>JAFIDM010003189.1:36559574-36602673 GCA_023159025.1 Thereuonema tuberculata | reverse complement strand
ATATATATATATATATATATATATATATATATATATATATATATATACACACACACACACACACAAGTGGCAGAGCCAGAATCTAAATATACAGGAGTGACAGTCAAAGAAAGAATCAGTTAAAGTACACTTTACTGGATTGTTTTAAGCAAAGGAAACCCAACAGAGGTCAGCAAACAAAACAAAACACAGGTGATAACAAGGAAAAAAGTGTGTACTGTTTATTTTTGTTTACGAGAACCTTCAGCACTTTTGTGCATGCGTCAGGTCTCCTTCGATTTCATCAAATAGGGGTGAGGAGATATTACCCTCTTCATCTGCTGAAACTGTAGCTTCACTAGCTGTTGAAATAGTGGCTTCACTATCATACTCAAGTGTCACTTTCTTCATTGTCTGTTAATGAAATTTGCAGGGATTCCCACACATTTCTTCAATTATAGCGTCTTTTTCCCAATATTTTAATTCAAGTTTTTGAACGTGAGTGTCCATCTCAGCATATCACCCATCTGTGAAGTAAAATCATCCGCGAATGACGGGTCTGGCTTTCGAAAACGAACAGTAGGTGAAGATTTTACCTACTGGTGATTGGATTAATACTAAATACAGTGAAAATCAGGCATGATTTCAGAGAATCTTAGATCTTCCTGAATTAACAGTTGAATTAATTTTAAATGCCTTCTTATTTTTCATTTACATATGAATGCATTGGCATTGTAATTCATTGATATGCTATTGTAATTATGATCTCAGAAAATGAATAAATATTTTAACAAACACTATCTAGAAAAGAATATGGTAGTGATCGTCTGCCAGAATTTTTTCCCCTCAAAAAAATAATAATCTACGAATTGTTTATGTTGTGTTAACTCTTGACAATTTGATGTAATGATGTTTAGAAGTTACATTTGGATAGGATTATACTAAAAAAAATGATATATTAAAAATAAGCAAAATAAATGATTTTAATAATTGTCAAGGTTCATTTTTGTAATAATTTTTTGTTTCTTTGTATTTATTTTGGCAGGTTGCAACTGTTACTAAAGAGAAAAGTTTCCATATGTTTACAAAAGAAGAAGTTGAAGATGTAATAAAAATAATTTAAATTGACTTTTTTTTTCTTATGTATTTTACATTTCTTATTCAATTGTGATTTTCATGAAAAAATAACAATATTGATAACTTGAATTGCATCTGTTTTCATTTATATTAACATTTTATTGCAGCAGGAATTTTTCAGAATGATTTTGTACGATTCAAATACATTTCTATTTTTTTTTTTCTTAACTCTACAAAAAAAAAAAAATATTAAAAAAGGAGTATAGCACTGGTTAAGACTTAAGTATTTCTTAATAAAAATATATTTGATAAGGAAAGCTGATGTTTCTTCATAATTTCTCTACTGCAGCTTATACATATTGTTAGATGTAGTCATGCCTTACAGTCTTGCCACACATGTACTCATTATTTAAAATAAAGGAAGCCCCATTCTCAATGTAAACACAATACCAAGTTACTCCATAAGGTCTGCCATCTCAGTTCCTCTGAAAGCCTAATCCCCCACAGTTAAAAGTTGTAAATATCCAACTCACATCAAAACATTAATCACCAAAAACTCCTTTAATCTATAACTAATTCTATCACATAATGGTGGAACCCACAATTTTGTATCCAAATTTTAATTTTTTGAAAAATACATAATGGTATATGTATTATTAAGAACACTGGTTTGCAATTTACACATGCTATCATTCTTTATGTGGTAGGTCATTATGCTATTGCTACAAAAAAGAAGTAAAGACTCTCACTGTAGGTCTGTTTGGGACACGGGAGGCAAGGCACCTAGCATTTCATGACCAACAGGACTACGTTCTTATTGTTATAGTTCATTTAAATTTTATTCCTATGAAATAGTTTTAAAGTTAGCTGTGAAATCAATTTGCAGAAATTTTGTTATTTTTTTTTTTTACCTGATATTTGAACAAAATAAGCCATTAGTTTCTTCAGACATTCAACTGATCTTAAACAGGAATTGACAAGAATGGAAATTCACGACAATAATGCTACAATTAGCTTAAAATAATATTCAAAGGTATTTGGGTTTGCTTTTCTGAGCTAAAACCATCATAATTGCATTTTGGGATTTTTTTTAGTTTTTGTTTGCAAATCTTTTATTTAATTTTACGTATTGGTCCTGTAATATATATTGAATTGTTTTGATTATTTTCTATAACCGAGTATTCTAATTATCTAGCATGTTACTATTATTAGCCTATATTATATAAATGAACTATAAGAGTAACTCTATAACATAATGATGTATAAAGCTTTTTAATTTTATTATAATTCTAATTTAAAATTGTGCTTGAAGAATTCCTGCTAGAAATTCAAAATATTGTGATGGGGTTTTTACTTGTTGTTTTACAATCGACAAATGCAAGTTCAATTTTTCTGTTGGACATTTCATAGTGGATTGCTTTATTAACCATTTTCATATTTTTTTTATTATTATTTCTTGAATTTCCTTTATGACCTAAATCAAGCCATAGCAAAAATTTTGGAATTGCCATTCATTTAAATAGTGTAACACTGAAAACATAAACTTTACAACTTAGTTCAGTAATACCTTGACTTATGTCATCTCTATATTTTAAATCAAAACAGATGCAATGAACGAGTGTGTCCGAGTCTCTCTCATCTGCACTCATGGACAGTTAGCCTTGTGCGCTGTGTTCATATAGTGTTGGATTGTGTGCCATCATAATGTCACGCCAATATAAATTTCAAATGGCTACCAATTTAACCCATTATATCTTTACAAAGAAAACAACCCATGTCTTCATTTTCAACTAAAAAAACGAAAATGCTGATTTCAGAAATCAAACTGGAAATTATTAAGCTTTTCAAAAAAAGGATTCGTGATCGCTCTTGCTTTGGAGGTTGTCACTGAATATGTCATGGAACTATTGGACTTCCGTAAAAGAGTTTATGCTAGATGATATTACAAAAAAAATACCCAAAATGCTGTCAAGGAAGCTGAAGAAACTGAACCAGAACAATTCATCACGATGACAGTAGAATAGCTAATTGAAGGCTTGAACTGATTAAGGCGTCTAAAGGTTCTAGAAGAAATCAATTCAAATGAAGACTCAGCACCAACTGCTAGACAAGGCATAAAGAAGCCGATTATCTGTTACAAAGGAATTTTACAGGAGAAAACTTATTCTTTATCCTGCCAGACTTCATAGCTGGACTTCTTAAAATCCTCCTCCTCTACCTAAAACTGTTGTACGTTCATTTTATTTACTTACTGTATAGTTTTGCAATAAAAACAATATAATTCGCCCACAATTATTGCATTTCTGTTAATTGAACTGATTGTCAAGAGCCAATTATATCAGTTTAGAATGGAATTGTATGAACTTTTCTATTTCGACTTACATCATTTCAACTTATGACTATGATACCAGCTATGATAACATATCTTCGGGTATTACTGTACTACTACTGATTTTATTATGTTTTTTATTTAATAAATTTTTTTTTTTGGCAATTTTGCCGTTCCAACTACTACTAATTTCTTTTTCTAAAAGAAAAAAAAGCTATAATTTTAAAGCAATAATTGACTGTCCACCATGATTTCCCTTAACATTACTTTACTGTAGAATTATTAAGAATAGTTTCCTGGATTTCTTCCATTACTAAACACTGACAAATCATATTCTGCCTTTTATCACCAGATGTATTGTATTGCTCCCAAAGAATAGACATTTAGACTGTGAAATAGTAGGTTTAGTATATTTTACCTTTTAAGTTGGAATACATTATCCTGCAACTTCAAAGTTTTATTGAAACCTGCTAGAAAAAGAGACTAAACTGCTATTATATACTTGGGTCAGCTTTCAAACGCAGAACATGAATTACGACTGGATTATCCTTTGCCAGTACCAACAAAAATAGCAATCATAATTTTTTCCTGTAAATATTTTGCTTCACAGATTCTTTTGATTAATATCTTTCTCAAATAAAGATACATTGAAAGGTTTGAATTTATTCGCAGAAGCAGAATATGATGATTTAAGCAACAGTTAAATTTCAATTAACTTTTATATTTTAATCAATTATTGGACAGAAATTAACTAGAATGGTGACGATATTGCATCGGTAAACTTAAAAGTTCAATTAAAGCATTCAAAAGTAACCAGATTTCTTTCATCGGTTTTAGAATGTAGAAAGAAAGAAATATTTGCAATTTTTTTTTTTTTTACTTTATTGCAGATGATTAAATTGATCAATATATTTTCAAATAATCGAGTGAATTTTATTCTGCTTTCTAGTAAGTTGCAGTGTTGAGATTTTGTTTTTAAATTGAAAACTGTGTGTTGGATAGCTATTAAAATTATTAGTCTTGTCTTTATAAAATATTAGTACATTTTCCTTAGCTTCCTAATTATACAAGTCTGAAATAAATATTTCTGTACCTTTTAAGGGCATAATTGCAGGAGGAAGATATCGAGATTGTTCAAAATCTTTTTAATGTTTCAAAGGACTTCACCCTTTTTTTATGTGAATCTGCCCCAAGTACCGATTTGGACCAAATTTGGCACACATAGGTACTTACTAGAAAAAAGTTTTGGTGCAGAAATCACATGCACTTAGGAGTTATTATGGAAAAACAAAAAAAAGATAGATAAATAAGGTCTTCAACATACACACAATAATATAAAAAAATTTAAATGCACTATTAATTTCGACAGCAGTAAAAAACAGCAATACATAAAATATATAAGTTAAATTCTGGAGAGATTTAAATAATAAAATATATAAGTCTCTCCAAAATTTATTTTTTACCTCGCTCGAGAATGACAGACGGATAGCTATCGAAATTAATAGTGCATTCAATTTTTTTTATATTGTGTATGTTTAAGACCTTATTTTATTTATCTATTCATATTTCCACATGTTAAATATCTTATACCAAAAAAGATAGCTAAAATATGACAACCTGGTGCAGTTTATTTTATGAGAAAACATAAGACCAAACGTCTGCCAATCACACCAACCCTTCTACTCGGATGTAATCTTTTTTTTTTAAAAAAATAAAAGCAATCCCATAAACAGGCCATGTAGGCTCACAAGAGCGCGATAGGTAAGGCTCCCAGCGTTTCGAGACCAACGGGACTAGATTGAGGTCGGGAGGTCAGCCCAACGCCCGCCCGCCTTAACTCCCGGGAAAGAAACCCGGTACCCATTCTACAGAGGGCTGGGTAGACCCTAGGACCCATTTGGAGGAGAAAGAAGTGTGGAAAAATTCCCATCCGCCGCCTCCAAGCTGCAGCCAAGTGCCCTTACCTACTTGGCTACCAGGCCCACACTCGGATGTAATCACTTTTCCAAAATAATGTTTTTATCTACTACAATAGATTTTCCATCATTCAAGGAGAGAATAATTCAACTATTCTTCTGTAATCCTTTTACAGGAAAACAAAATATCTGCCATTACTGTTGATCACATACCTCTCATTCTTTTTCTTTTCTTTTTGTCATTATGTTTATATTGATCTCTTTCCTTAAACTGGAATGCAAATATAAATTTGAAATTAACCATTGCTTTTATGACACCGAGTTCGCTATTTAGGATTAAAACATAAATTGTAATCATTTAAAAAAAACTGCTTCGAACTTGACATTACTTTTTTAACAATGAAGAGAGGATTTAAAAATAACATTATTGCATTCAAATTATAAAATAAAATTTTATTAAACTCTTAAATCTTAAAATTAATTTTCATTGTGGTGAGAAAAAAGACATATTTGTTATTTTCACCAAATGTGCTTTTTAAAGACAACAATAAATTCACAAAGAAATATATTACAAAAATATAACAGTAGGAATGCTGATATGTAATTTCTATTGATGATCTACAATCTATTTACAAATCTATTACAATAAGATAAAGAATTAAAATTGTGCATTTACTAAAAAAATATTCAATTATGAACATAATATTCATCTTTGGAAGTTTTTGGCCTGAGAAAATTATAAAAACATTACATTCTAAAATTCACAATGTAAAAAATATTTAAAAAAGTATAAAATTATTTTGTGCAGACTTGGGGTAAAAAAAAAAAAACTTTTTCTTTCTGATACAAGATTCCAAACAATTTGGGCATAATTTATTTTCACAAAATATTCTTAGTATTTTCCTCTCGATCTTCTGCTAAGTAATGTAGACTAAAAATTTAACAACAAATTCAAAGAAATATCTAATTCTGACGTCAATTCAACACTTAAAAAAAGTTTTAATTCAACAACAAAGCAACTTGATAAAAATTATCCTTTTCCAAGTTGATCGGAATCCTGCAAATATTTTGGTTGAAAGATTTCATGCTTTCCTCTCTGAAAATACAGAAATGGGTCTTCCTAATTTTTAAAAAAGGACATCACAATAGAACATTAACATGTGGGGAGAAATCTTGCTACAAGTGTATAAATCTTTGTCTCACATAAACTTGAAAAAAAAATAGAAGGAAATTAAAAGTATCTAATCTATAGAATAATTACCGTTTTCTTATAAATATTATATATTAATGGCTATTTGATTCTCTAATCTTAACTAAAGTGAAGTTATAATTGTATTGCGTATCTTGCCAGATTTTCATTTTTATTCTAAAGATTGTAAAATTCGGCTATTAAGTGATTCAGATAAAGGCTTAAAAATTGATGGGAAGGATTATGAATCACAATGGAGCTTCTGTAACTTGAAACTTAAAAAAAACAGAACTTAAAAAAGTAAAATTTCTGATTTGTTACTTTTTTTGTTTTAACATTGTCAATTCAAATCCGTTTATGAACAATTTATGCATTTCTTCATTGAATCACCACCATTTTATTTGTCATCCATAGTACTAAAGCTAATTCCTATTGCTATTATAGCTATAATAAAATTAGAGTTATTACCAAATTTCAGGAGCTTATTTCGTATAAATGGTAATGCAAAAGCTAAGTTATCTTTAGTATAATAATTTCAGAGATACTCCAAAAGTTTGGCAAATTGGTTTAAAATACTGAAAAAACATTAGCAAATTAAAATAAAGCAAAATCAGTTATTGATTTTCAAATTATAGAAGTTCCACTCGATATGAATTAAGCATACTGCTTTGTTTCATTTGTAAGGCAGCTTTGTTCATTTGTGGCTTCTTGGAAGATTGATGTAAAAGTTGGTTTAAAATCCTCTCACATTTTGAGGCTGATCAACTTATTTGATCAGTGTTCACTTGATGGAAATTTCAAGCTCACTCAAAACCAAATATAGCAAGGTGAGAAAACAGGACGTGTCAAAAACCTATGCGTTTCAGCATGAGCTACATACTTTTTTATTACGTAATTGCATCTTGGTTCCTATTCGTTTAACAGACTAATTTATTCTAGAGCACAGATTCTTTCCATTTTCCTGAGATATATCCATGGCATTAAAAGTGTTGAAAAGAGCTTACCTAAAATTATGCTGTGAAAGAGTCTGTATTGTCATTTGTAAGTGGAATGCTAGAGAGCAAGATTTTTTTTTTTCTGTATAATCCTAAAATGAAAAGCTCATATATATATATATTTGTCAGGGCTGGAATGCCTGAATGCTTCAGGTAATTTAAATAAAATGTCTATATAACATTTTCATTGGCAATAAGTAACAAAGTAGTTAAAAAAAAAAGGTAATATTTTAAACATTAAAATAAACATTATACTTTAAAATTTTTTGGTGCTGAAGATTTCAATAAAGGAATTTATCATCTCAAAAAGATGTTTTAGAAAAACTCAGTTAATGCTTACTCTAAGTAATTTTCATATATAATTCATAATATTTAAACATTTCTTTTTTTTTTTTAATACAAAATTTAAAGAAGGTTATATCATATAATCTTAAGTAGTATATCTAAAAATATACTATCAATAATATATTTGTTCAAATTTTCAATTTTCTTATATTCTTTGGTAAACTTTTGCCTATTAAAGCTAGAGTTTCTTCAGACTAACAAAATTCAAAACTTGAATATTCAGATTATAAAAATCTGAAGAAACTTAGCTTTGAAAGAGACAATTTACTAAACATTAAAAGAAGTTTACAGATATGAGTAGAATTATTAGATATATTATGCTGATATTGAAAGGATGCAAAATAAATCTATAAATTAAATAAATAAAAAAAATCAGTAAAAAGCAAAAAAAATTAATACATAAAATATATCCCAATAATTATCACTGGCCAGGCAGCAGTCTTATTACATAGCTATATTATTGTAAAAAACTAAAACTGAATAAAATTCCTAGGCTTCTAAATTTTATTTAATATATATAAATCTTATTATGCTATTTAAGTGATTCATCTTAATGTTTAAAAATTAAAAATTGTACTTAAAGATATTCAAATTTTGTTGTTTTCCTTTTTAAAATGATTTTAATTTTAAGGTCAAAATTTTTCTATTATCAAAAATATATAATAGAATGATCTTAAAAATTTACATTGAAACAGGTTTTGAATTAAAATTGCATAAATTGTGAATTTTTTTCATTACTTCATTTTTTTTTTTTTAGAATTATTTTTGAAATTAGATAAATGCTAATAACATTTTCAAACTCATAACATTTCTAACATTATTCATTTTCAACATTAACTATATTTAAATGCCATTTTAATATTATTCATTAGTTTTCTCTGTCTCATTACATAAAACCTTTGATCAATTTAAAATTTTTGAAAATAAAAATTTAAGTTAATGTTAAATACGTAAGGCTATCATTGATCGCCTTTTCCAGAATTTTTCACTATACTCAATTCTGCATTGTTACGGACTTCTTCAAAACTGTACTCCTTGATCAGCTTGCCATTTTCAAAGACTGTTGTAAGAATATCCTATATTATTTGAATGAAAAATAAAGACAATAAGCTGAGTAACAAAGTCAAGATAACTTTTCTCTATTAAAGATAAGAGATGTTCAATTTTTAACATTTGATGATTGATTGATTATTTGAATAAAACATACATAACATAAATACACAAATACATACATTTGCAAATTTTCTTTAAGAGGATAAATCAACATAAATTTTTTAAGAATGCAATTACAAAAAAAAAAATAATAATAATAAATTAATAAAGCAGAAGGAATAAATCATTAAAAAAAAAGATGAACTATAATAATTTACAAAAAAGCAGGCATGAATAACAGCCTTTAAGTAATAAAATTTATTAAGATTATTTAATTATAAATTGTTATCTTAAATGAAGAATTTGATTAATTAAGAAATACTTTTTATTATTTATTGATTTTTGGTTGTATATTTCTTATATCCTAATCTCTTATTTCTATTTAAAGTTGTGAAGGCTTTGGATTAAGATACATCTGTAATTTTATATGATAGATAATCCTCTTCTTATAACAATAGGTCTTGGAATATTAGACTAAGTCCATAGAGATTTTAAGATCTCATTTGTCTGCAACTTCTTTAAGGTCCTCAGGGATCTTCCACATAGCATTTTTTCTACACTATTTTTAAAATATTTCTCAGATGCCAATAATAACAGTACCTTAATGGTGAGTAATGAAGTGTTTTATAGTAGTTGAAGCTTAAGATGGCAATGTCAAGAGCACAGGGAAGATGATAACAAAAATCAACTTCAAGAGTAGTGGTACCTCAGATTAAAGGATGATAAAAGTTTTATAAAATCACAGAAAATGATGAAGAAATTTGTTGAGGAAAAGTTGCAAGACCTTATGTTATTCTGATAATTCTCCAAATTCATGGAAAGTAACTGTTAAAAGTACTATCTGTCCAAGAGGAAAGTAGGAAAGAAAAGAAAATAATTAATGAATTAGCAAAAGCAATGTCTGATAGTCATGGAGAATTGATTTCAGCAGTAAAAAGCTGAGCAGTAGAATAATAATCACGGTTTCTGATGATAGTGTTGCCATGCATGTGGTGCAATAGCAAGCAGAGAATGTTTTGCTATATGAGAAGATTCAGATAACGGTACTAGTTATTACAGGAGAATAGATAGCATGGATTTTACAACCCAACTGGAATAAGGAGAAAAAGTTTGCAGCACACACACTTCATAAAAAAAAAATATTTAGCAGCAGTTTAAAAATATAATAGTTCATCATCGAACTCTGCATGATTAACCAGTCCTGAGCAAAAATGGAAGATTGACTTATTCCATAAGAAAATGTTGAAGTACAATAAAGTTGTTTAGAGGCAAAAGGCTCAAACACCTATCTTTTTTTTTTGGGGGGGGGGGAGGGAGTGGAGGCATCAATGCCGTCTCTTTATCAAGATTGCTTTCTAGTTCAATAAATCCTTATTATAGACTGGAATTCCTTATTATAGAATGGCAGATAGCAGATATGTTGACAGCTATATCCAAGCTGTTATAGTAAGCACAAAAGCAAGCTCAGAGATTTTGACTGAAGAGCTGTTCGTTTTAACAGGAGTGACATCACAATCAGTACTGCGATTGATAAGGGCAATGCCAAATTATTTAACCTGCCTAGTGCAAGGCGATCATTCAGATCAAATAAGGGATTAAAAATCATAGACTACGACATTCTCGAAAGACAAAAGATGTGTCATTCTGTTATAGAAGCAGAGAGAATTGAATTGTGCATAAAAAGGAGCAAAATTACAAACGAATCTAGTTACAACATGACTATCAACTTGTAATTGGCATTCCATTCATAAGAGGATCAATGTTTAACAACAATCATCAGATGATTACAATCTTTCTGGTGTTGAATGAAGTCCAGATTTATGAAAGATAGTATATCACGAAGCACTGGTGTACAGAGAAGAGAGTTGATAAGGGCTGTAAACCCTCCTCCATTGAATCCAAAAATGGAAAAAAAAAAAAAAAAAAAAATAGGACTCTTGGTTTTTGTTTTTGTTTTTTTTGGGGGTTGGAAAATTCAACGGTTTTGTAAGTAAATCCCTCCACCAATCCAATAAAGGATACAATTTTTTATTATTTATTTATTTATTTTGGTTGAATGGCTATTACCATCATAACCCTTTTATTTCCCAAATCCTGAAAGTATATGGCATGAAGAGTGCCAAGCATTACAAACATAAGAAATGAGGAAACCCCAGAGCAGAAATAACAAGTGGAAATAAAGTACAAACACACATATCTTGGTGAAATTTTTGGTTGCATCGAAGAATCAATGAATGACTGAAGAAATGGTATATGGACATGATTTCCTCATATGTTAAAATTTTTGGCAGAAGTCTGAAGTAAGACATATAATGAAAATGATGCAGATTGGAATAACTAACTGTCTGCTGAAATTTCTATATAGAACACTTGTCAACTTTGAGATTTCACAGACTTGCTTACACTCCATTACAAGACTCAAAATCTTATTTTGGATTGTAAGTCTGTCTCTGAAATCTCAAAGTTGATATGCATTCTGTAGTTAATGTTTTCTCCAAATGTAAGATCAAGATTTTATCCTGAATTTATGAATACTGGTAATAATGATAAGAACTGCTGTAAAACTTACAACAGTTTACGGTTTTGAATAAATCTGAAATTCCAGATTTTTTGGAAAGCAAAAGATAATTCGAAAGTTATTTTTTATTCATCACAAGGCACTTTAAACCTCTAATGAGTAGTACAGTAAGAATTCAAAGGTATGCATGGCCTATTATTCTCTCCTTTGTTTCATTAAACTATATTTCACTTCAGATAGTTTGAAGTTTGTCAGAATCTCCTTATCAAGGAATTCTGCTGATTTGGCTAATGTGGATAGACTAACAAAAAAAATTGAAAAATCCTACCTTTTCTGGATTGCCTTTCCCTTCTTCAAATGTTTTGTACTGTCCATCAATAAGTTCTAATGTTAATCGACCCTTCTTTGAAACCTTATTTTGATCTGTAATAGGTTGTTTGTACACATTTATCTAAAATGAAATAACAGTTATCATTACCAAAATGCTTACAACATTTTTATTATACAACAGTAACTGCTCACTGTTGTTGTTGTAATTTTCAAAATTTTGTAACGATTTGTTGAAAGTTATCAGACCCTCATTCAAATCTTTTACTAACAATCAGTAATAACATCAAAACACATCAATCCCTCAACACCCAAGTAAAAATAAATAAATAAAGATATAGATACAATAGCTTTCAAAAACTTAGCCCACACTATTGTCTACCAAACACCCATTTCATTAAAATTTTGTTTATTTCTATTTAGTAATTATTCATTGGCAATTTCATTGAAATTATTAACCTTAATATTTAGTATCACTTCTGTCTTTTTGGTTTTCTGTTATGATTTCAATTATTTCATCTTCAATGACCAATATGGTTCTAGCAAAAGTTATAAATCAGTCTATTTACATGCTTTACATTATAAAATCCAATGCCATTTTTAGTTTTGAAATGCATACAAAAATGTCTCACCTCTTTACCATCTACCACAGCAAAACTACATTTATATGCACATTTCTGTGTATCTCTGTCAAGTCGCTGAAGAAGTGCACCTCCACTGCCAAACACAATATTATCTGCACTCCAATGATGTCTCTGCATATTTTCCAGTACATCAACTAATGACTCGTAAGACATTCCATCACCTTGAATAACTCTTATGTAAGGAGGTAATAATTTAAATCCTTTATTGTTTATAGTAACTCCAAATGATTTTGATAGAATTTCCAGAACCTGAAATTGAAATAAATAATTAAAAGAAAGAAATTCAAGCAAATAGTAAAAAAGTCGTTGAATATCAGTCAGTTTGATTCGCTTGACTTTTAAAAACATCTGGTTTAAAGTAAACAAAACCACCATCAAAAGCCTAAAATAATTTTATCATAGTTGTCTGGTGAATTTTGATGGACTACTTTCTATGTTTATTCCTGAATGAAGATACAGTATACTCTCGATATCTCGAAGTCGAAGGGACGCTAAAAAAAATTCGAGATAACAAGGTCGTAACTAAAACATAAAAATTCACATAAGAATACAAGATATGGAATAATATTCTAAAAATTAGAGTCTTGATAGATAAGATTAAGAATAAATATGTAATGATAGTTAACAATAAGTCTAAATACAGAAATGATAATTTTAATTTTTAAAAGTAGTCGAAAGTAATTACATTAAATTGAAAAGAATTAGTAAAATACAATGAATTTACATTGCTAGAATTTCTTAAAAAATACCTCTATTTGCTTCGACGCAACTGAACAGCGATTTTTCCGGAAAAATTCATTTTTTACTTCGAAAAGTATTCGACATAACAAGGTTTTGAGTGAAAACTCTTCGACATAAGAATTAAAATTAACATTAGATGAATGTGTAATATCAAGGGGAAAAATAATTTTTAGACATATCAAGGTTTTCGAGATATCGAGAGTATACTGTATATAAACATTTATTTTTATCAATGATCATAACTGCTATTCATTCAGGCAAAAGTTTAAAAAAGAGAGAAAATTTTGTTCGAAAATATTTATCAATTATTTTTATGTATCAATAACTAAAACCAAACTGTACATAGGCATGTGTAAATTATTATTATTATTACTTAAGACTGTTGTAATATGATGTATAAAAATTATAAAAAAAGCTTCAGGAAAAAAATTGAAATCAATTTTAATTATTTACATTTAGCATTTCTTCAAGAGCATTTCCCTTACACATACAAGTTCAATTACAGAATTCTGAGCATTTAAAAACTAGAGCTCTCTTACAATTAGAGATCCGTGAAAATCGCGAGATGCGATAACGTGAATTGGTTATTTTGCCAATTTTTTGCACCATTTCTTTATAATTCTTCCCATAACCCCAAAATATGCAATTTTGAATCACTAAATAAATAGAAAAAAAAACATAATTCAAGTTTATATACGAATTCCAGCAAAATTGAAAAAAAAAGAAAAAGAAAAAGATATTGATGTGCTGGTATTGTGACAAATGACTTGAACATGAAAGAAAGGATATATGTGACGCCGACGCACTGGTCAAATAGTAAAAATAGATAAAAAGTTAAAAACAACAACTAGTTATGGCCCTTTAATTAAGGGGGCCTTCTTCTGGTAAAATAACCCAACGTTAAATAAAAAGGGCTTATATAGCCTCAGGAGTTACCTTGCATCATGGGATCAAGAAATGAGCATCCGACTATTGGCTGGAATCAGAAGGGATCAGAATTTGAATTCTGTGAAATGCCAATTATCTGTTGGAGAGTCTTTAATGAAGGCTAAAAAAAGCAAAGACACAGTTAATCTGTTGCTAATTCTACAGAGACATTCTTGAGTGTGGGAATTTCTGTAGAAAAGCTAGGTCATCCCAAAATGAAAGAGTGGTTGGCCAAGTACGTAAAGGGCAGTGGTGACTTGTCTTGTGCGGATCAAATTCGGAAGCATTATATACCAATCAATGGATTGAAAAAAGTTGAAGAGTTGAAGACAATAGTGACGAATAAAAAACTTTTCATCATGTGCGATGAAACAACTGACAAGTCTGGGAACTGTTTATTTAACATTCTGTTTCATCTTTTGGAGGCTACAGATCATCAAGGGGTGTACTTGGATGCCAGTGCTATGCTTGACAAAGCCAATGATTCAACATGCACTCAAAGTATTGTGGACACTTTAAATAAATATGAAGTCGAGACCACAATATGTTATGGATTGTCACTGACTAGGCAAGGTACATGATATTATGCAGTACTCTTAAAGGCCTAGTGGGGACAACCTGACTATGTCATGTTGGGCCCATAATGTCAACTTGGTGGGCCAAATTTGGCAATGCAGTCTGGATGAACTGAACATTACTGTTGCCAAAAAGAAAGCTGCATTCCTTAACAAAAAAAAAAAAAGGAAACATCTGTACCTAGATTTTCTTCTTGAAAAGTATGATGACCCTACAAAAGTTAGACATTTTCCCATGCCAGTACAAACTAGGTGGAACACATGGTTTGAAGCTGCAAGGTACATACAGGAATGCCTTGATGACATTTTAGAATTCATGGAGCAAATTGGTGAAGAAAACAATGGAATAAAAGTTTTTTAAAGATATAAGTCCCCACTTCTTGGCCATCACAAAAGCCCAAGCTCATTTTGTTGCTGATAATTGCAGCCACTTTGTCAATTTAATTATATTCCAAGACGATAACAGTTATCCAACAGCTCATGTTCTTCAATCCAAGTTGAACGTTTTGCAGAACAAGCTTGATTTGTTAACTAAAGAGGTGTTCTTGGCAGAGCTCACTGCTTTGTTGCAAGGAATGACAGCAGTCAAGAAGGCTGAAGCAGTGAACTAGTTGAAGACTCAAGAACAGAAGAGTCTTAGCTGAACAACTTAATCGCAGAAGACCCATCAATATCGATGTTGCAGCAGTTGGCAAAATATTTGATCCTAGGACTTTTAAGCAATGAAATCCCAAATGTTGATAGTGCCATGGTGGAGTTAAAAAAATTGTCATATGTAAGTGCAATTGATTCTGCTACATTCTATGAAGTCTATGTTGTCTGCAAAGTGTAGTAAAAGAAGAGATGAAACAACCAGAATGTATCCATGTGCACATTTACAAGATTATTTGCTCCTTGAGGGAAGAGTGTACAGTGTTTGTCAAAGCTTCTCATGAAGCCATCTGGTATCCATCATCGAATGTGAACTCTGAATGGTCTATCTCTCGATACAGCATCGTGGTGAGCGATAGAAGGCAAGGATTGAAACCAGAGAATGCAGGCATACTAAACACGGTTGGTTTTTCCTAAAAGGTAAATACTGCTTGAAAATTTAGTGCTAGGATCCAAATCTTTAGTGTATTAAAATCTATATAAATTGTAAAAACTCAAAATGCTGCATTTACCACTGTTATCGTGTTTAATATCTTAAGCCAGGATTATAGAACTTGCATATATATATATAATTTTAAAATAACACGGCCAAATTGGCAATAACACCGAAATCTTAAAATTTTATAATGAATTTTCCTTTAAAACAAAACCACTTTCAAGGATCTACCTATAATGCATCTCTGATAAGTTAGCCGAATGAAGGTTAAGATCCATATTTACAAAATAATTTTGCAAGTTCCACTGCACAGCAATCTGAAACAGTTAAGTTTAAAAATTCATACTTTTTTAAAAAAAAAAAAAAAAAAGAGAGAAGAAATTTTGCACCAATTTGCACGAATTTTGCTCAAAGCATTGCAACTCAGGAAACCATTTCAACAGGAATACAGTGTGATTGGTAGACATCTCTGTACTGTCAAGACTACATCATTAGCTTACACTGCAACGTCAAAATTGACAAAAATAACTATATAAGGTTTATTATTGTAAGAATTGTTTCTATTTAATTAAAAATAATTTTTTTTTTTTTTGGGGGGGGGGACCCCGATTGACTTCTGAATGCTAATGGACTAAACATACGCCAAAAGTGTATTTAAATTAAGAACAAAGGTGCACAAATAAATTCTGAAACAAAGTTTCTTACCTTAACTACAACCTGAGCAGGGTTCCCAGAATCTGGTCTTACTACTAGAACTGAATCAGTATCACCACGCTGAATGACAAGATCTTTCAACTGTTTACCCCAATAATTTTCACAGCAGTTCCATATGTTATAGCTATCTGAGACACAGGCAACAATTCCTGTTGGGAATTTATTTAGTACGTTTCGACAAGCTTCAACTTCATTTTCTTTACCCCAGCTTGTGATAGTGCTAGAAATAAAATATTTATCACATTTATCAAAACAAGATTCATGAGACACATTAAAAGTTTAGACCCAGTGTTTATTAGTGACATCTCTAAAAATAGTTGTTTCACAATAAATTATCGATCAAAAAGTTGAGAATAATCACAGGCAAACAACCAGGTCTTAATTTGGAGGTTAATAGAAGAAATATGGAACCTCCACAAAAATGAACTAAAAACAAGAAATACACAATAAAATAGAATAAATAATTTATATGCTAGCCTCAACGAATTATCTATGCACATTAAATAAATAAAAAAGTGCCTAAAAATGTATTAACACATTAAAAGATCAGACTCAGCGTTTAGTAGGGACATCTCAAAACAGCTGTTTCACAGTAAATTACCGATCATCAGTTGAGAGTAGCAAAACAAACAGTTAAAATTAATTGTCATTATTAATTTATCATCATCTGTAAATATATGCAACCGAGAATATATTTTTATACATGCCAAGAAGCAAAACTAAAAGAAATGAAACCACCTGTGAGCAAATTACCATATCAGGTAATTTTATAATCTGACAAGTGACTAAACTGCACTTTATTAACTATAAACTGTAAGTGGATGTCTTTAAGTGAAATTTATTTTTATTAAAGTTGAATTATACACAATTTAAATCAGTGTCTAATAATGTTAAAATAAATAAAAAAATATCAAACAACATGTTGTTCTAATGATAGTGGATATAATATAATAAAGGATTTGGAAATGGTACCTGTGTTCAGCTGCAGGATTTGAAAAACCTGCCATTTTACAGTTATAATATTTCTGGGCTAAAATGACACCAGCAACAGTGTCTGTTCCTTTAAAATTAACTAAATGGGCAGCACCTCCCAATCCTGCACTCTGCAAAAAATATTAATTGTAATTAATAAAATTTGTTTTAATGATATACTTTGTCTGTTCAATGCCCAAATTGATTCTTAAGAAGAAAAAATATAAATCTTACCTCAACAGAAGTAGATCCTCTGTAACCAAAATCATGTAATTTAAAAACAAGGCCATCTAAATTATCAGCAGTATTCAAGAGATAATGAGCAATTATTTCTTTTTGATATCGGGAATTTGTTGCTACAGTCATTGGATACCAGACTTGAACAAGTAAAGTCTAAAATAAAAATAATTTCAAATTAGTATATCATTACCAGCAGCAAAATTTCAAATAATAATAATAATAATAAAAATAGCAAACTTTATAAATTGTTACTAAATAGATTAACGTGCGCTGAATAAATGAAAAATAAAAAAGATGCCCACGCACAGGAATTAAGTATAGGTAACACATTAAAAATGATAAAAGAACTAGTTTTGATTCAATAAAATAGAATCTTCCTCAAGCTTAATTGTATAAAATTTAAGGCATGCTTTATATATCAGAGAGCCAGTGAAGAACTAAAAATCAAAACCAATCATGGTTCAGGGGAGTGTGGTTGATGGAAAACATAGGACGAGTTTACTACTTGAAGGAGGTGAAAGGGAGGGAAATAGCAGGTTAACCTTGCTAAGGGGCTTTAAATAAACTGGGTCTATTTTGTTTTAATTTGGAACTAATCAGGAACTGGGTCTATTTTGCTATTTCCCTCCCTTTCACCTCCTTCAAATAGTAAACTCGTCCTATGCTTTCCACCAACCACACTCCCCTGAACCATGATTGGTTTTGATTTTTAGTTCTTCACTGGCTCTCTGATATATAAAGCATGCCTTAAATTTTATACAATAAAGCTTGAGGAAGATTCTATTTTATTGAATCGAAACTAGTTCTTTTATCATTTTTAATGTGTTACCTATTTTAAACTTAATTCCTGTGTGTCTTTTTCTTTCTTTCTATAAATTGTTTATATACTATTGTATTGCTAACTTTATATACTTTATAAATTCTGTGTTATAATACATACATACCTCCACATAATTTGTTAGCCAGGAAACTTTAGGATCTGTATTTTCTACAGTAAATAAAACATTTTTTGTTGGCACTACTGTTCCTTCAGGAACAGATTTAATTCGAAGGGGAAGGTGGCCATTGTGATTCTAAAAAGAAGAAAAAAAGTTAACATTTTTCAATGCAAGAAATTATGAGTTTCTGAAAATTTAACTAATCCTGCAATTGCACAATTTATATATAAATGTCAACTTGTTGCTGTGATTCATAAATTTAATAATAATCACAACTTCCAACAACAAAAAACTGTGCGTAACCCATTTCGTCAATCCTCTAATATTAAGATCCATCCCTTCTTTTTCAATGAAACCAAAGAAAAACCTAAAGTCAAACTGTGGCAAAATAAATACCATATGTACAGTTAATTTATAAGATGTAGACACTAACATAAGAATTAATTTATATAAGCCAAATACAGTCAAAGTAGTGGAAAGTCACTTCAGATGTCACTAAAAAAATAAGGATAAATTAAAAGTCAGATGCTCATTTAACTTGGCACTGTAGGCAACTGAATGATGCCATCAGTTTCAATCAACACTGCCCTAACAGGTAAGGGCTTGTGTACGTTCTTAGTCCATCATTATGATAAGCTAACAAATTTTTTTGGGTTGAAAAGCAGCAGGACTGAATAAAAAAGGATCTGAAATATGTTGCAATTCAATTGTCAATAATAAACAACGGTAGACGTATCCTAAAATTAGCTTTAAAATGAAATCATTATTAAGAATTACATTTTTGTTTATGAATATGGCATTAAACAAGAATAAGACTTTATACAAAAGGACAGTCATAACGACAAATTAACAATACAAAATTTAAAAATTAAAGTGAAAAACAAATTATAATTGCTTTTATTACTGTTTACTATTTTGTTTAAAAAGGTTTTGATGATCAAAAAATATCTTTGGAATGTACTTCTTTGTTTTCTTACATGTCAATGAACTCAATACTGGACAGTTATTATTGTAGCATCCTTAGGAAATGCTTTAATTACTACGAGTTCGTAAATAATAATAATCTTTTACTATAATTCAAGAAGCTGGAAAATAGAAATTAGCATAATGTATCTTTGCATTTACAAACTTTTAATCATATAACAATGTTCTAAAAATATTTTAAAATCACATCTGTCTTTTATTTGCAACGCAAATATTTCTCAGATAGAGTCAAAACCTGTAAATTATTTTGATCTTTTTTAAAATAGCCAATACCTCAACAATGTAATTCCAACCTTCCTCGTTGAAGAAATCTTGTCCTAAATGCAGACAAAAGAAATCTTTTGCTTCCTGAATTTTCTGCTTTGTCACAACTTGGCCAACTAAGTACCGTTTTATTAGGAACTGCAATCCAAAGAAAACCGTCGAAGGAAATTTACCTCCTCGGCTTTCAAAATAAGAGTAAAGAGTTGTCGTTTTTGGAGGGTACTGAAGATGATGAGTAACCTAACAAAAAAGCAAATAAATGAAAAAATTAATTTAATGAAAACTATATGACTACATTTTAAAGAGGAAATAAACATTCTCTTATAAAAAACCATAAGATAAAAAATAAAAATCAAGGTTTCAGTTGCTGTTTATCCCTTTTTTTGCCTTACAATATTGGATGAAAGTGTAAGTCTACATTTTCCGCAGAGCATTAAAAAAGCATTCTTTCAATTAAGCATTTTTAAATTTGTTGCGAATATAACATCGCTTTTGTTAATAATATATTATCTTGTATATCGAATTTTAAAAATAAATAGAACAAACGTTATTATTAATTTTCTTTTGAATATTTCCTACATAATTTATTTTAACTCATGCTTATTGAATCAGCATATTTCTGAATTTGATTTATTGAACTTGAAATTGTAATTCAGATGGAAAGAACTAGAAAACAATAATTAATAAGTAGTAATATACAAACTGTTCATCTGGAAAAAGACAGATATCAGAAAAGGGTAGAAAATCAGTAAATGAATCAAAACTTTTAATCAGCATTCTGCAAATAAATATTAGAACTTTTAATTTTTCAGCTACAAATCTCGAATTTTTCAAGTCTCCTAAATCTACCATTAGTTCAAGTTTATGTGAAAGCTTAAAAAACATATATGCCAATTTCCTTCTCGTTTATCACCAATCTTTTTGTTCAGTCTCAATCTTTCAACAGCTAAAAACCTACATGTATTATCTATGCATAATTTCCGTCAAGGAACAAAATTAACAAATTCGCAACAAAATTAATTAAGAATAAATCGTTATCATCTGGCTTCTTTCTCTTTTCTTTAATACTCAATTTATTTCACTTACATTGCAGTTGTAAGATTTATTAAGCTTTTTAAATCGTTTATGATATTCGAAAATTTCAGAAAACTTTTGGTAAATGAAAAAAAAAAAAATGATGTATTTCAAAGCAGGATCTGTCAAAGAAAGCATAAATTTTAAGTAGTAGTTTATGCCTACTACTTTGGGTATACTAATTATTATTGAAATAGTTTAAGTTCAAGTATCTCTGTTACGTGGATGACCCTTTAAAATTGAAGAAAGTGTAAGCAATAAAAATTCTCTAAAATGCAATTCGTGTAAAACCAGATCTTTGGAAAAATATTTTCTTTCAAAAGTATAAGATTTCTGATTAAAGATAATTTTTGAGTTCTCATTGCTGTGGCCAGTTCCTTTACAATACAACGAAGAAAAAAAAAATCATGGAAAGAATGAACCACTAAACTTGCGGATTTTATACCTCACTTTCAGTTTTTTTTATATAAAATAATAATAATTTAAAAAAATGATAAAAATAATTATTAAGGTGGGAAAAATATAGCAACATTGCTTTTGTGCTAGATCCATGTTGTAATTTCAGTCTTCAAATTAAACATCGGACTGCAAAAGAAAACAAAAAAAGTGGTGAAATCACACACACACCTTATAGGAGTCGGTGAGGAGAAGTAAATTATCAATTAATGCTTCTCCCGCCATTTCATGTACAAGTATGAAGAAATTCTACAGACTTCAGAAAATTTATATATGGCAGTAACGATAATAGAAAATCAGCAGTAATGTACAACCATTGAGAAAAGTGAATGATAAATGGCTATAACATCAAAGATTGTAGCTTTTTGGCTTCTTTTTACTATTATGAACTTTAATCCCAAGCCGAATGCCGTCCGAAGATACTACTACATTTGCAATATGGCTTTCTAATGTAGTAATTCGTCATTAGAGGGCGTGATCTGCCCATTGCTTACGACGTTTCCATGGCAATGAAGAACACAAACGAAACTGCTATAAACAATAAGTTAATAAAATTGAAATACAATAAAAATTTAATGATATGCAGTGCGGTATAATTTTCCTTGAGCTACTTAAAATTTAGATAGCAATTAACACTTAAAGAAAGAGAGGAAATAAAAAGGTAATTGGGATATGAATTAAAGACAAGGATATATTTCACGTTTTAGCATCACCAAAGAAGTTTGATTCGATTCCCGCCATTTCCGTTGCTTCTTCCTTCTTTTTTTCCTTTACGATTATTAAATTATAAATTTCATATATACAAAGAAACTGTTTAAATATAGAAATACAATTATTAAACACCACAATATAGTGTATAAATATGTTCAAAGTTATTCTTCAAATATAATCATCAGACAACAACAACATATATCTTCACCCATTATTTCGATTTTTTAATCAAAACATCTTTATCAAGGGATATTTACATCACATAGAAGAGAAAACTATCTTTCTCCTTCTAAAAACGATCAACAATAAGTTAAAAAAGAAATAAAACAAAAACATAGTTAAATGTGAACAAAACTGAATAACAATACTTTACAAATTCAAAAACAACAATAAGTTAGAATGCCAGAAACAAAACTTAAATTACATGAACTAAAATAAGAACAATCAAAACGTGAAATAAGACGACAAACAAAATAAAATAATAGATAAAATAATCCAACTTACAGTAAACTTAGTTTCGCTTTCAGATTCTTATTTTTATCCATGTATTTTTTTAAAAAATACCAAAAGATATTTCATTTACTTTTAAAACCTTCTCTATATTTATACATCTACTCCAGTTGATAAAACAGGATTCTAAAACCAAAAAAAATAAATCCAAAAATCCTAAATTTTTTTCCATTCCTGAATGCAATGGGGTGGGTGGTGCAACTCCCTCCCCGATACGCTAGTATTTTTTGATCATTTTGTCTCTTGACATCAATACAATTATAAAATTCAGAGTGAAAACCCATAATATATATTCATATTGCAAGGACTTCATCTCGCCATACAACTCCCTCCAAATCAGTGTCAAATTTAAGACAGGGAGGTTTGAGATCATCTCCCTTCCCCACTCTCTTTTACCGTATTACGACGGATCTGATTAGACTGTCATGTTTATGTTATAAGGGACATTTTTCTTAAGGTCCCAACAATAGTGCTCTTTTGTAACTTAACTAAAAGAAGTAGCGATATACATTAAATTTCATTTTTAAAGTTATCGTTACACAGTATTTCCTATCTTTAGGATTTAATTCGTTATCTGTAATATTAAGAGCAACTTTATTTAAGGCTAAAACTTTCTAGCTGAATAAGCACAAAATATTTTGTTCCGAATCTGCTTTCAGAGCAGAAGTATGGAGAAAATATTGCAATGGTTGATTTGCTATTTATTTTGTTTTATTTTAAAAATGTCTTCGATTCCCGCCATTTATTCAAATTGAAACAAGATAAAGGTGTGTTTCTTTTTTTAAGCATTCACTGACTTGTTAAAATCTGAAATTTTTCTATATCAATCCTTTTACGTTAATTTAACTTTTATAATTTTATCAATGCCATTCCTCTGTATTTAAAAATTGTCTTAAATGTTGTTTGACTATTTTTAAGTTTCTATTATTTCTTTGTTCAGTAAAACCGTAGTCTTATTAGTGCAAAAGTTTGAAGGGGTTGAAAATCCAATCCGTGAACTAAGCTTCGGGTTCAGACTCTGTTTAAACGGGTAATTTCAGTAAATTTAAAAAAAAAAAAAATCTGAAATTTATATTCAATTAAATTGAGATTTCTGGTAATTTAAAATTTTTGAACAAAAAACCTAAAATTTCAATAATTTAAGTCAATGTATGTTACGCGTTGTTTTGACTTGCAATTTTTTTTTCGGTCTCATAACCTATACATAGTTTCTTTTCTTATGAAGTGTACAAGAATGAGAGTTAAAGGATGATTTAACTGACCAACGGTATGGAGTGCTAAATGGCTAACAAGACAGACTCTGGAATGCACGTAGTTTAAACGAGAGAAAAAAAAAAAGATTAATAGATCAAGAATTGAAAACTCTAAATGTGTCTTCATTGTCGTTCAATAAAAAAAAAAACAAAAAAAAGACAACTTTATTGACAGCAAGGCCGGGATTGATCAATTAGTTTAAGACCCTTTTCACACGACGCTATCATGGTCGCGCGGTCACGTCGTTCTAGAGATTTTAGTGGAGACTTTCACACGTGGTCGCGTCTTGGTTTCTGGTCGCGACATGACGCGATTTTTCACGCGGCCAAATTGGCCGCGCGACCATGTCGTTCTATAAATTTCATGGATCCTTTCACACGAGACACGACTTTCGATGCGGCCAGAAGGTCATTTCTTTTTATTTTCGTTTTGGGAAATGTTGAAAAACATGATTAAAACGAAACTATTTTAGAAAATGGGGACTTTGACACTGACAAATTCATATTAGAAGTTCAGTGAATATTTATAAACAAAGAAGATGCAACGGCTGCAGAAAAAAATTACTTTTGTAAGGTCGATATTTATAGATAATTGAAATATGACGATTTATAATATATGTACAGTATACTTCCTCTTAATCGGATTTCGTTTTACCGGCCGAATTTTTTTTTTATCTTTAAATTGTAAAAAATAACTAAATAATAATAAATAATAATAAAAAAAAACAGGTGTTTCGTGATTTAGTATCGGTATCGCACGTATTTCAGATACAACGTATCTAATACAGTTGCAAGGGTGGAAAGAAATGGTAATTTTGGATGAGCGACGAAATCATTTAAAATCATTGTTTGTTCTCGGTTGTACCAGACATCTTAAGAGTTGAAAATTTGTTCAAAATGGCGAATTGTTGGAAAAGAAAGCGTGTAGTGGTGCGACCAGATTCCTTAAAAAGGATTGATAAGGGCGAAAGTTTGAAATTTATTGCTTTATCTATTGGTGGCGAAACTATGCGGCAAGTTGCCGAACTTCTAGGCTTCAACAAAAAAAGGTTACTCATTTTTTTTAATGGTATATAACTTACAATACTTTAATAAATTGCATAAAATGATGCAATATTTTAATTGTGTATTTATTTATAAGACAAATACATCCGAACTTTACTTTATTTTACTTCTCCGGTTTAACCGGCTTACCCTCGGTCCCATTTAAGCCGGTTAAGAGGGAGTTTACTCAGGCAGCACCCCTTACATAAGAGGTAGGGGATGCTGACCTATCTTATGTAGGGGGTGCTGACTCAGGGCCCCCACAAAGGGGGGAGGGGAAATCAGTTGGTCCCTCAGCACCGGGGCCCGGGCTGAAATCTACAGTATGTTTATAATGTAGAACAGGGGTGGGCAAGACGTCGATCGCGCATTTTGAGGTGACCGCATGTGAGATTTTTGAAGATGGTTAGAGATTGGTTTTTTTTTTTGGTTGTCGATTTGGAGATTTGGTTTTTTTTTTTTTTTTTTTGGTTGTTCATTTGGAGATTCCGTTTTAGTCTTAAGGTGACTGCGGCACTTGGATATACTTGAGGTAGCCCTTACCGTAAAAAAAGTCTTCCCATCCCTGATGTAGAAGTATGAAATCGTGTAGTATTTTCGCGAAATTTTTGGCTAAGAATTTATGATTTTGTTCATAACATGGGGGGAGGGGGGAAAGGCCCGGTATTGCATTTGGTACCTGGGCCCGGTATTTGATGTGGGGAGGGGGGGGCTGAGTCTACTGTATTATGTAGTATATTGTAAAATTTTTTTACATATTTCCGTCAAGAGATATAAGCTTTTGGTAATCTTCCACTTTAGCGTCGGAAATTATTTTCGCGTCACAGATTAATTTATATTAGGGAATGTGCGATATTGTACCATGCTAGGGAATGTGCGATATTGTATGATGCCATGTGCGATATTGTATTGTGCCGCCGTCTTGTTGACCCAAAAATTATTAATTTATATTAGTGAATGTGCGATATTGTATTTTGCACGAATTTGTGTTTCGTAACCGTTTTCGTGATCACGACTTATTCAACAACTTCGTCGCATGTCTCGCTCAGAATTATAATTAACATGCATTGGACACTGCATTTAGATAGTCAAGACAGTAGACAGTGTGTTTAGACAGTGTATTTTACTATGGAAATAATATAAAATTATCTGTGACGCTAAAATAATTTCCGACGCTAAAGTGGAAGATTACCAAGCTTTTAACTTAACCGTAACTGAGATAACAGCACAATATCAATAGCTGCATCTTCAAAATCCATTTTGCTTCGGTTGATGGTTTGATTGGTGGCGCGACATGGCAACGCCATCTTGAAAACATCTTGTTTTCAAGATGGCGTTGGACATGGTCGCTTCATGTGAAAGAGCGCTAAATATATATGTTTACTTAAGACGATATGCTTTCTTGATTTACTGAAAAGATAGACAGAAACCAGTTCGATTCGAGAATGTAGCTTTTATGAATTAGTAAAGTTTTGTTGCTTAGGATGCCACGATCGTTCATTTATTTTTTGATTACATGTAAATTACGTAACTAATTATGGATGTATCTTACTACAATTGGCATTATTATTGTTTCACACTTACGATATTCTTCTATATTTTTTCCAGCAAATCTGAGTGAAATAGACCAATAAAAATTTACATACGTTAATTTGAATAGAGGAGTGAGAGATTAGGGAAATCCAAAAGGGCCACTTCAGTTTGCAGAGGTCCCACTTGTTTCCACGACCATGTGCTTTCATCATTCCTTTGAAGATAGAAGAATCTGAAACAGTATAATCAGATAGTAATTTTTTTTTTTAATCCTCAATGTGAACATCTTATGTTTTATCCTTTGTTTTCATCATAAATGTCAGAAATGATGAATAAATAAACCAATTAAAATTGCCCTCGAAGCTTTAAAATTCTTCAGGATTTAGTTCTTAAAGGCTTCGCCAACAACGCTGAGTTATTCGTCGTGGATTGTTTTTACTCGTCAAGCCCTCGTTATCAACCACAGGGAGATTGGTTGTTCCCAAAATTCGCTTCTGCTAAATATAGGGCCATTGCATTATCGTGGCTGACACCAGCTATGGTATTCCGGGTCGACAATCGGAGCTTCCGACAGGTTGTTTATCATCACTCAAAAACTGATAAACGATTGCCTGGGTCAATCAGCTGACCTTGTTGATTAAATATTGAATAGGTTCCAAGTCTAGAGTAAACAAAGCGTAAAATTTAAAAACGCTCTTAACAAACGGTCTTACTAAAAATATCAGCGCTCAATTCATTTCTTTCCTTTTGAATAGACGAAGAAAAGAAATGAGAAGATTTATTGAGTTGAGAGTTTTCTTTTGGCTGCTTCAGCTTTACTGTGGATCGAAATAGGCAACGTACTATTTCGAAGGCCGTTTTGTGTTCAAGTGAAAGCTCTGCAATTGGAAGACAATTGCTTTTCTTGTATTTTTAATTGTTTAATACATTTATAAAACGACATATTTTATTTATTTTCATTGTTTTATAGAACATAATATCCATGACTTTATCAATAACAGCAAATGTTAACAAGGTTTTTCCATAAAATAGTATTTAACAACATATTAAAATTTAGCAGTAACTTACAAAAAATTACTTCACTTGTAATTAACTTCTATTTCATTCTAAATCATTTTCATAAATTGTGATTTAATACATGTCAAAGTTTTTGTCATTTTTTAATATTTATATATTAACATTTGTACTTTTATAAAATGTGATTCCTTCTTCCCGGAAAAAAAAGAACAACACTAGGCCTTTATTAACTTAATTCCTCGCAGATGGCGCCACTGACAATATTAATTTGTATTCTACGGAAATTATTCAAAATATATTTTTAACAGTAAACTTTAATTGAGTTTTTAATTTAAAGAATATAAACAAATAGCACAATACATCTTCTATTGCCGAATATGGACTGTTTTAAAAATAAATCGTTGCTACTAATTAATTAACTGTCAACGTAGATGACGTACACGACTGAATTAGTCATAGAGGTACAGATATAGTCTTTTATTTACTGTATATTGAAAGTTGCTTAAACTTTTGGGATTAAACTAAATAATATGATGAAATATAATTGCTAAATATTAAAAAAAATTAAATAAAAAGAACGAAGACTGTGCTAGTATCTTTATAAATTCTGACTTTTAATTTAATCACTATAATTTTTTTAATTACTGAGATTATTTTACAAATTAATACTTTATAATCGAAGCTAATGTTTCCCATTTCGTGATTCATGAACCTTCTAAGGTTTCGCGAAGGTGTTAGAGGCATGGCATTTCCACCAAATTACAGGCAACTGTTATGGAACATCCGTAAAATTTTATTTATTTATTTAACCAAAAACTATATATATATTTTGGTTAGATTATGGATGTGGCTCGCGATAAAAATATAATTTTGAAACAAGTTTGCGAGACAAAAAAGGAAAAGAAAGAAGTACCAACTTTGGAATATCCACATGGTTTTAGACTCAGGGCCGTCGCATGGTTTGTTGGCGCCCGGGGAAAGATTTCGTCAGGCGCCCTACACTTGATATTTGCGTCCCCCCACCATCCCAAAAATCTACAACCAAAAAAAAAACAAAAAAAAAACGGAATTTCCAATTCAACAACCAAAAAAAAAAAACGGAATTTTTAATTTTTTTTATTTTTGCCGTTGCCGCGGCGCCCAGGACGATCGCCCCGGTCGCCCCGCCCAAGCGACGGCTCTGTTTAGACTATAGCATTTTACCTATGGATTTGCACCAAAATACACAGGGACCTTCCTTTTGGTAATTAGAGGTATGTCTAAAATTTCAGCTTCCCGAGATATGCAGTTGTTGAATTATCTTAATTACAGAATAGTAGAAGACATCCGTATTCCTTTCTAAAATTGCATTGTAAAATTATTTTTGCTGTGTGATGCATAATAAGGGGAAATACACATATTAGACGTTAAGTGTTTGTCATTATTCCAAAAATCATTGGTATTTATTCAGTTTGTTTCATTACAGTCATCGCAGCTTAAATAAAAATGGAAATGTGATATCCCTTCAACACTCTGATTCTCAATCATTATTTAATTCTTTTTGATATTTATTAATTCTCAATTGATTTTCAGCACGATAATTTTAAGTTGCAGAGAAGCATCATGGAGTTCGGAAGTTGCTCTTTCTTAATCAGCGATCTCCAAATTATTTCAGTCTAGGGCCGAAATGAAACGTTGCACACTTATCACGTGCTGCATCATTTAGTTAGGTTTGCAGTGATCACAAATCAATATTGATGAACTATTTTTATAACTGACAGATAATCATAATAACAATTTAATATATTAATTAACAGTGTATTTTCTGAGCTATATCATGAAACAAATATAAACTTTTGACATTGAATAAAGCATGTCACAAAATATGTTAAATAGAAAGTCACAAAAACCTTAGGCGGACGCGAGTTTTAAGACCGCTGTTTGTTTCATACATAAAATATCGTCTTTGGGGCTTTTCATCGGAATAATAAACATGTAAACGCTTAATATTACGTTACTGCTTTAAACAAATAACATTTTTGTAATTAGCATTGGACTTTCTATAGACATAGACAACGGTTTTATTTCGTTCAATTTACGAATATTGAACGAATGTACAAAAATTCATACGAGCGCCAAAGTTAGAGTTGTTTTTAAAACGAAATACCAAGCCTATAGTGAATGTAATTGTAAGTTTTCTTCTTCTTTCGATTTTGGCCGACTGGGGACCACGTGAAATAACTGTTCATGATTTCATCTTCTCCTTCCTTTTTCTCTCCTTCCAATACTCCTTCATCCTTTCCCTCTGTTTTTCCCGTCTTTCCAAAGTCCAAACTCCGCTCCCAATCACTTTCTGCCTCCTGTGGAAACCCTTAAAGTCTTTAACTTTTGATCTGAATTTATTTCTATCTTCTATTTCCTCCTCAGTAATGTTCATTTCCTCTAGGTCGGTTCTGATCTCTTTGAACCAGGTTATCTGTGTCTTTGGGTTTTTGTCGAAGTAATTGAAGAGGCGTTTTGTCATTCTACTCTCTTCCATTCTCTTCATGTGTCCATAGAATGTTCTCCTTTTCCTCATTGTATTCACAATTCCCTCTGTCTTCTCGTAGACTTCTTCATTACTTCTCATTTTCCATATTCCGTTATCATATATGGGCCCAAGAATTTTCCGTATTATTTTTCTCTCCTTCTTTTCTATTTCATCTAGTTGTTTGGCTGTGTTCATTGCAAGACACTCCGATGCATATAAACATTCTGGTTTAATCACTGTATTGTAGTGTTTAAGTTTAGTATTTATGGAGACTGATTTTTTGTTGTATATATTTTTTGTTAACTGGAATGCCATTTCGATTTTTCTTGATCTTGCACAGTTGGCTTCTTTGTCTAATGCATTAGGTTGGATTATTTCTCCCAGATATTTGAATTTGTTGACTTTATTTATTCTTCCAAATTTGTTGTTAGGTGTTTGGGAGCATCCTTCACGTTCGTCATGTATTCTGTTTTTTCAAAGGAGATTTGTAGACCTGTTTTTTCTGCAGTCTCTTTTAGTATGTCGATCTGTATGATTATATCTTCTGGGCTTTCTGCAAAGATTGCTAGGTCATCTGCAAATGCCAGACAGTCAAATTCTAGGTTGTCTTTTTTTCTGCCTATTCTGTATTTCTGTATACCTTTCATTTTCATGGTTTTTCTCCATTCTCTTATGACTTTTTCTAACGTGCAGTTGAATAGTAAAGGGGACAGACCATCTCCTTGTCTTACTCCTGTTGTGATGTTAAATGTTCAGACATTTCCCCCTGAAACCTGACTTTTGATTTTGTATTTGTCAGGGTTTGTTTTATGATGGCCACTAATTTATCATCGGCGCCAAATTCCTCTAGGATGTTAAATAGCGTCTCTCTGTCGATAGAGTCATAGGCTTTTTTGAAGTCAACGAAGGTAACATATATGTCCTTGGCTCTTGATCTTCGATGTTTGATTATAAGTTTTAAGTTCATGATCTGTTCTGAATCCAATTGTAAGTTTTATATAAATAAACTTTTAAAAAACGATATGTTGTTTTTTATTCTTTTCTACTTTTATTTTACCTTACGTACTTTATATGATAATGCATACACATGATTTTGAAATGTGAGGGTTACGATGGTAGTTCAAAAAAAAATAAAAATCATATTCTTTACCGAACGGGGGAGGAAGGGTTACATCCGATACCAATCCCCCTCGTTACGTCAATGTGCGTTCATCTGTATTACTAAATAACTATGTATATATGTACGTGCGTATGTCCGCACAACAGTGGAATTCCGCAACAGTTCGAACGCACGTTACCAGGCAACAGGAGTATTGTTGCACGGTCAACTCAACTATGCAAGATTCCGAGTGTTACAAATGGGTTTCAATATTGTATTGCAAACATTTTGTAGAATTTAAACTTTAATTTATTTTTAGTTTTAAGTTTTAATATTTCGTTTACTTGATGTAATTTGTATTGTTTTGTTTTTCTAAATAAAATGTTGTTTTTTTTTTTCGGTTATATATGCGAGGCTTCTGGAGAGAAGCGATGGACATCCGTCTAGTATCAGGGACGTATATAAGGGGGGGGGGGGCCCCCCCCCCCCCGAAATAATGAAGGTATGTGCTCCCAAGGTTTTTTTTTAGTTGAACAGATAGGTTTCTATGGGGTGTCTACTTAATTATATTAATCTTGGGCCCCCCCCCTCCCCGAAAATATATTCTATATACGCCACTGTCTAGTATATTGTAATAAACTGTATGATTTAAATCATTCAATGTTCAGTACAGTTCGTCTAACTTAGGAAGGCAGTCCCTCAGGCGTTGGGACTGAGAACTTGAAAAAAATAGGGGTGAAAGCGTATCAGATTATTGTTACGGAATTAAAAGAAGGTCTTATGTGATCCTTTTTTTAGTATTTCGAGAATTCAGCTCTTCAGAAATATAGGGTGCTTCTATAAAATGGAACCAATGGTTTTGGTTACAAGCACTCCGGTTGGTGTTGTGACGTCACAGGTTGCTCTGACGTAGGAGCCTGGTTACTCCCAAGTCCTTCAATTTATAGACGGCGCCGGTTGGTGGTGTTCAAAGATGGCTGCCAAGATTCTCGATCTGTTGTTAGAAGTTGAAGAAGAACTTTATTCATTGTTAGAAAGAGAATCAAGTACTGATTCCTCATCCTCGTCAGATGAAGAGATTATTATGTTATCAATGTATAGTAATGTAGTAGAGAGAAAGCAAGAATTGAGAATTATGCAAGAGAAACTGTCGTAGCAGCCGACAACATTCCCAGCCGACGACACAATGGACGCATTTTACATTACATTTCTATTTTACAATACAGAGTTGCTTTTTACTCGACGATTAAATTAAAAAAAAATATATTTTATTTTACTTCTTTGTTTCATATAGAACGCCGATGGTTGGGTTCCGTGAAGCTGTGGCACTACTTATCGGAATTTCTCCGTTTTCAAACCACCGCGAGTCCGGTACCCCCGGCTCTCCTGCCGAACTTCGGTGCACCGGCCGCTGCATAGAGCGGCCACCGGCGCCCTCAAACTAAGATGCCCTAAATAAAAGGCAAAATAAAATAAACAAAAATAGAAAGTCTAAAATAAATAAATAAATAAAAAAAATTAATTTAATAGAAGCGAAATTGGAAGTCTAAAAATAAATAAATAAATAAATAAATAAATAAATAAATAAATAAATAAATAAAATAAATTTAATAGAATCGAAATTGGAAGTCTAAAATAAATAAATAAATAAATAAATAAATAAATAAATAAATAAATAAAAATTAAATTTAATAGAAGTGAAATTGCAAATGTACAAAAAAAAAATTAAATTTAATAGAAACGAAATTGAAAGTCTATCGCATATCGTCTGCTACTGAAGGAATAACCCACCTAACAAGCAATAACCCACCTCCTCGGCCGGTTGCAAATACGTCATCTCGGTTACTGCAACCTGAAATCTGGTTGGTGTTTATAGAAGCGGTCATTGGTTGGCTGGAGTAACCGGCTTATTTTATAGAAGCAGTGGTTGCTCGGAAGGTTGCAACCGAAACCTTGGTGCCATTTTATAGAAGCACCCATAGTTACTTAAAGCCGATAATTACGAGGTCAAGCTCTGCAAACACTGTTGTAATCTTTCCTCCCCACCCCTACTTACCTTACACTCTTTCTCCCCTATTTTTTCAAGTTCTCAGTCCCAACGCCTGAGGGGACTGCCTTCCTAAGTTAGACGAACTGTACTACACATTGAATGATTTTAAACCATACAGTTTATTATAATATACTAGATGGATATAATTAATCCGGCATCATTGGGACTGGTAGGATTAGTGATTTTGCTGGATCATAGAGTGGTCAGGTCAGGATACACTTAACACAACAGCTAACCACTTCATCGTAGCTTTAAAATACGTCGTAAATCAGTACAAAAGAAACATTAAATGTTAAAAAAGTAATGTTAAAAAAGAAATTAAATGAAAATCAAGTGAAATTTTAAAGAAGTACAAGAAATTCTATAGAAATGGCCAACAAACGAAGGCAAAACGCTAAGAGAAGGAATTCGCACCCTGAGCTATCACCGGGAATAGACTGGAATGGACCGCTTCGTCCTTTTTAGACTCATCAGCCAGCAAAACTCCACCGATGACAGACTCAGCAGGTGCGAGAGGTTAAGATCCCAGGTCTCGCTCCTACCCTACCCCCGAAGAAATCCTAACCAAAAATACAAAATACAAATGTTCCTTGTCCTTGAATCAGCTAGGCACAAAAAGAATTCAATAAATGCATTTTAAAAAATGAACGAAGCCGTGTGTTCAAAGTGAAAAAGAGACCCGGGATCTTAACCACTCGCACCTTCTGATAAGTCCTAAAAAAGACGAAGCGGTCCGTCCCAGTCTCTTCCCGGTGACAGCTGAGGATGCGAATTCTTTCTTTTAGCGTTGTGCCTTCGTTAGTTGGCCATTTCTTTAAATTTTCAGGCACGTTAAATCCCTTTTTCATTTTTTACAGTTAAACAAGACAGTTCATCACTTGCCCTTCCAAAGTGAAGAGCTGAAATTCGTAACTAAGCACATTTACATGTCTTCATGTTTACAGTCACGCCAATAATGTAACAATGTTTAGGCAGCAAGTAGCGCCACCAAACAGTAGCGGTAGATTGGTGATGCGACACGGGGAATTGGAAATTACGCTAGACGAAATTAGTGATGGAACCCGATTAGTGACAGACAGTGTACTGTATCTACATTGTGGAATGCTACAGTATCTCATTCAATACAGCATTTTCTTACACAGACTTATACGACTGATACGAATTTATTTGTTATTTTAAAATTCTGTTAAAATTGTGATCTGAATGATAACAATTAGTTTTGAATATCTTACAAAATATTGTTGAGATCAACAGTGAAATTAATACATTCTTCCTATTATTAGAGCACATTAGTAATGAATTTTACATATTGTAGTTTATTATTATGATGACGCAGTGGAAAAGAGCCTCATTGTTAGTAATGTAATAATAGTTGCAAGATATTTTGAACGGACTTCAATAATTGCGATATTCCATTTACATTATTTTAAGGCATCCTAAGTAAGGACGCTTATCTCTACATCACGTGAGTGATTTCTGTTAAATTCCAACTATAATTTAGAACTTCATATTTTGTTTTATTCAGGAGCTGAAGCAAAAGGATCATTTCAGTAAGACTAGAGTTTTTCAAAACTGAAAATTAATTTATTTTATTTTGAAATATTAGAAATGATCCTATAATTCGAAAATTAATTTTTGCCAAAATTTCAGTGAATTTAAAAAAGTCTTCATTACTAAATTTTTTACGATTTGGAATCTGAATCTTCCAAGTAGGCCTATCGTAAGTATTATGTATTAATAAGCTATTTTCTATATTTTCTTAAAGGTCTAAATATTAATAGTTGGAAGCATTAAATACTTAATTAAATGATGTTGTTTAAAAATTTATTCAAAATAGATTATTCATTTTAAGAGAAAATTTTGTTCCCAAATTTTCAGAATAGCAGTTTCAATCGAAATAGCCTAGGCCTAATGCAAACAATACTAAATATCCTAAGCCTAATACTAAGAAGTGTAGCCTAATATTAAATAGCCTAATAACTATGTTTTTCATTTGGGATCTTTTAATTTTTTAAAAACGCAATAAAAATTCTTTAAAATCCGTTGAGATATCGATTATTGATATAAAAGTTTCTTATTTTTTTTTTAACAGGAAAATTAATTACTTAAATATTAATCATTTGTAAAATAAAAAACTACCGTTCATTCAGTTTCTTATAGAATAAATTATTATTTTTTTTTTTTAATTGGCTTAAAATTTACTTTAACAGCCATCTGATTAGTCAATCGAGAGTTGTTGAAATAGATGACCGTTGCTGTCCTTATTTTAACGTCAATGCAACTTTTTCTTTTGCTAGCAGCGGGCTAAATTTCCTGATTTTATTTCAAAATAAATATTCGAACTGTTTCTGGAATGGGGTTGCTTAGGCCTAATTCATCATAGTTCCATAGTACATTTTGCATCTTTACTTGAAGATTAATCTTTTGTAAAATAAACTACAATTCTTTCAGTTTAGAATTAAAGTATTGGTTAAAACAGGATATACGGTGCACCTCGTAAGGATATGTGCTTTGCATTCGCTTTTCACTTGCGTCATCGCGGAGGGATACATAAATTGGTCTTGACATCACGTGGTTTGGTCAGCCATGTTTTTTTTTACTTCCTTTCCCAGCAGAGCGAAATTCAAATGGGTCTCGCTGCCTGTCTGTGGATAAATGGATTTCATTTATCTTGGATGGCTAAGAGAAGGATTTAAAATGCTGATAATCGTCATCAACAGCTTTATTCCGCCAGGAAGAATCGTTTTCTGTGATTTTCGATGATGATACGGCACCATCACCTAATAGAAATACGGTAAACGACGATGCATATGCCTAAGTACGATTAGGCCTAACACTAAACGATTGATGTGGCCGCAACAAATTCAAGGTAAGCCACATTATGTGAATTTCAGAGGAGCGCCCTTCTAGCAAGTCCCCCATTTTTAATATCTTCAACCCTACAGGTGGGCCATTTTAGAAAATCGGCCATTTTCAATATCTTAATCCATTCTACGAAATCCGCCATGTTTAATATAGTCCTCACTCGTGACATCACAAGTGACATCACGACGTCGAAAAAAAAGTTCGTCAAAGAGGTGCACCGTATTCCCTGTTTTTACCAAAGTATTTTTCTTTATTTGGCTTAAGATTTACTTAACAGTTAAACAGGCATCTGTTAGCCAATCGAGTGTCATTGAAATAGATGTCCATGTCTGTCCTTGTTTTAAGCTTTTTTTTTTTGGAAGCATCGGGCGCTGTAGATTGTTGGGAATGGAATTAAGAGAGGTGGTGAGCAGTAGTATTTTTGGTCTTGGAGAGATGTGGGAAGGCGCAGCTTTTCTTAATTTTTTTGTGAAATGAGTGTTTTTAAGTTAAATTGACAAGTATTTTGTTTTGTTTTTTGATTGAGCTTAGTTAACTCACTATCAATTGCATCTGCATTTGTTAAAACAGATGGATTATTTTTCTTAATTCTTAGGTACGACTCTAGACTTAGCGATGAACTTAAGATATTAGTAATTTCCTAACACTGATGCTAATACGGAACATACTAAATCAGTCGACGATACTTATCTGAGCATATTCCTGATTCGTGCAGTCATTTAGAGAAATTTGTTATCCTTTTCAATTCCAAAATCATTTTGATCTATGAAGTTCAAACTTAGCAAGAAACTTTGCATCGCGGATTGGTTTCACTTCAATATCTTAATCTGTGGTTCATAAAATATCCAAATATTAGAATTTAAAGTTTGTTCCTCAAAATATTAGGTTTCTAGATTGTTCATACACAATTTATGGATGTATTTGTTTAGAATTTTCTGGCATTATAACTCAAAAATAAACATAATTAAAATAATTTGATTTATAATCTGATTTTGATATATCTAGATTTAAATTTTCTGCCTTTACATTTAGATAGGTCTTCATGTGTAGGACTAGATTTTAATCTACAAACACTTATTTCGCAACATGTGCCAAAATACAGTGACCTGAACTCATTCGGTGATATTTGAGAATTTTATATAATAGTTTCATATCTTAAATTAAATATTTAAAATATGGACCAAATTACTATTAAAGGAATAGTAAATTTATATATAATTAAATCTTGAGTTTAATCTTAACTATCTAATTTCAACGGTTTTAGACAAATATATGGACAGGTTTCAAATTTGATACATTTCGCAAAAAACAGCATTTTAATGTAAAGAAAGGATGGATAAATGGCAATTGATTTACATATAGAATTTATTGTTCGTTCTTATCATTAATTAACATAACTCTTTGGCTGAAAATCTAAAACAACTTGTCCTGAAACTTTGAAAGTTTGAAGGTCTTGCAGTGGTTGCATTGTTAAAATACCATTCTGTAACAGGAACCCATAGTAAAATGCACCCTGACCTCCCTAAATTCACAAATCATCAAACCATAGATAATAGCAAAGTGTTTATTGAAAAAAGTGTTTTAGTGAATTATTACTTAAAAACGAGCAACAATTACAAAATACTTTATTAATCAGTATAAATGTTTTCCTTTAGATCACAATGGCAAGTGTCTCCAGTGCTTCCTCCTCTGAAAAAATTCCTGATGAACCTCCTAGTGAGATAGCGGATCAGGATTTGTCAACTTTTCAATTAAAAGAATTTTATTTCTCATTTTCAGTGCAACGATTGATGGATTCAGTCATTGCAAGATCACTTCAATATCTCTACGGTACAAGAAAGTTTTCAACCAGCGATCAATCCAACAAACTGAAGGTTATTAAAGAAGAAATAAATGAAGAAAGTCATCCTGAAGCAGAATTCGAAGGCGTCACAAGTTCCAGAGGTAGAAAAGTTGATAAGGAAGTAGCAGAAAATCAAATGAAATCGAGGGAAGAAGTAAGAGGAAAGCAAGACCCAAATCATTTAGATTTCTCTAGAAGCACGGTGGGAACCATGCAGGAAATGACCCCACGACAGAAGTTAAGGTCTAAGTTCCACTACAGGATTTAGAGGAAGTTTAGGAAATATTTTAATTACTAAGAAATGGATCTTTGCTGTTCAATCAGTAACAGTCAATGTAACATTTCAAAACTATAATGAAACAAGATAATTAAAAGAAATATTTCAGAAACAATAAGGAACTTTGGATAATGAGTTAAATTTTCAACGTTTCTTTTGATGTATTCGTGTAATTTAAGCAGTCTAAAAACAGGCTTTGTTAGTAGAATAACATTTTGAGAGACAGACAAATAGAAATAGGTAAAAATAATTCATCTTAACAACTTAACCCCTAAAGCAGAAAATCCTATATAGTGAGGATATATTTCCAAGAGATTAATACAAAATTACGTAAAATTATATAACATTGGACTGAAGAATTTATACCGTCACTAGAGATGTTAAAATAAATATACCTCATTCAAAAATAATATTAGCATTAACAAAATTACTTACTTTTTAATAAAATGCATTAATTCATGAATCAAAAAATAAAATAAAATAAATATTCAAACGATTTACAAGATAAAAATAAATCCACAACAATTAAACCCCTTACTTAAAAAAAAAAATGTATATAAATAAGATTGGATGACCGATAATTTATTTAAGACATATTAAAGAAAAAGATAAATTATATCAAAGATATAAAACAATACAACAAACAAATGTTACCTTGAAGAATATAGAATCAAAGAAAATTGGATCAATAAATACAGCAAAAAAACTATAAATTACTTTTTTGATAAATTAAATGAAAATATAAAAAATGGAAATCAAAATAACTAATCAAAGTTCTTATAACGTTGCAAGGATTTATCTTAATCAACAAGAAGTTCTTGAAAGAATTTGACACCTACGTTTTTGTGTTCGTGAAAATAATATTACTGAGAAGTCTCCGTTTATTTTTAAATTATAATATCTGTATCAAAAAGTACAATTTTACACTTTCTCAAAACGTTATTTGCTTAAAAGCTTTTCTTACTTGAGTAAATCCAATTAATTTAAACCATATCAAAGCAATCCTGATTACTAAAAGGAATTTCTATGAATTCTTAGAACATCGATAGACATCCTAAGGCTTTTCTATGGTGATTTTTGTCACTTAGGACTCGCACGGATAAAGCATCAGATACAAAAGTTAATCGTCCCTTGTTCGTAAATATGCAAATTAATTGTGTGAACTTCAGTTTTCTAGGAAAACAGGATCAAAATTAAAACGAAATAGCAAAAAAAATATAAAATGCAAAAGAACTTAAGAAAAAAAAATTGAGATCTATAATCTCACAATGAGATAATCTGATAATTTTTTAACAATCATCAGTAGAAACTGAAATTTGTGGCGACATTTATTGAGAAAAGTAGTAACTATTGTAATTGGAAAACTTGTCTTCATATGGCAGCACTAATCTAAAACAGGAATAATAACTTCTTGAATTTCTGTTTTAAGAAACTAATAATATTTGCTGATAATTATTTCAATAAATATTTTATTGAAAACAATGATTATTAAATTAGCGTGTAATTAAAACATTCTTAAGTATATTAATATAAAGGTTTAAAAAGCGTCAAAATAAACTGCATTAATATAATAACTCCATCCATCCTAAGAGTTCTACATCCTAAATAGAACTTCGTTGATATCATTGATCACATTTATTATAAAAATTAACATATTTACGAATTATACATTGAAATACTTTGTTTTAACCAACTTATATAAAAAAAAGGCTCTCTGTTTTGAACTTAGTTTTTTTGACAAGTGAAAAACAAAAATAATTGCTTTTCGTACAAACTGAAACTGCAACAGGGGAGTTTCGTCAAAATTTAGTAAATAGAGGTTCTCCTAACCCATTGTATGAATTTGAATTTCCATGAGATAACAATGGTCGAAGGTTTACTTCGAGATATTATAAGAGAAAGCTTAGTATCAGTGAAGAAATTTTGAAAGATTGGCTTGTGTATTCTGTGGCAAAAAATTCGACGTATTGTTTTTGCTGCAAAATATTTAATACAACTACAACTTCCGGTCTAAAGGTGGCTACAACAATTGGTGGCATGTAGGTGATATGCTTAAATCTCGAGACATCACGAAACCACGTAGAAGCTGTAAAATCGTGGTTCGAACTTTCACATAGGCTCAAATCGTCGCATACGTTAGATCCCGAATCACAGAATAATTAAATCAGAAATAGAACACTGAAATGGAGTTTTGTTACTTATTGCCTCAATCATCAAAATGTTAGCAAAAAGTGGCTTGGCTTTTCAAGGTACTTTTGATAATCTGTATCAATATAACAATGGTAACTTTTTAAAACTAGTAGAGTTCTTAGCTGAATTTGATCCTGTCATGCAGGAACATGTACGCAGAGTTTTGAAGAAAGAGGAGAAACAAGCAATCTACTTAAGTAAAACTATCAGACAGTATAAAACGCCATATGAAAGCTATTATTCAATCGAAATATTAATCCATTATTTTAGATTGTGTCCCGGATGCTAGCAAAACTGAGCAGATGACCCTGATAATTAGGTGTATTTCTATTAATCAAACCGAAGACCATCCAAGAACGTCAGAAATTATAATAAATAAAAGTTTTTTAGGATTTATACCAATCGAAAAATCTACAGGTCTCAAACTAACAGAAGTTATCTTAGAACAATTATCAGCACTTGGATTGTCTTTAGAGAACATAAGAGGGCAAGGGTACGATAACGGATCCAATATGAAAGGTATTGAAAGTGGGGTCCAAGCCAGGATAAAAAACATGAATCCACGGGCATTTTAGGTTCCATGCAGTAGTCATTCTTTAAACTTGGTGGTAAACGACATGGCAAAGTCTTCACTGGAAGCTACAATTTTTTTTAATATCGTGCAAAAGATATACGTTTTCTTTTCCTCTTCAACGTTGAGATGGTCAATTCTTTTGATGAATGTAAAAGGTATTACTCTAAAACCACTTAGTGACACGAGATGGGAAAGTCGAATGGAGGGAATAAAACCACTAAGGCATCAAATGGGGCAAGTTTACGATGCATTGTTTAGTGTTTATCAATACACTGATGTGGATACCTTTACACGAGACGAAGCTTCGGGTTTGTTGAATCAAATTAAACAGTTTAAATTTTTATGCTCTGTAATGATTTGGTGGAAACTTTAAATCGGATAAATCCTGTCAGTAAATTAATGCAAAGTAAAGATTTTGACTTAGTTTCTGTCATTAAATTAAAAAAAAAAAAACACCAAAGTTTTCTTTGAAAACTCACGTTCAGATGAGTATTTTACTGAAGTTCTCGAAGACGCCAAAGCCTTAGCTGCTTAAATTGACAGCGAGGTGTTAGATTTTGAAAATCTGCCTAAACATCGTATTCGCTACAAAAAGAAGCAGTTTGGTTACGAGTGTGATGATGAACCAATCATTGATCCCCGTCAAAAATATAAGATCGAATATTTTTTCACATTATAGATACAGCTATAAACTCCTTGGAGTTAAGGTTTTCCCAGATTACTGAGCATAGTAAACATTTTGCTTTTTTGTAAAAAAACAAAATAATAAAAAAGATTTTCTTTCTATAAAAATTAATCAAATTTAGAATTAACATTATTCATTCTGATTTCACATTATTCTTTTCGTTTTCCGAAAAAAAAACCTGTGTGGAGAATACAATTTACTATTTTTTTTTTCTTTTCATCATTTCGAAACACTCATCATTTTTTTTTCTTTTCTATGAAGTTCGAAGCTCTATTCTGAGCAGTAGATTCCTCCTCAAGCATACTTACCGTCATACTGAAAATCCAAAAACATTGCAAGGACCCTACTCTTCAGTGTGTGGACAATATTGTGTTTTGTATATTTTATATAAATGCTCTGATTATTCTTTACATGAGTTCTTAAAACTGTTTAGACGAAATAAAGACAGTAATGATGGGTTTGTTTGCAGACAAGTGCGAACAATCTTCGCAAACAAACCGACAGCAGTTTTCGGAACACATCAGAACTGTGCTTTCCCAATCAAGTTTGCTGTTCTCTACTCACCATGAAAAAAGAAGAAGAAAAAGAAGAAGTATATAAATTCAAATATTTAACCCTGTAATCCTTTTTTTTTTTTTTGTCTGTAATAAAAAACAATGAAAAAAAACATTTGTGTCAGTGTGAGTCATTTCCAAACCTAAAAACATTATTTTTTCCAGTAAAAAGAATTAATAGTCAAAAGAAGAAAAAATTAATTTTGCTAAAAAACACTAAGGAAGGTTGATAAATCATTTTCATAAAGAAAAGAAATACAAATGTATAATTATCATTAAAATGATAATTACATGAATGAAAATCAATCACAACCAATTGATTCTCCTTCCAATTTCACGAAGTTTGATATATTACAATCCAGGTTTCTTTCAATTACTCCAAAACTCATTAACTCATTAATTATGCAAATTAAGGTATGGAGTACCTTAAATACTGATATATATATATATATATATATATATATATTATATATAAGTAAATACTAATGTACATCACCCTTATGTTAATTTTGTTCTCAAACGCCTTAAAACTTCACATTTCTATTCAAATCCAGGTCTGAATCGCCCTATAATGCAAATTTCACCCTATATGTAAATGATATGTAAATTTTCCCCTCATTCAACTTACCTCTTCCATTTCAATATGTTATTTTTGGTCTCAAACGCCTTAAAATCCGACATTTTTATGCAAATCTAATCTAAATATGCAAATTTAACCCTTTAGGCTATTGTTCTGCAAATTCTGGTCTATATCGCCGTATTTAGGGTGTGCTATACCGCCGCACATACTACTGACTTCTTAATGACATGTTTTCCCTGCAGTTTATATGAATGAAAAAAAAAACACAAGAAATGATTTTTTAAAAATTTAATTCAAATAAAAAAAATGTAATTATGTAGAGCCATAAAACGAATTAATCATTCTTAAAAAATAAACAAATT
>JAFIDM010003189.1:36521077-36548224 GCA_023159025.1 Thereuonema tuberculata | reverse complement strand
CCCCCCCCCCCCCTTAATCCGATGCTGCCATTCCCAAAGCATTCATTTCCTAACTCTAAAACTACGGCCCGTACAACAAAATGTCATAGAAAATTTTCGACTCCAAATGACCTTTGGAACCCGCATCTCTTCTCTTTGTCTACCATTTCCGAAACACTCTGTATAAGATGAATAACCAAATTGTGTTCAACGCAATGGAAATCGAAATGCCGTCACAATAAGGTTAAATTCATTATAGATGAAGCGACCACAGAAGAATATTGAAAACCTAGAATCATAGATAAGATCATTCTTTTCTTATACAGAAAAGCGCTAATACCTGAACACACTTCCTAGAATTCTCTATATATAGCATGCTCTTTACTGTATTATTAAAATATAAGAAGATCGACACTGAACTCGGCCCACCGTTTGCTGAACAATTTCTTTAACATTCGAAATATCTTTCTGGAAAATAGAAGTCACAAGAGTTTCTCATCCTTGATGAGGTATCCACAAAATAATAATAAAACTATGAAATCTGTAGAACATTGTCTTTAAAAAAAACTACGTTAGAACATGGCTTCACGCCCGCTAGTAAACAAGAACAAAGTTTTAGTGTTATGTAGTTGCAGAGCGATAGTTAGGTAACCGAGGACACAGGTGCAACAGCTACAAACACATTTTCATGTACTTCCTGTGATCCTAACTAAATATAGATTTGATGTTTTTTTCTTTATATTAATTGACAATATGTTTTCCTATATTCGGTTTATTTCCATTAAATAGTTTTAACATAACAGATTTAAAACATCTGAACAGGATATATATATAAATATATATATATATATTAGCATATGTTTATAATAATATGAGCATTATCCTACTTTGACATTTTCAACATATGATACTGAATTGGCTAAGAAATTGTAGCATTTTTGTTCCCAATTAATGTTTATGTTAAAAAGAGGTATTCGGTGTTTTTTGAAAAATATTATGCTTTTTTTTTTCCGTAATCAATTCATGATTTAAGACTGAAGCATTTTTGACACATTTTGTTATATAACTTCAATGCTCTATAAAAGCATCAGCTGCAGCTAAAAATATCTTTGATCCAAGCAAAAATCTAGATTAGATTACGGTTTTAGATTTTTTTTTTTTCTCAATCGCTTCAGTATCGATGACAAGAAGCGCAAAAACAACGACAGAGTCCATCAAAACAGTCGCTTCTTGAAGCAAAACAAAGAATTCACTGAGAAAAAAAACCCTTTCTTTTTATGTTTCCTTTTCTTTCTAACTGTTGGAACATACTGAAATGTTCTGTTTAATGCGTTATTGCCTATAAGTTTTCAATATACTTGTGTAGCTTATATTTTGGAGACCTCTGCCTCCTAAATCTCTGGCTTTAGCAAAACAAATGAACTGAAAACTTTTTTGCCTATTCCCAATCGAATACAATATCAGGAGCTGTCACAACTGACATTAGATTCTACTATGCTCTATATAATTGTTTTATCAACTATTTATAAAATATAGATGAAGAAAGAAAAATAATTGAAAAAAAGATAAAATGGGTAAACAGAGACTTGGTGAACGATGGCTGAGAATATTTCTGGGCATATATTTGAGGGAATTATCAAGTTAGACATGTAAGGAATGTCTGTCTCTCGTATTCAACACCCAAAAGCAGAAAACCTTTAACTTTAGCAAAGAATAAAGAGAACTTTAGAAATAGAAAATACAACTTTCTCGAAAAATGGAACAAAACATGAGTTGCATTTTTTTCGGAAGATTTTAACATTTCAATGAAAGACAAATATATCTACTGTATACACGTAATAGGTTCGTAATAGTGATTGGACTTTTCTGGAAAGTTCTCTTTGAACAGGAAGGAAATCGACAAAGAGGAAGACCACGCCCTAATTATTTACAATATTTATTAATGTAGTTCAGGTTGTTTTGAGATTTAAAATCCTGAGCAACCGTGACATCTAATAGTTCCTAACGCTGAAGTGAAGTTAACGGTATAACATAACAGTATAAAATCTGGAAGAGGGGGAGTGGCACTTGACCTATCAAAATTGTAGGCCTCATAATTAAAAGACGAAATTGTTTATTGACTAATTAACTGAATCGATTTACTGATGGCTTCTATTTTCTTTTATTATTAAAAAAATTAATAAGTAAATAAAAAAGGAATAAGGCATCTAACTATGTCGGTAAATATATCGAAGATGATAATTTCCCTTTCTTATTTATGAATTAGTTTTAGAGGAAGCGTCATATTGTAGTTTGATAGCTATCCGTTTGTTGGCGCTGTTATCAATAGGAGGCATGGCGGCTGTCGTGCAAAATCATGGTGAGAACAGTGAGGATCATAATCATGATTTGCACGACGAAAACTGTGATGCTGATGAAATAGAAGAAGAATGTTCGACGGCGGAGGCTGCAAAAAAGAAAAAACGAAAGAAGAAGAAAAAGAAAGGTTTTACTTTTGGCATTACTATGTTTTTAGTCCCTTCGTGTTCAGTTCAAAATGGACTCGTGCACTGGCCAGTAAATCTCGCATATATTTCTGCCTTATTCACGTGGTGACAATTAAGAGGCTGCAACTGATGATTCAAGAAGATTTTACTAATAATTTTAGGTCTCTAAATTTATGAAAATTATTTTGAACAGATGCTTTTATTTTTCTAGTGATGTAAACTTAGATTTTATAAGAAGAATGCGACTGACGGGTTGAAAATGTCACAATATTGCTTGCTTTAGTCACTGAATATTTGTTTGCTTGTAAAATTAAAAATCATCTGATAAATCTAATCAGTAATTTACCGATTCTTAATATTACTTGCTCATCTAGTAAGAGAATATTTTAATGAATAACGATATAAAGAGAAACATGTATAATTCCTAAAAAAATACATGTAATTACGTGTAATTAACAATTCAGTTAATTTAATAGCTTCACCCTGTAACGGCTTATTTTTTCATCTTAGCTTAATTACTTTTCCATAAATGTGATTGCGTATATTTTTTTAGTATTGTTTATTAGATTATATTTTAACGATCAAATATTTTATTTGTTTTTTACATAAATATGGAAGTTGAACTTTAATGCTCCCTATTATGACTACCATTGGAGTGGTTCTAGAATTTCACTTGTTCTGGGCAGACCCAAGCATTTGAAATAGCATGTTCATTATATTCCAGCCAGTAACTTTCGAAGAAGTTATGTTATCCTTACGGAATGACACAGGGCATCATTCGCCAATTAACCAGTACTGTAAAGTAATTGTTAACCAGATATAAATTAATGGTTTATAGATTAAAAAAATATGGTGGGTTAATAGCATTCATCTACAATCTAGAGAACATTCCAGTTTTCTAACAGGTAGCAGTAGTGCTTTTAAGAAATGTTCGGGGTTTTTTTTTTGTTTTTTTAATCTAAAATAATATTTATTTAAACATATTATATACATGAGTTTTCTCTTTATTTTATTTTTTTTTTCATTTTGATATTTGAAAATACAATATAGTCAAATGACTTATAAGTGATCAGAGATGATTACGAATCGGCATAGAGCTTTATAATAACGATAGATAGATTATTAACTGTAGAATGAGAAAATTGTGTTGGGTTTTGTTTATTGTTCACAACCACCGACAATTTATTCCATTTATAAATACTTAAAAGTTCGAATTTAAAGAAAATTAATTATTTTCCAGGCATCAATTGATAGATATAATAAATTTCTAATTTTTATTTTATAAAGTAAAATGCAATATTTATCAGAATTAATAATAAATAAGAAACCTAAATTACCTTAATTCAGCATTGCTTTATTTAACGAAGCATGTTATATTCTTCAGTTTTTAAAGATAATTGATGCATAGATTATTCACTGAGGCTCTTCTAACAATATCATTACAGTTACTGTTTGAAGATGTGATCATATTATTTTTTGTGTTTCATTTATATCATTTTGTAAAGTTTAGGCAGCTTTAACATTCATTTTGACGAAGCATAATCATATCTTTGTATCTAGTGAAATTAATATAAAATTTTGAATGAAAATGTATAAAAAAAAGAGCTTTATAAGAATTTGTATGTGATGAAAGCTGATGCACTGTATAATTGTTAGCTCTGGAAGGACATATTTACCCATTAAATGATAAAAATATAATGATTTTAAATTTTCAGAGGAAGATGGTTAAAATATGTAACCATTACATTTAGGATAAAAGTTTGTGAGATTTCAGGTTTATTTGATGCACTCAAAATTGTATAAAAGAAAATAAGATAATTATTATCAAACTATAGGAAATATTACTTTTTCATTGGAAATAATAGATCAATTGTTATGAATAGGAAGTGATGTTTTTATATAAATTCTTAGCTTATCCAAATAGTATCTGCAGTTTACTTATATAGCCGGAACAGTGGCGTTTTTTTGGGGGGGAGGGAGGGGGGCAAGATTAATGTAAGGTTAGGTTACCTAATTTTAAGTAGACACCCCATGATATACTTTATCTCAGTTTTGCTGCTCATATTCAGAAGGTAATTTGCGCTGAATGCTGAATTCATTATTGCATAAATGCATGATTCATTAAAATAATTCAGATTACGGTACTTATTTTTTTCTTTATATTCATTATTTCGGGAGGGGCCCGGGTCCCCTCCCCCCCCCCTTATATTCGCCCTTGAGCTGGACAGTGATATGAAATTTGAAAATACATACATCCAATAGTCAAGCAAACATCTCTCCTCATGCTTGTTCAAAGTGGGTAATCAAAATTATACTAGATTACTAATTTCGTACAAAAACTAGAAAAACATTAAAATCAGTAAGCACATAAGAATGAAATTGCTTATATAACAATGATAAATATATGAAATGTAAGTGAAATAAAAATGAATGTAGAAAAGTGTACTTGCCATACTGTCCCATGAAATGAACGAATTCAGCTGTATCCGAAAAGCCTAGGGTGCCTGCCTCTTGCAAACAACTTAGGCCCTCTTTCACAAGACAGTTTCGTAGACGCATCTGGCTTTTTTATAGGGCTGCTTTTCAGATACAGCTGAAGATTCATTTCACAGGACAGATTGGCAAATACAGCTGTCTTAAGTTAATTTTTCTTTTTCTTTTTCTTATATTTCATGTATATGGGGTGATTATAATTAAAGTTAAACTTTCAACATGCTGTAAAAGAAGAATCGCTGCTCAGAATGACCTGAAATTTGAACTGAATATACTCGAAGAAAGGGGACATGGTATTGCATAAGAAAAAAAAAATAGTTCCAAATATCAGCTATAGATGGAGCTTTAAGAGTCATAATGTAAATGGGTTCGACTACAAGTTGACATTTCAACCGCAATACGACGGCTATGGCGTGAGTTGCACGTTAAACCAACTGTACTGTTCAATCTGCAGGACTGTATTGGGTTTTTACTGAAGAAATGACTTTCAAGTCATTCAACAGTTGTGGCACTGTTAGTTTAAAGCCCATCCACTATGGCAAGATCATACCACATCGGATGGAAAAATCGGTTTTTAATTGTCCTGAGACCAAAAACCGCATGAAAAGCAACAATGAAATCGGGTTTTAATTATCACGAGACATGTTCAATGTGCTGTCCACCGTTTTCAGCCACAAGTTGAAACCGAGAAACAGCATGTTCCACAACAGATCTGAGTGTCTCGGGGGTCACATTGTGAATGTGTTGCACAATGCGTGCCTTCAATTCAGCTAAGTTTGCAATCGGACCACTAAACACAACATTTTCAGATAACCCCACAGCCAGAAGTCACAAGGATTAAGATCAGGGGATTTTGTCGGCCAGGTTGTTGGAAAATGACTGTCTGCATCATCACAACCTATATCAACTTCCAGACCGGTTTCTGTACCGTAACCTGCACTTTTACTTCAACTTCAATTTTAAGTATTAGAAAAAGTTTTTTTTTTTTTAATTGTTAACTAATTCTATATTATTGAAAATAATATATTACCAGATATTACTGTGGTCAGTACCATAACCTCGTTACTTCATCGTTTTTTTTATTGTATGATGGCTGGGAATCTGGGGGATTTCAATGAAAACTGCAGTAAAATTATGAAAGGCAGTGACATTTTTAGAGAGAATGTTGCACCAAATGGAACAATTCAATTATTTTAGGGGTATTCAAGGTTAAATATTTTTATGACATCAGTGCCATCCTCTTGGTGAAGACTGAACATAGTCTCCAAATTATATGATTCTCTCTCTTGGAAATACTGTAAAGATGATTAGTTAAGAGAAGTGTAAATTTTGTTATTTGAAACTTAAATATGTCTAACCATTCAACTGAAATTTTAGCATATTTATATATATAATATATAATTTCAGATGGATTGAGTACTAGTGCTTTATTTGCTATTATGTATATACTAAAAAATGACAGGAGAACAATGTGACAGCTTTTAGTTGACATAAGAGTATTTTAAGTAGAAGTTTTTTCTATGCTTAAATATTTTTCTCAATTTCTTCATTCATGTCGAGAAATGTGTCTAACGACTTCAGTTCATCGCTGAGGGCGAGCTTCTGCATCTAATGCTCATCTGGCCTCAGCTTGTAGTAGGCTAAAATTAATGAATTTTTTTTTTTTTCTTTGGCTCGTCACTAATTGCATCATGTACACACAGAGGGAGTTATAAGAGATATTTAACAACAATAATTTAAAAGTAGTCCTCGTGGCCTAATGGATAAGATGTCAGACTTCAGATCCGAAGGTTGCAGGCTCGATTACTGTCTCATTTACATTTCATTGTAGAAATTATTTCTATTTTCACAGGAAATTAAAATTGTCTTCCAAACACAGAGGACACAGACAGATCTGATAAAACTATAGAAGAGATTTGTGACTCATTGTTAACTGGAAGTTCTAAAGTCAGTGTTCTGCCTCAGCTTAAAAAAATATATAATTTGATAAAAAAATATTCCAAATTTTAATGCTTAAGATGCAAATTTTGTGTAACATTGAAAAAATATTAAATTTTATGATAAGATTCTGTAGCTATATTAAAAAGCCAAATAGAGAACAAAGTAATAGTAAAGCAGTTAGCATTTTTGAATTTAAAATATTATATTAAATAACTGAAGAAACTGCATAAAAATAATATCCTATACCAAAGAATTCTGTATTCTTAGAAAATTTTACTACTTTGGGGATAATGTGGAATTATTGCACTGTGCTAGTTTAGGAAAATTAATGAAGCAGTCTAACGAAAAGTAGAAGAAATTTCAATTGGTATATGGAAATGATGTTATGGATGAAATTTCTTTATTAGTTAGGAACTTCATAGCATAAATAATACGGAAACTAATGTTTCATTGGAAATTGCTAGCAATAAATGTTGCTATTGCATTTCTCAGAACAATTTGATCATGAGTTGAATAGTAATATATTGCATTGTTAGAAAGAAAGAAAGAAAGAGAGAAAAAAAATCGTATGTTTAAATAAATAGTGTTAAATTAAGCATTGAATTTTTAATTTATTTTTATTGTGCAAATGAGTCTGACGACAGAAATATAAGGTTAAAATGAATTCAGTAGCAAGTAAAAGAAGTGTTGTTGAGAGATCTGTGAATTACGATTGTAGCTATATTTGTGTAGTCTGCAAAGTAAGCAAGAGCTGATTGTTGGGGAGTAAGTGAATAGGTCATTGCTCCTAGTGTTGCTATTTAAGAAAAGAAAAGAAAAAAGTTTAAACTATTTAATTATTTATTTTATCTAATCGGATCCCTTTATATGTTGGGATACCTCATTTTCTTTTTGGAGTGAAATAAGTCTTGCTTTAGGATGAATTCAGTGGTTACATTCCTAAAAAATAAAAATAAAAACAGCGTAATTTGCTGATAGGGAAATCATATCTCTTCTAACACTCATAAAAGTCAAAGTTTCAGTTACTTTCTGTAAAATTTTAACTATAATCTCAACTCTAAATACAATAATTGTTTCAGACTCTTATTTATCAATGCTACTTTGAACATGTTATCCTGCCATGCATTTTTGTTTTTTTAAACAAGGCTGTCACTCCTTGACCAATGGATGAAAAGACAAAGCGTTTGTATGACATATTCAAAGGCAGAATGCCAATTAATACAATTCAAAGCAGTAGGTCTAGCCTGAAGCTAAAAGTATCATCAAAAGAAAAGATACACTGTTTTTCTGATAGTCACAATAGTAAATGTTGTTTGGAACTATGCCACTGATATCTGATGATTCTTTTTTAACCAGCTGAGATGTAATGCCATTCCTCTCGTTCTTTTCTTCCTGTTACTATCTTTCCACCTAATTGACTCACCCAAAATATCACGTTTCATTCCTTTTCTTGCCAGATAACAATGCTATTTTAAATGTATTTGATATTTGTTAAAAGCCGATCTTTAGTTGATCTCCCTCCCCCAAATTGCAACCTGTTGTATTCTCACAAAGCAACTTAGTGTTAAATTCTGTTTTGGGAATAAGCATTGAAGTTTTAAATATATATATATATTTATTTATTTATTTGATTTCGGACAGTGATTTGGGATTATCTGTGTTGAAAATGAAATGATCTCCAGTAGCAGATTTCTCCCCCCCCCCCCCAAAAAAAAAAACTATTTTTGTTGTCTATTTTAAATTTCTTAAAGACTAGCACATGGCAGCCAATTTTCTTTTTCTTTTTTTCCCTGTAATAATGGATTTAATATATTTATATCAATTATTTGTTCTTAGCTCTTATGTTAATATTTTTTATTTTTTTTTACTTATAATATCAAAGTTTTAATAAGTGAAAAAAAAAATTTATTTAAGTAAATTAATGCAAACATTTAGAAAAGTGGATGAGAGAGGAGGTTTACAAGAACAGCACTTTTAAAGCATTTTTTTTTTTTTTTTTTTTTGGCGGGGATTGTGATGGCATAAGAGAGATAAGCAGGTGGTCTGTAACACAAGTACTTTGTTGAGGGTCTTCCCAAGTGGATTTTTTTTTTCCCCTTTCTGTTTTACATTCTTATAACATTTAACACACTGAAACTATTTATAACTTTTTTCCACGTTATCAGTCTACTTTTAACTATATTTATCTTTTAAATAAAGCTGTAAATTTGTTAACAACACTTATTACTAATATCTTTAAATCATTTATTACTAGATAAAACTTCAGTGTTTTTTTTTTTTTTTTTTTTTTTTTTTTTTTAAGAATTTGATGCTTATTTTGAAGAAATGTGTGGTCATTAGCTGTTGAATATTGATTTTTCCTTCAAATATTATCTAATGTGTTGTGAATACACATTTTTTTTTTTGGTGCCACCTTTAAATTTATCCTCAGTCTGAGAAAGACTTTGCAAAAATATCAAGATTTACTACAAAGTTCTGAAAAGAAATTACAGTTCCTTCTGTATATTATTGGCAATTATTTTTCAAATTTTCTTCAAAAAGACTGCACATTATATTGTTTTTGTAATGCACCTGTGATCTTCATAATTATGTGCTGGTTCTGCTTGATGGTCACTCCTTACATTTTAAATTAATCAAATGGCTGCAGTGTTTGAATTTACTGAATGAAATATGCATGACTATAGAGATTTCTCAGTTATTCTGTTGTAGCTTTTGGATAATTCGTCTTGGCTTAGGAGAGATTTAAGATAGTTATTGTAAATCAGTTGCTCTCATCATGAAAAGACAAGTAATTACAGTCCCTTCCAATAATAGACTTAATATTGTTCTCTTCTCTTCAATAAATTGATCCTAGAATATATTAGCTTGTTGAAATGATAGACTTGTATAGGTTTATCTGTTTGCTGATGTTTAGAATTGCTTTGATATTGGTATTGCTTGAGTCCAGTGTCCGTTTGAGACCTGCCAAATTCTGGTTGTCATAATTTCTCTCACTTTGTGGTGAGCAACTCGATTCATCATAACAGAGATAAATGGCTCAGAGAGGGTATGACAAATTAAAACGTAGCCTTTTGACAAGAATCGCTCAACTCAGGGATGCATTGGTAGTATAATTTGAGAATGACATTTGAAAGCATTTGCAGAATGGCAGGATGATGCTTACTGAGATCATTCAGCTTATTCTAGTTCTAACTGTAATTGGCTGATAATTTATAAATAGCATTCTCTCTACTATAATGTAATCCAGTATACATTATATATATGCTATTGAAAATTTATTTCAAGACAAATTGTTTTGTGTGTGGCACTGTTAAATGGCATGTACTAAATTTATTTATAAGACTTCATCTTCCAAAAATCTCATAAGTTAACAGTAACTAAAAAGTTATTTTTGGATTAAAGATTGACTATTTACACTTCTACATCATTGTGTCTATTCTGCAATTTGATAATTATTTCCAGGAACATCTGTTTAGAGGAAAAACAGTAAATGCTGATAGATCATTTCTAATGAGAAATGGAGTTTGTAATTATGTGGAGTTAGGTTATATCTACTAACCTATCTTTAAGGAAGAAAATATTTAGGTTGATAATAAGCGATTTCTGGGCAATTTATTTGACTTATTCCCTGATCAGATGATTTACTATCACTTTGGACACTACCTGTTCTTTTCTTGATTTCTGTCCTATCTTAGACGGTTCATTTTCATTTCCTTATTTTTAGCTTTTCTTGATGCAGCTTAGCCAACGATGCTTTTGCACCATTAAAATCTACTAACCAACCAACCATTCCCTGATCAACATTGCTGTTCTATTTTTACCAGCAATTTGAAATGTGAAGCCAGTCTGGAATTTAGTGGTGATCATTAACTTTGCATTGAATTTCATATTGTTTTATTTCTAGAGCTTGGGATAGCATTGTTTGACTTGGTTTTGCCTTTATTCCTGCCAATGAAGGAGAAACAGATTTTGATAATTTCTCTGAAACAATGGCATCAGTAGCCAGTATTTTTTTTGATCCCTGCAACCTTCTTAAAACACACATTTATCTTCTCTCAGAATAATAACAGCACTCTCCAGCTGAAAATTTATTGAATAAGGAGGATTCACAAGCTATAATCATTTAGCTGAGGAGTAATGAAACTTGTTGGAATTTTCTCTGCTAAGGATAATTCCATGCCTCAATCACTTTCCTGAAAGATTCTTTGTGAAATCGTGTCCTTTCTGGACCCTTGTGCCATCTTTTCCGTGTTTGTTTCCAACAGCTCTTAGCTGCTGTCTTCCTGGCATTCATTTGTAGAGAATTGTTGACTATTTCCAAAGAATCTTGGGTTATAGCTGTTATTCACTCGGTTATTAAATTCTATTTTCCACCAAGCTGCCATTAACATGTTAACTTCAATCACACCTACAGACTTCTGACTTAGATTTTAAAATATATCCAGGAACTGTCTGACAAAGGTTTTTTTTTTTTTCTTTCAGTTCTCAGTAATTGAGAATTATTCTTCTAATAGCTGTTAAGTGTAGTGAGAAACACCAATCTGCTTTGACCATTTCTCAATCATTCTTTCCTCAACTGTTTCATTCCCTTATAAGTTCACCAGCATCAGTAAATATTAAGGGGTACTGCACACCCTATGTTAGTATCCTCATTCAAATGTATTTAACTACTTCATATGTTTGACACTGTACTGATGTGTTTCTTGATCAATTAATCCAAATAGAAGGTCAGACTGGTCCAATGCTTCGAGTTCTGGTGTTACATTTTTTGCTTAACTTGCCCCCTCTTGTGTGACCCCAGAAAAGCTTGTTTTGTCCCATCATGATGACCTTTTGATTCCTTTTCTTCTTTGTAATGGTTGCTATGAACTTCTTTTCCTATCTTAGTGGCTTTTTTGCAGTCTGGCTCTGTTAGTGCCTTTTAGACAATTTAATTTTTCAAGTCGTCTGCAGTGGTATTTTTCTACCTTGTTGGTCTGCCACCCAGCAGAGTTCTCATTAATATGACAATTGTATTCCTCCAGAACTTCTAGCTGGACTCTTTAACAGTATATAAGTATGAATGCCTCTCCTGTAGACATTGATTTATGTTTCCATGCTTCCTTGTTCTATCAAATTGTTTTCTTTTGTATGAAATAGTTGATGAAAGGACGCCAACGCACAAGTGCAGACTAAAAATCTTTATATATGCATTAAAAACAACTAGTTTCAGTTCCTAACGAACCTTTCTCAAGTTTGATACAATTTAAAAAACATGCATTACATAACAGAAAACAATGTAATGAGATTAAAATTTATGCATAAGGCTGGAGGTCTTGATCCGATCAGGAAACAGGTGGTTGGGGGTCTTGATCATTGAACATTGTGAAATACTTTACCTTTTTTTTTTTTAACTTATTGAACTTCTGATTATTCAGTTGCCATTTGATTTATCAGTTAGCAGAGGAAATTAATGTCTTCGTGTACTTTTGTCATTTTAAAGTCATCATTGTTTCTTTAGCTGTCGCTCTAGGTTTCACTATAGGTTATATAGGTTATATCTTTTATATGGTTTTCAGAATTTTAGATAACACACTCAATCTGAAGTTGAATTCCTACCCTTTGGTGATCCCTTAAAGTAGATTCAATACTTTGAACTCTTTCAAGCTCCGTCCACTCCACCCCAAGGCTTTTATTTGTTTATTATATCTATTCTATCTGGTATTCTTCTCTTTGGGCATTCTTACTGCTATTCATCATCATCTTTTTCTGTCTGTTTCCCTCCATGATATGCCTGCATGGTAATATTTTCTGATTTTCAATGTCAGTTTCTTGTTTCTACTAAGTCTTTTTCCTTCCCTTCAATTTTGCATGTGCCTGCTACTAAAAATGTTAATTTTCATTCGTAAAATCAATGAGGAATTTATTCACATTTCAGTCCATCCCTCCCATCCATCCATCTTTTCATTATCTCGTTGCTTCAAATGGGCTAATAATCGGTTATGTTGACTCTGCCACTGAACTTTGACCTATTGTGAATTCATAATGCTATAAGCTATGCAATGCAATACAAGATATATCAAAAGAGATTTGAAATTTAACTTTTTTGGAATAGTGATACATTTAAATTTAAAAAAATTAAAAATAAAAATAGTGAAATTCCTAACTTTGTTAATTAAAATTTAGTTCTACTTAGAATAACTTTAAGGAACTGTATGGTATTATTTACATTTAGGATTCAGAATTTTTCTCTTTATTTAAAGCAAGTTTGATTAAATGAATTTTATTTTATTTTTAAATTTGTCCAAATTTTTCCTTTTTGAAAGTGAAATATTTGCTAAAGAGAACATAGCAATTAAGGATCAATACGAAATTGTAAGGGGTATTAATTAATCCCCAGCCTCCCAAACAAAAACAAAACAAATATATTGCTGGCAATTCTTTCAGTCGTATATGAACCTGCAAACATGAATTCCATTCATTGTCATTGTGTTAGTTACTGGTAGTGATGTGAAGTGATCTGGAAATATTGACAACTGAAATGATATTGATTACAATACTTAACACGCAGCATCATTTGCAATTGACATATCATGTAATGTTTATTGAGCAACCATTATATTGCACAGAGCAGAATAGAGAATTTGTGCTCAGCTACTGCGAATGCTGGTGTTTACAGAACATCTTTGTAAAAAAAAAAACACTTTCTCACACATTTCTTGGCATTGATAAGATGCATGATCTGTCTTAAAATTTCAGAGATTGTGCCATTTAACTTTAGAAGATTGTGCGTTTTTGCCACAAGATGAACTTTTTCTCTTTAGAAATTAAGCATGGAAATATGATTAAATCTTAATTTAATGCCGAATATGAATAAATGCTTTGGGAATGGTCCCTAATCAAAGAAAGCTCAGTTCGGACGATTTTCAGCATTTTCTTTAATTATCATACCTGTTTTCCGTCATTACATTTGTTATCCGGATTGCTTTTTGTAATAAACCTTTACCTTATTTACTCATACTTCCTAATGTGAACTGAGCTTTCTTTGATTAGGGACCATTCCCAAAGCATTCATTTCCAAACTCTAAACTATGGCCTGTACAACAAAATGTCATAGAACATTTTCAAGTCATTTTCAACTCAAAATGATCTCTGGAAATTGAATCTCTTCGCTTTGTCTACCATTTCCGAAACACCCTGTATATAGGGTCCAGCAGAAATATCTCCCCTTTTTGAAATGTAAATTAAAAAGGCATCATAGACACTATTCAAAAGTTTGTTTCAAAATCAGAAAGAGCAATGTTTACCATTTTGTATTGCCAACTTAACATCGCTTTATCAATACTTTTTAAAAAATTAAAACTCCAATCAGACATTCCTATAGCGAGAGCATGCTTAGTGGCTGAACGTCGAGGTTTTGGCCTACCTCGCTGCATCTTTGATGTTCTAATGCTATGAGACCTACCGGTCGGTTTCTTTTTAAAGCTGAATTAGTTTCTCTGAAATTTTTAACCCATTAACAATATAGTTTCCTGTCAGAAACCCTTGTCATTAATCTTTGCGTTTCAATGTAAACTATGAAATAATCACTGCTGCTCAAGGTCACGACTTCCCTCCACTTCCTGTCACTAGATTTGATCGGCAGCAATTTCAAATCCGGGATATAATTTTTTAAAAAGAACTGATAATACGGTGCTAACTTGACAAAACAAAACGGTAAACAATGCTGCTCTTTCTGACTTTGAATAGTGTCTATGATGCCTTTTTTTATTAACATTTCAAAATGGGGAGATATTTCTGCCGGACCCTGTATACATAAATGGCATTTGAATTCTCCAGTGCCAATGTTGCTGTGAACTATGAACTTTTAATTATTTCTTTGAAGAGCCAAAATTTTTTTCAAATTCACCTAGCAGGGTTTTAGAATATGCATTCTCTTAAATTCCGTTACAAATTGATACCTATAGAAGCTTTGGAGATGAGAACCAAGATGACTACTGTACCCAATGTCAGGCTGACCTCTTGTTAATGACACTGATAGTATTAGAATTCTACACTTTTGAAATTATAATGGGTTCATTTGGTTATCATTTAAGTATCTCTAATGTATCGTGATGTAATGTATTTCTTATAATCTTATGAATGTTTTCTTAAGGTCAAGAGCAAGCCGGAGGTGAAGCTGTAAAGGATGACGTTGGCCAGTTGACAAGCAATTTGGAGAAGCAAAAAATTGATGAAGATGCTAGTCGAGATGACGATGAAGCAATTGGTAAATAAATACTCTTTTAGTCAGATATTACTACAGAATTAAAACACACACACACACACACAAGAAAAACCTTAAAAGATATTTCTTTGTTGCCATTAGTTCTTTGACTGTTAATACATACAGTCTCAGAAATATACATTCATTCTTCAAATGGCAGTTTTCACATTCTGTTGTTTGGCACTCACAACATCATCTCAAAAAGTGATTGGTTCAGCTGTAATTTGTGTTAGTGTTTTCTCACATGGAGTCTTTGTTTGTTATGTTTGCAAATTCGATAAAAGTTTTACGGTTTTATAATGTTTCCTCCATCTACAAAAACATCTTGTGGATGGAATATGTATAACTGACACTTACATATATCTTTTGAAGATCTCTTCTTAAGTGCAAATTTATTCTTCCTAGAACTTGGTGTTTATTTCTGCCATTAGGAACATCAATCTATGCATTCTTACTGTTGAAATTGAGACTGCTACAGCTAAAAGGTGCCAGTGCAATCTTGCCTATTATCATTTGCACCTTCACGTAGGACACTTTGCAGTTATTCACTTCCAGAGTTTTAGCAAAAATTCATAGTCGTTCACATGCTCTGTTCACTTTGAGATTTGAAGAATCAATTTGCCATGATGATGATGTCAATCTGTTCTTTTTCCTGTATGGAAATGCTGATACAATGTTTTTACTTCAGAATTTGTTCAATTATACATCACACTATCCTACATCTATTAAATCTTTATTTTCTATGGCTACTAGATACTACAAAGCTTTGCTCATGAGTATCCTAATAGTTCTCAAGATTAGCTACCCACACACGTAGGGGTCTTCTCTTACGGATTGAGAGATCTTTGACCTCTGAGGGAGACTCGTCTCTCCTTAGCTACCCACACACGGAGGGGTTTTTTGGGAGTTTTGACGCTGAAGACTATGTCCGAAGGATGAATTATTTAGGTTAAGCTGAGTCGGGGAGGTGGTAAGTGGGGGAGGAGATTTCGCAGGTAGTTGGCAATCGACCTGTCACAGTTGCTATGCGTGAAGCATGGCTTAACGTAAAGATTCTCAATAACGATCAGTTCCTTTAAGGATTTAATTTCGAACTTGCCTAGACTAACTTTCGAACATGAAATGACAAGTAATTGTAATTTCTTACAGATTGATTATGTAAAATGCTTTATAGTGACAGTAGCACTAAATTTATAACTATATCTTGAACTTTAGTAGACATTATATATTTGATAATTGTAAACACAGTTACAGGAAATAGTAAAAAAAAATCTTAATTAAAGTGAAAAGAAAATTCTAGAATTATAAATCTAGTCAACCAGAGGATTTATATTTATTACTAGGCAATTTCTGATGAGATTTTTTTATTAAATTGATATTTTAGAAAATTTCGGTAATTTTCTAGATTTACTTTATTTATCACATCCGGTAGTAATTTATATGGGTGGCATAATTATTAAAAATGTTGGTTATAAAGTTACAAATATCTCGAAGATTATGGTTGTATTCAAATTTGTATTGTTCATGTAATATAATTGAAAATAAGTCTTTATTATTAAATTGTATAAAAAGTTCGAAGTAAGTATTTTATTATTCATAAAGAATTCCCTTGTTATTTTATTACTTGAAGTATTTTTAGAATATATAACTAATTTTAAGATTTTTTTTTTTGTTTCATAAAATATTTATACTATTTACATTTTTCATTATTTGTATTAGATCAGATAGCATTTTCATAATTAAATAAGAATCAAAAAAAGAAAACTAAGTTATTATTTTATAATTTATTGGTATAATATTTTTATATTTTTTTTTTTCAAGAAATTGTATTTAATTTTTATTGTAAGTTTTAATTTAATTTTTGTTGCATCATTTAAAATAATACCCAAATATTAGTCTTTGAATGATATTATAATTTGTTCATTTTTTAAATTTGTTATGTAAATATTTGTTATGGAAACACAGTTGAACGGCTACTAGAGCTCTGTGCCCGCGAAGGATAACTTTCAGTCGGGTTGAAATTCCAAAATCCACCCTAACTTGGGAGATCGTAACGGCTAGCAACCCAGGGATTCCCTGCTTAACGTAGAGTTGTGAAACGCCGCGGAAATAAACCGCTAACCCGGGAGACAACTCTTTTATTGTTAAGCGCCGACAAGCGATTTGTTCCCCAAGGGGTAAGTACTTGAAGGAGAGACGAGTCTCCCTCAGAGGTCAAAGATCTCTCAATCCGTAAGAGAAGACCCCTACGTGTGTGGGTAGCTATTCAAGTACTTACCCCTTGGGGAACAAATCGCTTGTCGGCGCTTAACAATAAAAGAGATATCCCCGGGTTAGCGGTTTATTTCCGCGGCGTTTCACAACTCTACGTTAAGCAGGGAATCCCTGGGTTGCTAGCCGTTACAATCTCCCAAGTTAGGGTGGATTTTGGAATTTCAACCCGACTGAAAGTTATCCTTCGGACCTTCGCGGAGCACAGAGCTCTAGTAGCCATTTAACTATGTTTCCATAACAAATATTTACATAACAAATTTAAAAAATGAACAAATTATAATATCATTCAAAGACTAATATTTGGGTATTAATTTAAACTTAAACAAAAATTAAATTAAAACTTACAACAAAAATTAAATACAATTTCTTAAAAAAAATTATAAAAATATTATACCAATAAATTACAAAATAATAACTTAGTTTTCTTTTTTTGATCCTTATTTAATTATGAAAATGCTATCTGATCTAATACAAATAATGGAAAATGTAAAAAGTATAAACATTTTACGAAATAAAAAAAATCTTAAAATTAGTAATATATTCTAAAAATACTTCAAGTAATAAAATAGCAAGGGAATTCTTTATGAATAATAAAATACATACTTTGAACTTTTTATACAATTTAATAATAAAGATTTATTTTCAATTACATTATATGAACAATACAAATTCGAATGCAACTATAATCTTCGAGATATATGTAACTTTATAACCAACATTTTTAATAATTATGCCACCCATATAAATTACTACCGGATGTGATAAATAAAGTAAATCTAAAAAATTACCAAAATTTTCTAAAATATCAATTTAATAAAAAAATCTCATCAGAAATTGCCTAGTAATAAATATAAATCCTCTGGTTGACTAGATTTATAATTTACTTTTCACTTTAATTCAGATTTTTTTTTACTATTTCTTGTAACTGTGTTTACAATTATCAAATGTATAATGCCTACCAAAGTTCAAAATATAGTTATAAATTTAGTGATACTGTCACTATAAAGCCAATTACATAATCAATTTGTCAGAAACTACAATTATTTGTCATTCATGTTCGAAAGTTAGTCTTGGCAAGTTCGAAATGAAATCCTTAAAGGAACTGATCGTTATTGAAAATCTTTACGTTAAGCCGTGCTTCAAGCATAGGAACTGTGACAGGTCAATTGCCAACTACCTGCGAAATCTCCTCCCCCATATACCACCTCCCCGACTCAGCTTAACGTAAGTGATTGATCCTTCCGATTCGCCCTTCAGCGTCAAAACTCCCAAAAAAACCCTCCGTGTGTGGGTAGCTTCTTTCTTTCTATTGGAATTTATTCAAATGAGAGATTTGAAAAGTGATTGCCCGTTTCGGTGGCTGATCCTCACAGGCACCCACTGACTTGCGTATTTCTCTTGTGTAAAAAGTTGGCGTGTGCCATCTACGTTGGACTATTGAGATTTTCATAACAATCTTTTACATAAACACATTTAGCATCACATTGGTTATTGTATATGAAATCACTGTGGCTCTCTTGACTCCTCCTCACTGGTTCCCATGACCTTGCATGTCATTTTATTATTCTTCAAATTAGTTGCTTTCATATTCCAAAATTTGCAGTTTCCACTGTTCTCATATTATCTCTGCAGTCCTGCTGGCATCAATGATGTTATTAAACCTTATTTACCTAATTCATTTCCATCACGTTCAAATCTCATGATTTGAGTTTTCCGTCCATTTCTTGCAGTAAATGTAAATTTCTCGTATCCTTTTGTAAAGTAGAGCATAAAAGAATCTTTCTTACAATCTAATTACTCCTCTGTTCCTTCAACCATCGACCAACAAGTTTCATAAAAGGCATATCTGGAAAATAAGCTCTTTAGTAAACTTTCACTCACCTCCTCAACTCAAAAGAAATAAATACGATATTCATACAGATATGGCGAATTTTCGGAATTTATTTCGTTAATTCCTTTTACTAGCCTAATGACTCAAAAACTAATTTCAAATAAATTCCGAAAATTCGCCATATCTGTATGAATATCATATTTATTTCTTTTGAGTTGAGGAGGTGAGTGTAAGTTTACTAATTATGTACACAAGAAAGAGAATTAGAGAGATTTATGGAATAATTACTAATAAGCTCTTTAAAAAAAAAGAAGATAAATGAATTTGTAAAATTTATTTACTTAAGAAGTTTTTAACATCACAGACTACTACTCGATAAAGTTGCCACCATTATTAAGGAGCTCATCGTAGTAGAACACAAGCTGTTTATCCTCATAGAAATCAACTTCCTGCATTGTTAGCCACTTCTCTACTTCATTTTTTATAAACATCATCAAATCTGACCAAAGAGGAAGTTCTTCAGGTATAAGAAGAGATGGAAGTCGCTTGGCACCAAGTCAGGGCGAGGTTTCCAAATGAGGGGATGTGATTTTGTGTCACAGCAGTGTAAGTGTGGCTCAGCATTATTGTGGAACAAAAGATTACCAGAAATCAACAGATTGGTTTCAACATTATTACTGCTCAGTTCAAAACGCAAACACATTTAATGTCATGGTGTCTTTGACTTGCTAATGGATAAACGAAGGGACTGTCCATGCATTAAGAAATAGCTGTCGCGAGATGCAAGATACAAGAGACGTGACTCGAAATGAACTTAGTTCCTGGATATACATTCTTTCTTTCCACCAACCATAGTTCAAGCAAATGAATTGTTTTCAACCTATGATTTTGATTCCAGCTTATTGCTCTCATTATCTCCTTGACTTTAGTTTCAGGATGAGGACAGTGAACTCGAATACAGCTGTTAGACTTCAATATCCTCAATAGTGTCAATTCTATCTGGTAATTTATTTATTTATCCAAATAACATTTTTTGCTACCAAATCAGTCCCTCCATTTGAGATTTTTCTTAGCAATTCTGTTCTATTGACTTTTTTTTTTTTTCCGAATTTTGTGAATTTTTGAGTCTTAAATAATTGTTTTGTGAGATTGAAGAGATGATCTGCCAAACCTGGAAAGAAAAGCATTTCTGTAAATGCTGATCACATCTATTATGAATTTACAACAAACCTTTATATAAATAACAAAAATATTCTTACGCAATTCATAGCAGTTCTTAGCAGTTCATTCCACATGTTTGGGATACAAGATAAATGCACATTGGAAATGTTTTTAGGCATACTTTTATAATTCTGCATTGCACTAGTCAGTTGGTAGTAGCAATTTCAGCAGACTCATCTGGACCCAATGTAATCTTTTTAGAAAACAAAACTGTAAAACAAAAATATACATCAGTAGCTGTGATAGTTATCTACTACTAAACTTTCTGAACTTATATTTATTAATTTTGAATGAACATATCTTTATTATTCACTTGTTGGTCTTAATTTTATAAGAAACATATATTAAATTTAAATTGTAATCATTAATTCTTTTCCTAGGACAATTTTCGTTGCACTTCAGTGAAATATAACTTACATAGCTAATTATTTAATAAATATATAGATAGCATTTTTTTTAAGGCAGAATAAATTTACAAATTCTCAAGAATAGAGAGGGAAAAAAAGTAAGAAATAAAAATCTCTAAGTCTTGTTTCACCTTTCTTGTGCTAACACTGTATGGAAAGAATTGAATTTGTTTTAAATTGGTGACTGATATATTATTGTATTTAATCTGAATTGTAAATAGAAACCTTTTTTAACTTAAAAATGTAGATGGTGACAGTAAAGATCCTGCTGCACCTAAGAAGAAGAAGAAAAAGAAGAAGCCCAAATGTAAGTCTTATATTTTCATTATAAATGTTTGTTTCAATATAGCAAATTTGTAATAAAAATAGTTTTGATATTAATTTTTTTTCTTCTCCCCCCATTGTTTTCTATCTTGAATACACATCCTTAAATAGTTCAGACAACAGAAAAACATCACTGTCATTTTAACTTAAATTTGATTCATTTTACTAGAGGATATATCTGTCCTCTTGATAGTAGGTTTTGAAAGAAAAAATAATTAGAAGTGAACATAAGCAAATTTAATAGAAAGTAGTGATAACTAATGATTCCTACACTCATGAACTATGAAGAACTAAGACGAAGGTAAACTTATGTTTCCATAATTTATTTATAGCAGCTGGAGAGGCAAAACAACAAACTTATCCACCTACAATACCGATTTGTGAGCTATTTCCTGATAGCAATTTTCCAGTTGGAGAAGAAACTGAATATCTTCTGAAAAATGATGAGTAAGTATTTAAAAATTATTATTATTGTTAAGATGAATATTTGAATGTGTATATTTTATTAAATTCAATTTGATTATCTTCATTTCTAGTTTTTAATAGGTAAAGAAAAATTAATGTGGATGTACTTGGTGATCTTAAATGAAAGTATCTCTGTTTGGAGCAGTCTCCAAACAAAAAATATATTCATAGGAGTTTTTTTTTTTTTTGTAAAGTCCTTCACAGTTTTAGGTTTCTGTCCAAATGCCTTGCTACAGCACTTTCATTGAATTGAAGCTGCACCATTACTATACATTTCAGCTTGTTAAAAATAAACTTTATAACAGTGCCTAAATTGTAACGTCATTTTCATCAGATGATAGAATAAGATTTGAACCATTGATTCAGTTGTAGAATTAGTACAACTAGATTCCCACCTGACTTTCAATAACGTATTGCTACTGTGAAAGCAGCACTTTCATATGCAGACATATGAGGTGGTGTCTAAAGAGTTTGGTGAATGTTCGAATATCTCGCATGCAAAAACTGCGGCAAGGTTGAGTATGCGCACATACAGCCAGGGACATATCTAGACGCATCTCCCTAGTGTGGGTAAGCATAGTCGGAAGTGTGGTGGTTGTGCAGTCATTCGAACGCAGTCTGAGAGAGGTGGCGTCACACTGCGATCTTCCTTGGTTGATGACTCGCACTGTCTTTGCTAATGCCCACTTCTTCTGCTATCATTCGCAGAGTCAGTCGCCGTTGTCTTGCTAGCAATGGACATGCTTCGCACATGGTCGGTCATGTTGGGAGTCATCAGCTATGAAGATTTGGGTAAGCGCAAGATTTGTTCAAGATCCTGGCAGACGATCAAAAAGCAAGACGTTTATAAGCTTGTGGAGATTTCATTATCACGTATGATCAGGATCAGTCCCTTCTGGATTCCATTGTCATGGGCAAGTTGATCAGCTTGAACACAAATCGAAGAGGCAATCAATGGAGTGGCGTTCAAAAGCATTTAAACCAGTCATAAACACATTTTCTGGTCACATCGTTCTTTCCTTTACACTTTGACTAACATTTCGTGTGTCTCTATTGCGTTTTCCTCAATTTGAAGCAGAACTTAATGTTGTGTCGTTGGTCCATTGCTGTGTGACGCCACCTCTCTCACAGATTGTGTTCTAATGACTGCTGAGCCACCACACTTCCGGCTACGCTTACTCCACACTAGGAGACTCTTCTAGACATGTCCCTGGCTGCTGTGCATGTGCTCGACCTTGACGCAGTTTTTGCATGAGAGATATTTGAACATTCATCAAACTTTTTAGACACACCTTGTATGTTGGTTTGTTTCAGGGTGTCTACCAAACCGGGAATTGTATGGGAAATTTGGTTTGACATGAAATGTACGGGAAAATCGGACTATGTCCTTAAATTTTGAGCATGATGTCGGGGGGGGGATTGTCTAAATAGGATTGTCAAGGGCCCCGCAAAATTCATCTTGTACCGCCTTAAAAGATTTCTCTTGGACGCCCTGATTGGGGTATTTTAAATATTTTACGATATGATACAAGTTTTAATGTCCTTAACTTTTTGTGAAAATGTCCTTAAATGTACGGGAATTGTCCTTAAATTTTTTGTTTGAGATTCAGTAGACACCCTGTGTTTTTTTATTGGTAATAACATTTCCAAGAAAATAAGAAACAGATTATGAAATTAAAAAAGTTAATTTAATTTTATCAACAGGTGAAATTTGATGACACCTGTATTTTTGGCATAGGTTTGTTTTTTTTTTACTCTGATCTGAAATAAAAAGATTGATTTAATGAGGAATCACCTAGAAGGTGTGTATGTGAAATGTGCGACAAAGAAAGATGACACACAAATTCTCTATCTGGAACAAAGTGGCAATAATTAAAGTTATTAATATTAATTCATAAGTTGTCAATGATTAAAATAAACTGTCAATGACACTATTCAAAATTTTATTTCAAAATCAGAAAGAGCAATGTTTACCATTTTGTTTTGTCAAATAAGAACAGTCTTATTGGTTCTTTTTAAAAATTAAATTTCCAGTCAGAATTCATATAGCCAGAGCATGCTTAGTGATTGAACATTGTGGTAACGGCCATCCTCCTTGCTTCGATAAGGTGTTTGAATACTGCGAGGTCTATCAGTCAGTTTTTCTTAAAGCTGTACCAGTTTCTCTGAAATTTTTAAGCCATAACAATTTTGTTTTCCTATCAGAAACCCTTGTCATAAAGTGAAATGTGTATGAAATAATCACTGTTGCTCAAGGTCATGACTTCCTTCTGCTCCCTTCACTAGTGTCTGATCGATGACAATTTCAAATTTGGGATATAATTTTTTTTAACCGATAAGACTATGCTTAGTTGACAAAACAAAATGGTAAACACTGCTGTTTCTGATTTTGAAATAAACTTTTGAATAGTGTCTATGATGCCTTTTTTATTTACATTTCAAAAAGGGGAGATATTTCTGTCGCATCCTGTACAATGGTCAATTGAAACAGATCGCAGGTTACATTTGTATTTTGCTGCTTTGCTCCACACACAACTGAACTAAGAGACGATACGAATTTATTGTTGCAATATCATCATCATTTAATGAGGAAGCGATATTTATAGTGAAATACATTAATTATATGCATTACAATAAGCAAATCATCGTGAAGAAAGATTTTTGAAAGATATTGGCTCAAAACTTAAACTTGGTGAACCAGTCAGTGAAAAGGGTTTTGAATTTTTGATTTTAATTGATTTAAGTGATTTGGTAATTATTACAGCATTATTTAACAAAATTTACCAAGATGTCATTTTGTGACAAGACCCCCCCCCTTTTCCTTTTTTTTTTTTTTTTTTTTAAAGAACCTCTTTGTTGTATTAAAATTCCATCCAAATGATGGCCTTTGTTACAAAATCTTGAAATTTTTTGTTTTTAGTTCTACGATGCGTAAAATTAGTGTATTGCAGCTAACGCTATTTCCTTTGTAAATAAATCTCATTACTGTGTTTTGTTGAAGTGAAGACAAAGATGGCAGACATAGACTAGAACCTTCAGAAATAGAACTGTAAATTACTTTGGCTCTCATCCCAAGAGATTGTAGTGTTCAGTGTGCTGGGTGACGCATGAGCCAACAGAAATTGCTTCCAGCAAAGGCAAACTGTTTAAGCACCATATAAACTTCAAAGTTTTATTGGCCCTATTTGGTATCCTTTGTATCTGTTGATTTTAGCACAGTAAGTCCTTAGAACTTTTCGTACTAGTTTTATATTAAAAGAAGTCAAAATTTATAAATAGAACAGAGTCAGTAATGTGCAAGGATATCCAGTTGAGCTGGAATTGCAACTCATTGGATTTTGATATTAGGGGTTAATGATTTACCCTAGAACGAACAGACTGGGTCTCTCATATCCAGGTATTTTTAGTTTTTCTATTTTCCTTTTAGAGTTCTCAAACGATTGGACTGCTGTTCCTGGTAGCTTTCTGCAATCACCTGTAGATGTCTCTCACTACATCATCACGCCATTTTGTGCATTAGTTAGTAGTTGAGATATGTTCAATGTTGTTCATGGGTCTGACAGACCCAGCCTGTCCAGTTTTTTTTTTGTTTTTTTTTTTTTATAACTTGTGTAAAATGAATTGTAAATTATGTAACTGGCTTCCAATATGTCATGGCTTGTCAACTAAATACTGAAGAAATAAAAAAAAACTATTATTAGAATGTGATTTTTGATTTTCAGTTTATATAATACTTGCATTTTTGATGTATACGTTGCTTGAATTTCATCTTTCAGAAAGTCGACCAAATATCATTTATAGTAAATATCTGTAGGCTTATTTTACCATTTTAATATTGGATGAGAAAGATACAAACATATTTTGTCATTTTACTATAAATATTTTCATAAGCTGTAGTTTTTAGTTCATTTAAATGATTAAAACTCATCAGGTCTGACAGCTCAACCCGTCCATTCGTTCTAAAAAGCAAATTGTTACAAGGTAGAGTGATGAAGGAATATCGTATGTATATAGATACAAGAATTAGAACATTTATCTAAAAGTAATAAATTGTTATTACTTTAAAAACTGATTCTTTAAGTTCTTTGCCTTCAGGTGTTGTTGGTTTTTTTTTACAAATAATTGCTACTATTTCAAAAAAAAAAAAAAAAAAAAAAAAAATCCAATTTTTATTAAGTTTCTTGTAACTTGATTTTTTAAAATTATTCGATTTCACTTAATTTTTTTTTTTTTTTTTTCCTGTTTTTAGTCAAACTGCAAAAGAACGTTTCACAAGTGAAGAGAAAAAAGCTTTAGATCGAATGCAGCAAGACATTTATGCAGATATTAGGCAAGCAGCAGAAGCACATAGACAGGTAAAGCATCACCTCTAAAATTTAGTAATGCTACCCACCCACACACACATATATATGTAAACATACACATATAAGAATTTTAATCCTCAAGCTGTTCCCTGAAGTTGAATTGCTGCAGGAAACTGCTTCAAATTACTTTTTTACTTTTTATTTGTTCTCGCACTACATATTACTTGTTGTCTATCTGGACTAACTGTGAATGCTGAAGATCTTTCTCTAAAAGTTATCTTACAGAATATTGTATTGTAATTATGATGCCTGCTTAGCTTTTTCTGTTAAGTCTTCTGCAGTTTCTCTGTTACGACCAATTGAAAAATAGCCCACCAAGATGAATGTCTTGTTTTTGAATGGGAGATATTCCTATTTCTATTAGCGAAGAAAGCTTTGATGTATGGCAGTAACCACAATATTTTTTCATAATTTTGCAGCAGAATATCCACTTGATATGTTTAATTCAAAAGAACAATATTGGATATTTCCCTTTTTCCATTAGAAGAATGCATTGTGCAAAGATCAAGTTTAATTGGTAGATAAAGTGACTTAAGTTTGTGGAATTTTTTTTCTACATTGACTGTTTAAGGATGGTGATAAAGCATCAACTAAACTTCGTTGCTTACAAATTATATATATTATTTAGCATTATATATATCATCGTCCTATTGTAAAAACCACATAAGTCAAAATTTTTCAAAATTTTTTTTATTGCAGTTTCAGATGGAAAACCTTGTATGTCACCTATATTTAAAGCGTTTAAACTTTGTATGTCACCTGACCGTTTAAGCGCTCTAGTGGCAAAAAAAGAAACCATGTAAATCAATGTTTACAATGAAAATCTCGGATATCACATACTAATAGTAAAAACCTTGTAAATCAATTAATTCTGTGAAATTGTTTTAATTTTACGAAACGCCAGTTGTTTTATGTTCAAACCTACTACCATTACTTAGAAAGTAACGAAGAAATAGTTTTTTGTGCCTACTGTAAAATTTGTGTTTTTTGACTTACGTGGTTTTTCACAATAAGACAATGAGATATATATATATATATATACACACATACACATATACATACACACAGTGGAGTCCCGAAAACTCGGCACTCGATAACCCGGATAACTCCCCCCCCC
>JAFIDM010003189.1:36488378-36520977 GCA_023159025.1 Thereuonema tuberculata | reverse complement strand
TGCTTGCATAGGTGGAGCAATCTCTACACAGCTTTCAGCTAAAAAAATATTTGTGCAAAATATACAGTATCAACTGAATCTGTAGTACAGTAGAGTCCCGAAAACTCTGCATTCAATAACAGAAAACCCCCACGCCCTTTAAAAGTAGGCTATTTAATTTTCATAAGGACATGGGGTTTTTCCGCCCTGTCGGGGGGGGGGTGAGTTATCCGGGTTATCGAGTGCCGAGTTTTCGGGACTCTACTGTATATATCGTATATTTTTATGATTTTTTTTTTTTTTTCCCCCCAGTGCTCAAATTGCTTGAGGTTTTTTTGGGTGGAGAATATATTGATTTACATAACATATTTGTATTCGAAGAAATACTAACAATTGAATTAGCATTTCTAAAGCTACTAATTAATATTTTCCCTTGAATAAATTAAAAATTTCAATAAAATTTATTTACTATCCTTAAGAAGATAAATCCATTGCTTTGAATGATATCATTATGAATTGCCCTCGTGATTTGTAATACTACAAAAACAAAAATTCTCTGAACAACTACAGGCTTAAACTTCATTGGTATGAATTTAATTTTAAAAAAAAAAATACAGTGCTTGAAGGTCCTTAATGTAATTTCTTTGCACAGGCTTTGTACCATTTTCTTTGAATGATTTCTTTATGAATATTTTTTCATACCTTAAGAACCAGTTTTATTCTGCTTTGGGAATGTTTGTAAAGAGAACTTATTTTTATGAGTTATAATTCTGTTAGTGAAGTTGAATATATGATATACTTACCTTGCTAAAGCTATTTGTTTATTTTAGACAAGAAAATATATGCAGAAATATATTAAACCTGGCATGACAATGATAGAGATATGGTAAGTTGACTTTCTCTTGATCTTTAAAAATTGATTTTACTTTACTACTAATTTTAAATTTAATGTAATTTTTTTTCAAATAATGTAAAAAGAAAATTGATTTTATTTTAGAATACCTTCAATTCTCTGGGTAGTGATTAAATAGCCTCGTTATTGCTGAATGATCTTTCTTTAATTTATCAAATTTTTGATTCTAAAAATTTGCAAAGAAGTCGTAGGCGACTTGTAATAGCAAAACTCAGAATTTTATTATTTCATTGAGATTTATTTCCAAATTTTATACTTTAGTGAAGAATTAGAAAAAACTGCAAGAAAACTCATCAATGAAGATGGTTTAAAAGCAGGGCTAGCTTTTCCCACCGGCTGCTCTTTAAATCACTGTGCTGCTCACTATACTCCGAATGCTGGAGACCCAACCGTGTTGGGTGTTGACGATGTCTGTAAAATCGATTTTGGAACGCATGTAAATGGTAAAGACTCAAACTTTAAGATATTAAATTTAAAATTAAATACTACATTACCAGAGTAGGACATCATTTAAGCTTTTATTCTATGTACTGTTGATGTTGTTCATAAATTTAAACTAACCCAGTGTATGTTCTTCTCCTTCCATTGTTTCATTTTCCATTTTTAAGGAAATTTATCACTCTTCAAGATTTGTTGCATTTGTATTCTTTTCCTTGTCATTGTCTTTATTTCTTGTGTGTGTGTCTGTTTTGGGAACAAGATCCTGAAGATTGGTCAATGATAATTTTTCATTAATAGTTGATTTTTTTTTTTTTATTTTAGTTTTTGAACATTTAATTACAAAGTTCAAAAAACACTTCCGTATTTTATTATAAAAATAAATGTTTTAATGGAGAGGAGTTCAGGTTACACCCTCATTTTTTGCTAACCAAAAGGATACAACCAGTATTTAATAATTTTTAAAAAATATTTTTCAATTTTTTTCTTTTTTTTTATATATATAATATATATTTTTTCCTTTTACAATAATTTTTTTTCTGTCTTTTTTTAAATATGTATTTTTTTTAATTTTTGAACTAATGAAATTCATTGTTTATTTTTTAAGGTCGAATTGTTGATTGTGCCTTTACTTTAACATTTAACCCCAAGTATGATAAATTACTTGAATCTGTACGAGATGCCACAAATACTGGGATAAAGGTATTGATTTTTTTGTAGCTTGTTGGCTTTTTTTTCTTCTATATTTTTTTTTTTTTTTAATTCTTTTTTTTTTTTTTCTCTTTTCTTTTTCTAATTTTTGCTTTTTATAATACGATTCAGGCTAGCTAATATTATTTTTTTCTTTTTCTAATTTTTGCTTTTTATGATACAATTAAGGCTAGCTAATACATTTTTTTTTTAATATGTATCTGAAGGAAAACTGAAACATATATAATTTTATTCATAAATGGTAAAATGGGTGTGTATATTTCAGAAAGAAGTGACTGTAATGCTGACTTTTGTTTCTTCATTTAGAACCAAATATTTTCCTTGAAATATTAAAATGAATTGTCATTTGATTGAGCCATACATATTCACATATCAAATCCATTGATGATACAGCATTAGCTAATGTTGTGGTGATCACTTTGTCACTAATTCAGATTGAGTGAAATTTACAAACGTTTGTATTTACTTTTAAGGCATTGGAAAACTAATTTTTAGATTCAAAGAGGCTATATAAATTGCACTGATGTCTCCAATCCTGAAATTTAGATTACGAGTTGATTCAAATGAAAATCAAGTTAACTACAATTCTGAATCGTTTGAAAAAATGATAAAATAGTTTAAAATTGTGTAAAAGTTACGGATACTCCATTTGTGCTCATTTTGTTTCAAATAGAAACAGTTTACAGTGAGGAAAGGTAAACTTCCCATGAAGTGGGTCACCATTTTTTGTTCAACTCTACATAGTGTCAAACAAAACAAAAGTCCCGCAGCTCAAGTAATATATTGTGTGTGTCGAATGTGTTATCTAGTGATCTGAATCTAAACAGAAACAGTTTTTAATCTGTAAATAGGAAAGATACATACAGGGTGCACTAGAAACTCCTAAGATGCTCAAATAACTTTTCAACGAAGACAACTAGAGTTAGTGAAGTTAGGGCATGGTCACATTCCTATATCAATACCTATCAGATGAAATTGACAGCAGTGCTCCTAGTGGCAAAAAGTTGAAGTTAGTAACCCTACCTCGGAAACTGTGAGATATACAGGGAAAAAATAAATGAGGAAGTTGTAGAGCAGCACAGGACTGACATTTTACAGAAAAGAATCATCAAATAGAAGGCGGCAGACGCTAAGTTTTCAGAATGTCATCTATTGCAAAAGTGGTACATATATAACCTCCAGTTTAACATTGAGCATGTTCATTATGTCCACCATCTATTGCAATACACATTTGTAAGTGGGAAAGAACTTTGTTGACGTTCACCAGGATTGTTGGTGACAAGCTCTCCTAGGCAGCAACTATTCTACATTGCAGATCTTAAAGAGTCATCACTTCTACACTTTCTCTTTCAGATAATCTCAGAGAAAGAAATCCTTTGGAGTCAGATTGGGTGACCGTGGAGGCAACTCTACTTGACCACCCTAATTGATTATCTTATCTCCGAAGGTGTCAGACAGGAAGTGCTGCACTGCTGCTGGCTTATGTGGTGGAGCAATGATTGAAGGTCGTCCAGTGAAACATGTAACCAGTCAGTTAACATATCCTGTAACAGCTCCAAGTACCTTGGTCTAGATAATGTTCCTTCGTAAAACACAGGCCCAAAAAGTAGGTCCTTCCAAATGTTGATCGACCGGTGGGATTGATGTTTCAGCTCCCATACGAATAACAAATTCATAAGCACCCAACAATGGGTGCTTTGTTTGTTAAGCCCTTCATCATATGTGAATTGTGCCTTAGTCTGTCCAAAGAATGCTTGATAAAAAGACCGAATTCAATCAATCAAAGTGTCATTGATCGTCCCCTGGCAGCAGTGCTTGTACCACAACTGGATGGTAAGGGTGAGGACCATGTTTCTGTAAAATTTCCCACACATGGGATGATGACAAGCCACATACCAAACTAACTTCTCTCGTACTGCTGTATAGGTTGGCCAGTATATATGCCACATTGACTGGTTGCACATGCATTCCTATTCCGCTGGGATACCTATTCGCCAGCCCTGTTGAGGATGAGCTGCAGTGCTGCCAGTCTCTGAGCCTTTGAACAGCACGACTTACGGTTGACCCAGTTGGATGTGGAGCACAAGCATAATAGTAAGGCATATTGCTGAGCAGCTTCCGTAGAGTTCTGGCTGACTTCACCATATAGCAGTACCATCTCACAATACTCTTCATTCAAATCCACGATCTTTTGTTTACAAGATATTACATATCAATAACAGCATATTTGATAGTAGACAATTTTTTTGTAGACTGCAAAGCAGTAGTTTTATCTGCAAATGAGTGGCATCTCATTTGCTTAAGAACACAAAGGCATATTGAATACAAAGCGTTTGATTGCCCAGCAAATCATCACAACATCTCCTTCCAATCAAATGCTGGGCAAAATTCTTAAAAAGCAAAGACGTCAAACAACCTCCTCCGAGATACTCTCCACGCAGGGTGTCGTGTACGCCATACCCTGCCTTGAGCATTCATGTTATTATTTTGGCAAGACAGGTCAACAACTAGAAGACCGCCTTTACCAACATGAATATGCTCTCAGCAACTGAAACACCAATTATGCAACTGTCACCCACACAACAGAACACCACCACAAAATCAATTTTCCAGGCACCGTAATTGTATGCAGAAAGTGCAAAGAATCAATTTATATTTTAAGTGACAACACCTGTTACAACGAAACCATTTCAGTGCAAAACATCAACAAATACCAAATATGCAAAACAAAAAAAAGACCTCTTTAAAACAAGGCATTCAGCTAAAGACAAAAACAGGCCAGGGGAGGAGAGTAGGGAGAAAAGAGGAGACTGGGAGAGGGAAGAAAGTTTTAAGCGCTCTTCCTTCCTCTTTTTATTATTTTTTGTTTTTGTTTTCCCGAAGCTCTGTGCAAGTGAAAGGAATCTCAGCTCGCACTCGACACCACGTGGTCACTCCCACAATTCCCTCCTCACGCACACTGACTTTATAACCCTGAACCCATTTAATTTCGTCTAACTTAAAAAAGGTACTACACGTATCGAAACTAGTTGTTTTATATTATGCAATTATATTTTTGTTTTCTTATATTTGTTCGTCGGCGTACAACAAATGTGTAAATTTATCAGCGCACGTTAATACTTACAATTTTTCTTTTTAAAGTGTTTCAGTTTTTCAGTACCTCATAGTTTCAATAATTATTTAAAAGACTTTGAAGTGATTTTTTTTTTTTATTTATTATTAGTTTTTTGAAATGTAGGGGATAGTCTTTGTTCCTTGTAAAGACACACTCATTTACCCCAATCCCATTTCCAATACTCACCCTCCTAATTCAGAGAAATGTTAAAGACAGAATATCCAGCATTTCTCTTTCACTGTCATCCAAAAACACCAAATAATTTGGTTTTAAACGATTCATTTTATGAATTACCTGAACAATGAAACCTGCCTTCCTTAGTGAAATCTGTCTTTTATTTTTTATTATTGCATATTAATATAGTGATAAGATGCTGTTTAATGAAAAACTTTTTAAGTAACAAGATGGCTATGATCACCGTGATTGTTTCCAAGAATCTAAGTTACACTAGAATTGGATTAAAAGTTGAAAGCCTAATGTTATTAAATTTTTATACACATAAATAATACAATAAAGTTGCCAGTTCTTGGCTGGAAGCAGCAAAAAGAAGATAAATACATACTGTTATTATCAAATCAGGTGACTGTATATCACAGATGGCTGAATAGGATACTTCTATTCAGGTTCATAAGTACAACTTATTGCCTGCACTTCATTTAGTTGACCTTATTTTTAGTCTGTTTTTTTTTTTTTTTTTGTCTTGCAATTATGGTCCATATTGTTTTAGCTACGTATAAAGTAAACCTAAGCTAAGGATGGTTTTTCTTCTTTTACTCTTCTTGCTCTTGTTTCTTTCACATCCTATTAATTCCAATCACCTATTTCTTGGAACTTGTATGTAAGAATCAGCACTTGGCCTATGATGAATATATTTTCTATACTTTGTTTGACCCATCACATCGTAAAGTCAAATATTTCGTGCTCTATTCTATCATAGCTTTCCAGTATGCAATGTTTAGATGTCCTAGATGAGCCCTCTACTTTACCTATCTTTTCACAGATTTCCTTACCCAACCCTATAGCAAAGCTTTACCATCATCACTTGACAAAGATGATTGTATTCAGCAAATTGCAACAGACATCAGATTTTTGCTCTTTTTATTTGTAAAGTCTTATTGAGGTTCAATGGTAAAAGCTGATTTTCATTGAGGTGAGCTCCTTGTAAATTGGTGAAGATTGAAAAAAAGTGTCTTCCATAGAAAAAAACCAAAAAAAAAAAAAAAAAACCCACAGGACAACCTGTTTCCCATTTACATCAAAGGGTCAGTTGATTGAAATAGCTCGGTTTCTAGCCTTCACTGATTACTTGGCAAGTGATTGGTCAATATCACAACCATTGGTGCTCAGCAGAACCTCTCCCCTCCCATATACACTTTTGAATACTGTCCATTAGAAGATGTTATACAGTGCACTCTCTCTATTCTGAACACTCAAGGGACCGACCAAAAGTGTTCAGATTGTGGGGGTGTTCATTATAGAGGGAGATTGGGAAATGCATGTACATAGTGAGTGTATAGAATGTATAGAATACTTAGCCTGGTTAGCCATGCCAGTTACCGAGATCGAGGTCCTGAATTTAGATTTGGTGGCTACTGCAATTCAGTCAGACCTACTCTACCATCTCATTTGTTTTGTTGTTTTTTTTTTAATAAAAAAGTTTTACAAAACATCCAATAAAATTACATAATTACTATTTGACCATTCCTTGTAACCCCCTGTTTCCCAACGACAGGGGGCAATTCGAAAATAGTTATATTTTTTTTTTTTTTTTTTTTTATTTGGTTGTGAAAGTAAAAAAATGTTGATAATTTGTTTTTTTGGTTGTGAAAGTTAAAAAAGTTTTTTTTTTCCATGCTGGGGGAATTCTCCAAATTCCAATTGCAAACATACGTTCAGTTTACAGAGAGGTAAAGGTCGAATGGGGATCAAAAGTAGCGTTCATAATACTGGGGTGTTCAGAATACAGAGAGTTCATCTTATGTTAAGTCTATGGAGTTTCGCCGGGACCGTCGTAATGTGTTCATAATACCGGGGTGTTCACATTAGAGAGTGTTCAGATAGAGAGAGTGCACTGTATTATTTTTGGCTACTCAGTCTCCAAGTTGGATGGCCCCTAATTTAGCCCTTGGTCATTTTTGGAGGTTAAAATCTATAGGGATGGTCGTTTACTGGTCTTTCTGGTGGAAATGAACATAACATGCAGTGGTCCATAACAGCTGACAGGCGCCCTGCATGCTCATTGAAAACCAGCCTTATGTCTGGCTGGGTCTCATATATCGTCTGACATGTCACACCTAGTATCTTGTGGATCTTTCACCCTTACATCACAAGTTTGAATTTCAGTCGCTGGTAATTTTTTAGAATCAAAGATTTCTTAATGTATGATAACAAACTTTCCTAACCATGACACTCAGTCTTCTGAGAAACCCTTGTTATTAAAAATACTACAACTTAATCATCACGTAAAGTAATGGATCCTGTTCTCTTTAGAATTTGGTCAAACGAGTTCCTTTGTTTTGGGACCTTTAGTGAACCCTGAAGAAAAGTGTGTTCAGGTCTTATTGCCTCCATTGGATGCACCTATCTAGAAAACTTATCTATAAGAAAGTGAAATATGACTGTTAATAGTGTCATTCGTTTCCATATCAATGCATCTTCTCCACTCTGCTTTCCTTTATTGCAGGATTTATTCTGTTCTTCCATCTGTGTAGAAATTCAAACTAATATTCTTGAGAAACAATAACGGATTGTAAGCAATAAAACTATTTTGTACTTGAAAATTCTATTTTTATTTAGTTTTCTTCTATTTACTATCACTTCTCATTCTATCAGTTCTCTCCCAAGCCACAATACAGGAATGATGACATTGGACCACATGAAATGGAAGCAGCTTTAGGGAGCATATTGGGACAGATACTATTGTTTTAAGCCATCTTGAGACAATTTAATAATGAACATGGGGAGGGGGGAAGTTTTACCACTTAAATACAGGATTTTTCGTTTTTGTTATGAAAATAACTAATAAAGTCAAACTTCTTGACTCCAAGAAAAAAAATGATTATCAATAATATATTTTTAATACATGAAGATCATAAAGCAAGTGGATATATTCTAAAAACTTTTCAAAAAAGGAGTTTCTTGCTCCAGGGAATTGTGCTGTCATACTTTTTGGAACCTCCAAAAAGTGAGCAATGTTTGCTGTTGTCAAGATGTGTAAGATTAGTTATCTTTTTTTTATATATATTTATACCAAAGCTATTAATTTCCAGTTTATAAGAATTTAACATTTTGTTCCTGAATTACGTAAGGAATATGGGGAATTTTGAAATGACTTGTCTTTTCTGGGTTAAGCTGAGACGGCCGTTTCGAGCTTTTTGATCTCATCATCCAGGGCTACTCAGCCAGTTCAGAACCCAAAAGGAGTATGAGGGGAAGAGCAATTCGAAGGTGGGAAACATAATGGCCCCTCAAGACTAAAGAACAAAAAATATGGAATGCAAACACCTTGGACATCACAAAGACATTCGTCCACCAAGAAAAGAAAAGCTAAAAGTAAACAAAACCTTCTAAAGGGTAAAAGAAAAGCCAAAAAATCATTTTGAAATAGATTGCTTTTTTTGAGTTAAGCTGAGACGGCCATTTCGAGCTTTTTGAGCTCGTCAGCCAGGGCTACTTCTTCTTTTTTTTTTTTTTTTTTTTGGTGGACTTTAGTGGCAGATATTGTAACTCCCAAGGTGTTGCATTCCATTTTTTGTTGTTTTGTTTTTTTATTTTTTGTTTCTTAGTCTTGAGAGTTCATAATAGAGAATTTATGTTCAGAAAAAATTCAAAATGAGTGTGTTTCTTATTAAACTGTTTTCTTTGTATTTACAAAGCTTACATGTCTGAAATTAATTTAAAAATTGACGGTGGATTATAAAATTTAAATCCTACCTCTTTTTAAGTGTCTGCTTTGTACAATTGATGCCGTGCATCAGTACTGCTCATGTTGTTTTATTTGCATATCTCAGAAATTAAAAAAATTAAAAATTATCCTCTGGTGTTTAGCAGTAGCAATCAGTAGGAAATGAAACGTTGCAGTAATTTGATTTATGGCTTGGATCTGAGAACTGCACTCTCCTATTCAGCCTCTTGCTGTGCTGCAAGTTCTGTTTAGCACATTTGATATTACAATACAAACACCTAGTACCTTTCTAACATATGCTGAATGCCTGTGCTGTAGGACCAAGATTGTATAAATCGAAAAACAGTTAAGATTCATGAGGATCAATTTCTGCACTTCAAACAATTCTGTTTACTACAGGGTAATCATTAAATAGGTAGGGCTGACAGCTTAAGTTATAAAGATCAGGAGAGTCTTTCCTGGTACTTTCTCCTCTAGATGAATGCAAATGTTTGTCCTTTCCACTGTTAAAAAAACTAGTGTTCTGTTTGCTGGGGGTTTAAAAGTGGATGTTTGTCTGACCATCCAGTATTGGTAGGTAGTACCATAGATTATGGAATGCTACGAGCATAACCTCCTAAGATCCTTTTGATCTTCTAGGTTTATAGTGGGGGATCATTTAATTTTTTTTCTTTTTTTTTAATCTGAAACTTTCTTGCGTGAGATTCTGCTTTTTTGTCCACACTAGTAAGAAAACTCAAGAAATAGTCTTCATCTTGCAAGACTTAAATCAAATTAAACACCAGAGCCGCTTTCATCACTTCTATTTTTTTTTTTTTTTTTTTTATTATTCCTAACTTAATAATTTGTTGGAGAGTAGTACGAAAATGTGGAGAAAGTTTACTCTTGGTGGAGTGCTTCATCTGTGGTAGTATTTACAATTACTACTATTGGGTGTAAGTTACATTTAGCGAAACATAATTATTCAAATTTGCTTCGATAAAAGCTTCATTGTGTTGCCTCTTTTTTTTAAAAAAAAAGCACTAACATTATAATTACTATAATTATATTTGGGCTTGCTGTTTTATTTTTAAGGAAGCAGGCATTGATGTAAGGTTGTGTGATATTGGCGAAGCTATCCAGGAAGTAATGGAATCTTACGAAGTGGAATTAGATGGAAAGACTTACCAAGGTAAATTTGAAATTTAATTATTTTTTTTTTTATCATTCTTTATTATTTGATTTTTTTAAAAAAAAAAAAAAAAAAAAATCCTTTTTGGAATCTTGTGTATGTATGGAAAAGTATGTTTTTTAAAAAGTTAGTAAGGTTCCCAAATCACTTTTCCCATTTTAGTCCAAAAATTAAGGGAGATTTGTCTTATTACAAAATACAGGGTGTTTCAGTATTCCCTCTGTGATTTTGGAGATCTGTAGCTCACAGATAAACTCGCCCACAGGGATGAGAGAGTGGCAGTGAAAAGAGTACATAATCAAGTTTTCTTTTGTCACATGCCATAGCTGAGTTACCCTGTTTTTCCACTAGGAGGCAGTAGTATGGAAACATGGCTTTTTCTGGTGAACAGAAATCATTATGTGTTAGCAACTCTCTAAAACTGAGTCAATTGTAGGAGTCCAACATGGTTTTTAGAACCAAATATACAGAACCACTGGCATACAATACAATAACTCTCTCTTGATATAGGAAATTTGAGGAACCTGGCTATTTGTGTGCTGCAGGCCAGGGCCATCGTCTGTGACTGGATCGTGTATGATAAGCCTTTTTCAGGTATCCTCAAAACTGAACAAGTCATGCAAGCCGAGAATTGCAAATGTTTTGTGACTGGTGCATCCTAAGCAAAAGACTTGCCTATAAACCATACAGTTGCGCTGCTTCAGGCTCTCACTCCTGAAGATAACAATCTCCGTCTCTATGTTTGGAATTTCAAGAACGTCTACAGGAGGAGGCAGGTTGTATTCAGTGATGTGGGTTCTATCTTTCTGGCAAGGTTAATTGCCATAATGTGCATATTTGGGGCATGAAAAATCTCTTGCAACAGTTCAACACATCTGTGATTCCTCCAAGGTTAATGTATTTTGTGCAATTTCATCTCGGAAAGAGTATGGACCATTTTTCTTTACCAAGAAAAGTGTTAATGGTTTTGTTTACTTAGACATGTTACAGCAATGCTATTGCCTCAGTTACATGAGGATAGTGACAATTTCATTTTGCAACAGGACTGAGCTCCTCCACATTTTCGTTTGGACGTTCGCTGTCACCCCAATAACACTTTACCTAACCATTGGATTGGACATAAGTTTAACGAAGACTCCGCTATTCTTCCATGGCCTCCCATGTCACCTGACCCCTCCCCATGTGACATTTTTCTCTGTGGCTATGTTAAAGATACTTCACGTGTCCCCGTTAACACGTGATTTACCAGAGCTTCAATGAAGAATCGTGACTACCATTGATATTGATATGTTGCAACTTGTGTGGCAAGAGCTAGATTACAGAATTGTTGTCCGTCGAGTTACCAGAGGAGGACATATCGAACATCTTTAAGCTATGTTAAAAACTTGATTATGTACTGTTTTCACTGCCCCGCTCTTGTCCCTATGGGCGAGTTTGTCTGTGAGCTACAGACCTCCAAAAATCTTGGAGGGAATTCTGAAGCACTGTGTATATCTAAAAAGTCTATTTATTACAGTGAATTTTTGGAAAGCGATTCTTCTTTCCTTTTTCAAGCTTCTTAACAATTGAAACAATTACCGATGTTACTTAAACATATCATCCTGGGCATAGTTACAAACAAACAACAATCATAACAATACAAAACTTCAAATAAAACTTATACACCTTTCATTTATTTATAATCAATTCTTCAATTTTACCCTCCTTGTTATTAATTTATACTCCATATTACTAAAACTCCAATTCTTCAAATTTCACAATTTTTCGTTTCTTATTTACATTTGATATTGCCAAATCCTCTTACTAACTTCACTATTACGTTATTAATTTCTATCCCTTCATTCCGATTAAGATTTTTATCTTTAGTATTCCTTATAAGTAACCTCTCAATAATTTTCCTTGTCCTAGCATCTTTTTCCATATATAATATTTGTACCTCGTCACTTATGCTCAGTTGATTCAGATTTATTCTCCCGTTTCTTTTTTATGTAATTAGCATGTTCAAGCACCCTCTCTTTAAGAGTACGTTTACTTTCTCCAATGTATAAAATCTTACAATTTAAACATTCTATTTTATAAACTACACCCATATCATGTCTCACAAGGATGGTAAAATTTAAGAATTGATTATATAAATTAAAGATGTAAAAGCTTTCTTTGAGGTTTTGTATTGTTATGATTGTTTGTAACTATGTCCAAGATGATATGTATGATAAGTAACATCTGTACTATTGTTTCAACTGTTAAAAAGCTTCAAAAAGGAAAGAAGAATCGCTTTCCAAAAATTCACTGTAATAAATATGTTTTGATAAAGAAGTGGTATATTTTATAATAAGCAGAAGTGATATCAGGAAGAGATATGGTCTTAGAAGATATGTCTTGTTTCAACTTATTGACTTGATATTTAATGCTTAAGTAAATATTATTATATTCTAAATAACAATAATAATTTGTTTTAGTATTTAATTCATCTAGTAGATGCCTAAAGTTGAAAATTCCATTTTACTTTTTTTATATTTATTTATTTATTTATTTATTTATTTATTTATTTATTTATTTATTTATTTATTTATTTATTTGTTGAAATATGATTTGTTTAGGTAATTATTGCTTACTTTATCTAATCATAGTAAGTTTTAAAATGAGATTTTCATTTTGCTTTGTTAATATATTCATTTGTTCCTCTTTTGCATTAAATTTCGAGTTTAAGAATTATTTATTATTTTTGTTAGCATTGAAGTACATTGAAATAAGATTTTCAGAGAGATCATTAACTTCCAGAATTGTTATATTACCATTCATTTGCTTTAGCAGAATTCTTAAGATTGTTTTAAAAGATCCAGAACAACATGAACATGCTAAGCTGTTACTATGCTAAGAATGTCATGGAATTCTTTTCTTGCTTCATAGCTATGTCTTAAAGATCCTCATCTAAAAAAAAAGAATGCAATTTTTGTTTTGTTTTACTTTTTCTTCAGTGATGTTGACAAATTTAGTAGAAACACTAATAGAAAATCTAATTAGCTCTCCTTATATCTATTAATGTCTTTTGCTAACAGCAAGACAAGTCTATTTTTATGTTGTCTGATTCTTGTAACAAGAATTTTTAGACGATTCCATTCTTATTAAATAGGAGGGAAAAACTAGTTTTTGGATTTATCTTAATTCAGATTTTTATTCTGTATAAAATTTTTCAATTGCTACAGTTAATTTATTTTGCAACCATCTTCAAACCAGGGTCTTTTAAATTCAGGATATCGATGTATCAGGTCTTATATTACCATTGCATTTCAAAAATTAAGTGATTTAATTAAAAACAAATTAAAAAACCTTTATTAATATATGATTCCTAACACTTGTATTTTATTTTTAGTTAAAGCTATTCGTAATCTCAATGGACATTCTATAGCCCCTTATCGAATTCATGCTGGTAAAACTGTTCCTATAGTCAAAGGTGGAGAAGCTATTAGGATGGAGGTAAAAAAAAAACACTTATTTACTTTTGTATTTTTTATAAATAAATTTCTTTATTTACAAATTAGTATGTTACTATAAAATTGTAATTAATCTTAACGCTCAAAAAGTTATAACTCCAAAATTGATTATGCAAGTTAATAAAAACAAATTGTTTTAATGAAATAAAGAACAGTGTTTAGCTTGAATATAAAACCTGTTTCTTCTGCCTATCAAAGGATTCATTCAAGGAAAGACTTAAGCTTGTGATATTGTAGTCATTATTACCTCTTTCCTTTATATGCTTGTAAAGGATAATAAGACAAAGAAACCAGAGCTCTGAAATGTCAGCTGGTTGGGAATAGGTGCACTGTTACAAGTTTTGGAAACTTTATTGCTTACGAATTGAAAATTTCATCACAGAGATAAGTGTTAAAAAAAAAGGTACAGAAGAATGAAAGGAAATGTATTTGGGAGGCACATAGGAAACGAAAGGTTTTGTACCCTTAGAGAGGTGCAAAAGGTTGAGTATCTCTCTCTTGCGCTCCAGCCAGTAAGGACTCTTCAAAAAGATAAACAGTAATTCTGGCCTGTAGATCGCTAGGCTGCAAAGGCATTTAAATAAAGCATTCAAGAAACCTTTCACAATAAATGTAACCAAAAATAATTTAATGTGCTTAGATTAACATAAAGACAAATAAGGAATACACTATAAGGCCAAAAGTATCCAAACACAAGCTGTTGTACAATCAGAAAGCCATGTGGTACATAATAATAAGATGTCGGGCCCCTTTAGCATCAATCCAAGTCTGCACTCATCTGCAAAGAGTTTCCATCAGCTTTTGAAATGTATAATCAGGAATTTTCCTCCATTCGTTCTTGAGCTGCAGTGAGTCCGGCCACTGGAGTAGGGTGGTCAGGCCTGGTGCATAATCTGCATTCCAATTCTTCCCAGAGGTGTTCTATGGGACTCCAATCGTGGTTTTGTGAAGGCCAATCCAGTAGTTCAATATCCATCTGTTCAAACCACGGCAGCACAGCCTTCTTCCTGTGGACAGAACAGTTATCCTATTGATGCAGAAACAATCCTTCCCTGAACTGTTGCCAGAGGGTGAGAAGAGCCGAGTTGTCAAGAATGTCGATATACATCTCAGCGTTCATGTTTCCGGTCAAAGGAACTATGGGATCCAGAATCATGAGAAACAGCCTTAAACCCATGATGCCACCGCCACCAAACTTTGACAGTTGGCACAATACACTAGGGTAGGAAGCGTTCTCCTGACATCCGCCAAACCCAGACATGTCCATTGAACTGCCAGATTGTGTAGCGGGATTCATCATTCCAAGTACTTGTTTCCACTGCTCCACAGTCGAATGACTGTGCACTTTGCACCACTGCAACTGCTGTTTAGCATTCACCTCGCTTATGTTAGGCTTGTGAGTGGCCGCACGACCGTGGAAACCTGTGTTTCAGCTCACGATGATCACTCCTGGTGCTAGCGACAATGCCTGAAGCTGTTTGGAACTCATTTCCTGCCGATGTGATTCCCATTTTATAATGACATCACTTGCAGTTGATTGCGGCACCTGTAGCAAGGCCAATATTGCACGAACCCATTTGTTGCACCAATGATCATGCCATGTTCAAAATCACTCAGCTCTGCTGACTTACTCTTTGTCTGTAACTCCCATTTATGACCATCCGATGCTGCGGTTACCAGTTTTATCTCGTTCTATGACATCTTAGCACCCGATAACAGCCACATCCACATCTCCAGAAGGGTGTCCCCGAATACTTTGCCCATTCTACAACCAGTGTAGTATGGTTCAGGGTGCAAATCCTTTCTTGTTCCTTTATGCCTACCGTATTTGTCTTTGTTAATCTAGTGTATTGTGTCTTTGTGTTACATTAAACCTTTTTTTGTTTTGTTTAGAAATATATTGGATTTAAGATTTTTTCTACCATTTGTCTGACATTGAGCTAATTTAGGGAAAAGTTAATTATTATGAGACTTTAAAAAGCACGATCAGGATTTTAAATTACATTAAAACTATCGGAAAGCAAAGAAAACATATCTTGGCTGGAAAGACTAATTAGTAGAATCTTCCTGACTTGAAGATTATGAAGTAAGGTGGGAAGAACTACATCTTGAGTTATTAAGAATCTGAAAAATGTTTGTCCCAATTAAAATTTATTCAGTAGATGACCAGCTTGACAGTGATATAGGTTGTAGGTCTCGCTTGTGCTTGAGACTGAAAGTGCAAGAATCAATCATCAAGAAAATCACTGCAAACAGTGCACTTTTTATTTTATTTTTAAATAAAAGGGAATCCATCTAATCATATACACATACACAATCATATCAGAATAATATGACCATCTCAGAATCATGGTGAACCTGCCCAAACACACGACAGAGTGCACCTGACATGGTTGAGCGCACGGATATATAAGCAGCAGGTGAAGAAAGATTGCTCGTAGTGTGTAATGTTGATGACAATGGGCAGAGGAAGTGATTTGACAGACTTGCAGAAAGAAAGGATCATAGGCTACCAGTCGAAGGGTGGAAGTATCTCGGAAATGGCACAATTCATGGGGTGTTCTTGATCTGCCATAGTAAAGATTGGAGGGATAACACCAATTTGTGGAGCCCCAAAGGCCATTGATCCCAGAGGAGAACGTTGCCTTCTTTGATTGGTAAAGGCCAATCAGTGCACAACAGTGTGTAGCAATTGACAACTCAAGTGGACCCTGGGGCACCAAGATAGCTATACAGCAAACACTGTTGAGCATGGTACTCCCATGTCGAAACTACGTGAAGGGATATTAACCAAGTCCCAATGTTGACCAAGTCCCATTGGCAACAATAGCTACAATTTGCACAGGAATACTATCATTGGACATTAAAAGAATGGAAGAATGAGTTACCTTCTCCGATGAATTGTGGTTTTTCTCGTCAAAACCGAAGGGCAGTGGCGGATATGCCATGAGACACATGAGAAACAGCACCTGAACACCGTTGTTGGTCAAATACAGGCCGTCATTGTCAATGTTCGTGTCTAAGAGATGTTTTCATGGTAAGATCCGAGATCTCTGGTATCACTGGATGTTAAAATAAACGCCAATAGCTACCTATCCATCAGTGACCATATGCATCCCTTCATGTTGCACTTTTACTCTGGCGGTGATTGTGTTTACCATCAGGACAATGCTCTTTGCCATGTTGCTCAGGTGGTTTGTGACTGGTTCCTGGGAGCAGGACAAGTCAGCTATCCATACTACCTTGGCCAGCAAAATTGCCTGATATCGGCCCCATAGAGCATTTATGGGGCCATTTGGGTCGATAAGTTCAATGTGTAGATCCACAAGTACATAATCTTCAGGACTTCAGTGCCCTGGTGCAATCCGAATGGGAACACATGCCTCGACCTACCTTCCAGAGCCTCATTTCATCCATGCCACACAGTCTACAAGCTGTAATCAAGGCCAGGGGTGGTAATTCCCTTTATTAGCTAGGTGGTCATGTTATTCGGATATGACTTGTGTATAAGGTCTTTCTAGTCGCCCTCTCTCCCAATGTTATTAAAATGTTAAACAATCCATGAGACATCTTGATAAGAAAGTTTAGTCTTTCAAAGAACTTAAGTAAGTATAATTTGTGAATTGAAGGGATATCAAACGTCCATTTTCTTCTATATATTAATCATATTACTTGATTAATATTTGATTTTTTGTAATATATTCAAATTTATTTATTTACAGGAAAATGAATTTTATGCAATTGAGACTTTTGGCAGTACAGGAAAAGGCTACGTACACGATGATATGGAAGTTTCTCATTACATGAAAAATTTTGATGCTGGACATGTTCCCTTAAGGTAGAATATAACTTAGGAATTTTTCTTTTGTTTTAACTGTAATGAGTAGTCTTCAAAGCATCTAAACACTGCCCAACCATGAATAAGAGACCCCTCGACACTTATGCTCATGTCAGAAGGCAAATCCATTTCCAAAATAAGGTAGTCAATATGTATTGTGGGAAGTTTGATCAGTGTTGTTTGCTTATTATTAAACATTGGGAAATTACCTTTTTTGTGAACATACAGTTTTAAAATTGTCACTGCTTTGCTTAACAGTTGAAAATTTTATTTATAATAAAATTAAATAAAAATATGTGGTCCCTTAATCGCTACTCCCCTTCAATACGACTTGACTGTTCTTGGCACTGCCAAATGGAGGTCTCCATATCCATGGTTGGACTGTACTTTTATTTTATTATTATTATTTATTTATTTTTTAAGCGAATTTCTTGCTTTAAGTAAAGGTTTTTCCAAAGAAAATTTTATATTGTAGAAACGAAATTTCAAGCTACTACACAATTACAGATAAAATAATTTATTCAGATTAAAATACAAGTACTTTCTAAGCGACCTGCACTTTGTCAAATAAAAAGAATAAACAATACATAAAATTCCAGAATAAAAAGCAAGAGTTGTTATGAGCATGTGACAGCTTTAGACGAATTCACTCTGGAGACGGAGACCTTCGTAAATAGCTCTTTAGACGCTCTGTGATATTACAAAGTGAGGGTGGGAAAACTAGGAAACACAGAAAAACAGGCAAAATTTATATAATTATAAACATAATTGCAATAATAATAAAGATTTTATATTTGAAGACCAATATTGGGAAAGGAGGATATATATTTTATTGCAAATTAAATGTTGAAGTTGAAATTTACAATAGCAGAAGAAAAACAAAATTATGTAATTATTTACTCACTAATATTTCAAAACAAAGTGTATTAATCAGAGGGAACAACAGCTTGATCAACTAGCTATTTATTATAACTAAGGAATGGTGAATACTGAAAGGTTTTCATTACATGCATGTGGAATTGGTCATAATAAAGAAAGATTCCTTACATTTCCTTTCAAGTCGTTCTTTTCATAGCATTTAATCGTTGGTTAATTAAATGCTAATGAATGATTGTTTTAGCAGTTGTTTCACCAGTGTATCTGCATGTCCCTTTAAGGCATGGTTGTACACGATGCCCTTTGGATTTGTTTTTTTAACAATTTGTAATGTCAGCTTTAAGCAACAATTTAAAGAATGGGCGATAGGTGTTGTAAGAGTAATATTAAGTTACTGCAAATTCTATTTAGAGCTTTAAATGAAGTACAGTGGTATAGAATGGTAGCAAAATAGGTGTTATTATGAGGTGATCTAATAGGAGGATTGTAAAAATACGTTGTAGAGTGTTTGTGATGTGCTGAGTTATGAAGGGTAAAGGATAATCATTCACAATGAAAATAGCTTTAATAATATCTGCTCAGGGCTGGATAGATGGAAGGCTGTCGACCGCCATGCTTACGACATTCCTTTTAAAATGCTTGTGGGCACTCGAGTTAAAATTGAGAGTAATGCCAATATTGATGGGTTTACGGTAGACTGCCGTTTGAAAACCTAGTGATAGCCACATCCAAGAATGGGATGTGGATAGAAAGAAAGTGAAACCAAGAATAGTGGATTCACTTTCTATCTTGAACTTAATATCATTGTGAATGCTTTCCATAATGTTCTTTGTATCAATTTGTGCACTATCACAAGCATAGAAAGGAAGATCGTCCACATACCAGACGTAAAGAGGGATATGCAATTGTCTACAGTCAAATATTACGAAGGCAGTTTCTTCAATATATCCCGTACATATATCAGCTTTCAATGCTGAAGCCGATATGTCCATAAAGAGTCCACCCAACCGAATTTTTCCATTAAAGGTAAAAACTTGGATATTACACATAGCTTTAATTAATCAGCAACAAATAAGCGCTCCAAAAATCTTGCATAATATTTTACATTGAAAAACTGAAGAGAATTAGAAATGAGGTCTAATAGATAGACATGAAGAAAGAGTCCATGTCTAAAGAAAAAAAAAACACGATTAGGGTTAAATCACAAATTTTTAACCTTGAATAAATTCTCAACTAAAGCAATATCGCTGAAGCAAATCATGAGGATATTCTTAGTTTGGTTAATTTAGTAAAAATGAGATCAGATAGTACCTTAATAACAGAATTAGAGCAATTTACAGTCGGTGGGGCTGGATATAATCCATCTTTATCCTGGATCTTATGCACTTTGGGGAGAATACGGAGGGTCAGAATCTTCTTTTGGCCATCTTTAAGCCCATCTGCTTCTTCAGTAGTAATGAGGCTTTCTTAAAGTAGAGCCCTAGCTACTTTGCTATTTTTCTAAATTGATATTTGTAGATATTGATTTTTCTGCCATTGTCATTAACGAACACCATTAGCTTACTAGGTTTGACTACTCCATGCCTTTACCATTCTTGGCATTTAGCAAGGGCCAACATCAACCTCATTGTGAACAAAATATCATTACACGCAAATTGGCTTACTTTCAGGAGGTGTCTTTCTGTTAATTGGACAAATTTTACAGACGTATTCACGTGCTGATCTAATGTATAATGGTATTATTGCATTTCTAGCTTTCTGTATACAGTCATGTTAACATCTTCACCTATGAAACTCTCCTGTTCTCTAGTCAAATAGTCATTTCTTTCAGCTCTGTAGTTTTTATCTACCAGCTAATGTCATTTTTTGGAGTGCTGTTTTTGACATGTTTTGAACTTTTACTTGCAAATAGACTATCCTGTGCTGTAGACATATATTTAGCATTGAATTTACAATGATATCTGCATAGCTAATTTGCATTCGTATAGGAAGAAAGTACAAATGATGAACAGCGGTCGTTCAATGTAGCATTAGTGCATCTAGAGAATTGGCAGTAGTTTAAATTACTTTTTAGTTCAATGCTAAGTAAAAACAGGAATTAGTTTTACTATTAGTATGAGTGCATCTGATTACATTGGAATTAACATCTTAAAAATAAACATGGAAAGATGAAATTTAGTTAAGAATCATAAGGGAAGATAATCTATAGCAAGCTGTATAATATTTAGGAAATAAATGTGTAATGCATAAATTACACTTAGCCTCTTAACTACCAAATACACACAGGAAATGTTGTCTACACATTTAAGTCAGTTTTTAAATAAATTTTTATAAATATTTTGGCTTACTGTGATGTTGAAGACGTCTAAAATCAAAATTTTTGTACCACTTGGAATCTTCAGTTTAAAAGAAAAAAAACAAAACTTTTCAGACTGATCACGACAATAAACAGTAAAAATGAAAAAAGAAATAGAAACTTTTCATATGAAAAAGGTGTAATATAATTTATGAACGGATTATTTTCCAGAAGCCTGAACAAAATTTTTAATTCGTATAATAATATTTCAAGTTAAGTTCTATACGAGGTGCATTCAAGTTATAACACCTCCGAATTTTTTAATCACTTACAAATCACACGAGAACTATGAAACTTGTGTCACTTCTCGACGTAATCTCCCTGCAGCCGTACACACTTTTCACAACGTTGACGCCATGATTCCATGGCCGCTGAGAACGCTTCTTTAGGAGTCTGTTTTGACCACTGGAAAATCGCTGATGCAAGAGTGGCACAGCTAGGGAATGTGCGGCCACGGAGAGTGTCTTTCATTATTGGAAACAGCCAAATGTCGCTAGGAGCCAGGTCAGGTGAGTAGGGAGCATGAGATATCACTTCAAAGTTGTTTTCACGAAGAAACTGCTGCTTCACGTTCGCCCGATGCGCTGGTGCGTTGTCTTGGTGAAACAGCACACGTGCAGCCTTTTCCGGCCGTTTTGCACGCAATGCTGGAAGGAGCTGCTTCTTCAAAACATCTTCGTAGGATGCACCTGTCACCGTAGTGCCCTTTGGAACGCAATGAGTTAGGATTACTCCATTGCTGTCCCAGAACATGGCCACCATCTTTTTTTCAGCACTGGCGGTGAACCTGTGTGCTTCCATCGAGCAGACTGGCGCTTCGTTTCAGGATTGAAAAGAGGCATCCATGTCTCATTCATTGTCACAATTGATGAAAAGAAAGTCCCATTCATGCCATCATCACGTGTCAACATTACCTGGCAACATGCCACGCGCGCAGCCTTGTGGTCATCCGTCAGCATTCGTGGCACCCACCTGGAGGACACTTTCTGCATTTTCAGGTCGTCATGCAGGATTGTGTGCGCAGATCCCACGGAAATGTCAACTTCGGAGGCGATCTGTTCCACACTCATTCAACGATCCTCCAGAACAACTTTCTCCACTCGCTCGATTATGTCGCCAGACCGGCTTGTGCGAGGCCGTGGTTGTCGTGGTTTGTTGTCACATGAAGTTCTGCCTTCTTTGAACTGTCGCACCCACGCACGCACATTAGACACATCCATTACACCTTCACCACATGTCTCACTCATCTGGCGATGAATTTCAATCGGTGTCACACCACGCAAATGGAGAAAACGAATGATAACACGCTGATCTTGTAATGAAAACGTCGCCATTTTAAGTATCACAAACAGTCGCTCACTCTCACCGCTGCCGCTAGGGTTCTGTGTGCCGAATGGCGCTGCCATCTCTGTCTCGCAATGACAAAAAGTGCCTGCATATTTTAAAACAAACCACATGTTTCTATCTGTTTCCAGTGCTGAGAAAAAAATTCGGAGATATTATAACTTGAATTCACCTCGTATAAAAAACTTATAATTAGATGGATGGTTTCTGTAAATTAGATTAATTAAAAAAAAGTTACGGCACTGGGAAATCATTTTCATCAGTTCTCATTTTATTTCATTTAAATTGAACTGTAACTAGTTTTAATTTTTTCCTTTTGTTTCTCATTCTAGATTGGCACGGTCCCGCCAACTTCTCAACATCATCAATCAGCACTTCAGTACTTTGGCTTTCTGCCGTAGATGGCTAGATCGATTAGGCCAAACAAAATATCTAGCAGCTTTGAAGGATCTTTCTGACAAAGGGATTGTTGATTGTTATCCACCTCTTTGTGACATCAAGGGATCGTACACAGCCCAATTTGAACATACTATTTTACTCAGGCCAACCTGCAAGGAGATTGTAAGTCGTGGTGATGATTACTAAAAATTTGGCAAAAATCAATGTCTCGTAAAATTAAAATTGTGATTTCGATAAGGAATAAAGTGCCAGTCAAATGCAAGGACTTTACATCTGTTATATTCAGCAATTGCTTTCTTCCAATCTGCAAGAAATATGAAAAAAGTTTACTGTTATTTTAAGGATTGGCATTTTAAAGGTATTACTGGTTGTTTATATAAATAATAACGTTCTTATACAAATTGAAGAAGTGGTATTATTATTATAACTTTGTTTCTTAATTCTATGAATAAATCTAAAATTTCTATTAACACAGAATAAGTAAAATGTCCTCTGAATAGTTTATTTGATGAGGTTTATAAAGTAAAAGTCCTAAATAATTCCTTTTGTTTTATATATATCAATATATTAATATTCTTTCATTGTTAACCCTTGTATTGAAAAGGGACAAGATATTTCAAATGTTTAATTTTTTTTTTTTTTTATTTGAGGTGAAAGATCATTTATTGTTTAGAATCAATGTATTGTAAGTGTATTGTTTCTATTTGGATAGTTTTTGAGACTTTCTTTTTTGTGTTGGCCTTTGGGCTCTTTGAGAATATTTAGTTGTGTGAGTGTATTGATTGTTTGTTTGATTGATTGGTTGGTTGATTGATTGATTGATTGATTCTCTGAAAACTGGTGTTCATTTTTTGCCACTCCTTTATTTTCCTTGAAGTTTATTCCCTTTCCCAACCCTTCCTCCATTGGTTGTATTGATTGAAAGCAAATTATTATCTCGTTTACTTTACTCCCACACTCCCATACCTGTTATTCTGAGTGTTACTAACTTTAGTTTTTAATTGACTTGTAGTCTGACTAATGCACTAAAAATTTTTTGTATATTTTCTAAGTTGTTGAATACGACAAAAACAGTTCAATAACATATTGTAGCATTGAATTTCATCAACAATATGCATTTCATACATGTATATAGCAATGTGTAATTAGGAGCTCCATGTTTTAGTTTTTTTCTAACATATTAAGACTAGAGAAAGATATTCTTATTGAATAGATTGGCTAAAATATGTATATACCTGCAGTTTTATATCCCTTTTCAAATATTTTATTGTTTTTGTATTTAACCAAAAACTTTTGACGCTTAAGATCAGCATTTATTTCTTTCTCAAATAACTTGGGAGAATTTGTTTATTGAATTTCTATTTCATTGTTGCAGGTTTTTCTAAATGGGGCCAATATAACAGTTTTATAGTGAGAAAATATACTGAAATGTGTCTTTTTTGTTTGTTTTTGTTTTTATTGCTGCTTTCAGGGAAGTTCAGTAATTTATTTTTCCCAAAAGTGTTTATGTGGAGAGATTTAAACAAGGTTTTTTGATGGGAATTGGATCTGTAGTTGCTTAGCTAATTGTAACTCTTAGAATTAGGATTTAATTAACTATTGTTTTTCCTTCTTTTGATGGTGAATTATCATTTTACTCTGTCATTTTTCCCCTCACTGTTTCCTTGCAATAGTTGAACAATGCAAATACATACCAACACTTAATTCTCAAAGATAGCCACCATTTTCTCGCTATCACAGTTGAATACAGTTGTCATTTTAGGAGTATTGATGAGAATCAAAGAATTAATTTTTTACTATGGTAAATTATTAGTGAATGGGGGGAGATGGTAAGATATTTTTCGGTATCATTTTCACCGAATAACTAGTTCATTTTGTAAAGAACTCGTTTTGCAGATATCAGGAGATGGGACAACAAAAATTACTGTTTCTCTTCTTGTTGGTAAATAATCTCACAGAAACAAAAAAGGGAAAAGTTTGAGTTCTGATAAAATAAATCGCATGACATGACTAAGTCTTTTCTTTTACAGCTAAGATTTTATAACTACTTGTATTTCATATTGCTCAACTTCTAACTGTATGCTGAGCTTTGCAAACAACTTCTACAAAGCCTTTGGAAATTTATGAAGGTTTGAATATGCTTTAGTTGTTTCCTTAGCTTTTCAGTACACTTTGTCTTCTTTATCGGATAGCATAAGATTTTTGATGTTTTGTATCATCTGTACTTGGAATCTGCAGACTATGAAGTAGCTCGGACTTTCCTTGTTGGCGCTTGTTTTCATACGTTAAGTGGATAGCTGCCGCCTTCATTTAATTTAGAACCAGTAGTGTAATCGGATTGGGCAAAAACACACATACCCACTATTTCAAAGAAATGATACAGTAGTTCTCATCACTTGATTCCTCATCTTGTTTAAGTAAACCCATTAATCTTTTGTTTATAAGTGAATTATTACTGTAACCTAGCGATGGCATTTAATCGTTTCATCAAGGGAATTAAATCTAATTCCATGATGTATTGCTGTTCTCTCTAATTTAACTGCAGGCAGTAATAATGTTTTTACAGGTTAAAAGATATATATATTTTGAAGGTTGTTTACAGAAAACTAATTCATTCCTAAATGTCTTTCATTTTTTATTTTAATATATATATTGGGTTATATTTTTATTTAATTGTATAATGGTAAACAAATTACACAAATAGCTGTTAGGCAACATAAGTTTAGGAATTCCTGACCACCAAGAAACCTTGCTTTCTTTTTTTATATCTATATTTTCTGAATACTTGTTTTACAAATAGAATGTTTGAAGAAAAAAAAAGCCCTTTGTTATTATTTTTTTTTATTTTTAACTTTGTTAAAGAGAAGAAAGATTGTAATCATTTTGTAACAAGTAACAAATTTTTGGTTATATTATTTTTTTTTTTTAATCTAAAACAAATGAAAATTGATTAATTTTTGATTCAAAAGTGAATAAAACAATGTTTTTAACAGTTAGCTGGTATTTTCGGACAATGTTATTTATTTACTTTATTTTTTTTAATCTCAGAATTGCTGTTACTTAGTATCTGAGTGTATCATTAAAATAACAATTTGCATTATCTAAGATTTATCATTAAGGTGATGCAAACAGAATAATCTGGCTTCCGCATTCAGATAAACAGTAGAACCCCTCTTGTCCGCCACTCCGGTTGATCCGACCGTGCTCGAGCCGGATGAACTTGTCCCCGACTCGTCGGTGACTCGCCACCCGTCGCGCCATTGTGTTGTTTACTTGCATATACAGTGACGGTAGATGGTGAAAACGCTCTTTAAGAATCGCAAAACATTGAAAAAGCATAAACTTGAACTGCTTGACAATGCTGTAAATCCGTATATTTTTTCGTAAATCCATATTTTTCTGTAATTTCTGATAATCCGACCTTTTTGCGTTCCGACCATACCCCCAGTCCCAAAGGTGACGGATTAGAGGGGTTGTACTGTATTTGAAATGGATCGTAATTTAAAAGAAAAATAATCTTTAGATTTTGTATGCTACCATCTGAAGGAGCACTTTTTGTTGGACAGTGTGAAAAATCTCATTTTTAGCAATTACAATTGTTGTGTAAATTACTTGTAAAAATTAAATAATTTTCTTTTTAATTGTGATTTCACTTTTTTTGCAAATGTGTGTGTGTATATATATATATATATATATATATATATATATATAAACTGATATCTTTAAATTAAGCGATCTTGCAGAAAGAACTGTTCTGGTTGTCCAGTCGGGAACAAACTTGGTAGGCAGGTGCAGAAGGTCTTTCCTCACAAAAAATAAAAATGATAGAACCTGTTCTGTCTGAATAAATGAAGTTCAGAAATGCCACCTTGTAGTGGCAGTGCGAGTCATGATACAAGATAAATTGTGTCAGTTTTACTCACTGATTGTGTAATACTGTATGTCAATTGATAGCCTTGGCCCATCGTATCCATTTGGATCTACAAAGGAGAGGCAGTGATAGGATGTCTTGAGGCAGGCCAGTCACAAGTGAAAGTGTCTCTTGCAATGAATGTGTCAACCAGCATCATCTCTCTTATGGAGACGTTTCCAGCAGGATGGAAATATTGCCCGACGCTGTAGCAGAGGACGTCCACATGTGACCACACCCCGGGAAGACCATTGCTAACAGCTTCCAAAGCACAGCATGCCACCTTGCCAAGGAGGTGGCAGCAGCAACACAGTTCACGTACCCAGACAACTCAGGGCAACTCCATGCAGTTGGTCTGTACGCCAGGAGACCCATGAGATGCATCCCCTTGAACCAAGCTCACTGGAGGGACGATTGTTGTGGGCACTGAACACGCACCTTGGACATAGGCACAATAGAGCCATGTCATGTTTTCTGACTAGTCCTGGTACAGTCTAAACTGATTCACGATGGATCCGTGGCCAATCTTGCCAACATTGTTGAATATGACTGGTATGGAGGTGGCGGTGTGATGGTGTGGGCAGGCATTATGCTGGGCTGTCATAGACCACTGCACTTCTTCGACAGAACTGTCCAATTGTACCGGGACAATGTCCTTCACCAACTTGTGCGACTTTCAGGGATGCTGCTGGTCCAGAGTTTCTGTTCATGGGTGAGAATGCACTTCTGCATAGGCTCTTCTGGATGACGAGCATTTCCAACATGAGGAGCATCTATCGTTTGGAGTGGCCTGCATGTTCCCTGGACCTGAATCCAATCGAACATGCATGGGATATTATCGGAAGATGTGTTGCTTCATGCATTCCACCATCATGAACGCTACCTGAGCTGAGGATAGCATTGGTTGAAGAGTGGGATGCAATCCTCCAAAGTTTGCTTGATACTCTCGTGTGCAGTATGCCAGCATGTTCCTTAAGTAGCTGTGCAGGGGGGGGGGGGGGGGGCATACAGCCTACTGAACGTTCTTTATGCCTTCCACAAACACCTAGATAGTACTACAGGTGCTTCTATCGCAATGAAGTTTCGGACAATTTTATTTCTTCTGTTAGAGGCAGTGCTGCCACCCTTACTTTTTGTGGGGATGGTATTGGAAAGACCTCCCCCCCCCCCCCCTTACCAAGTTTTGTCCTGACCGGACAAGCAGAACAGTTTATTTTGGAAGATCACTTAATTTAAGGACATCAGTGTATTAAGGCAAGTGCTGTATGCTTAGCTGATTTCACTGATGCTTAGTCACAAACATATTGAACTAAACTATTCCCAGCGAAAGAATGACTCTGACCTTGAACTACACCCATGATCTCTTAATCATTCCAGGACTGAAGTTTGTATAGAGAAACTATTCACAATGGACTCTCAAGCGAGGCAAACCTATCAGAAGCCAAACACTTTCCCTGCCATAAACACTGACATATACAATCGATTCAAATTCTACTATTGTGCCATCTGGTGTCCACGGTCATTCTTTTGCTGGGAGGACTTTAGCTATGTTTTTTTACATCTGTTTTGTGGCATATTCTCAGAATGAATGTTTCATCAGTTTCTTATATGCAAAGGTAAACATTTGAAAGATTGAAATGCAAGATCCCACTCAAAGAAGTTGAATATTTTTGTTTAGATTGCAAATTTAGAAGAAAGAGAACGAAACATTATTATTAAGGGCGTGTGTAGAGCTCTATAATGATCTTCTCTGGCCCAGTGGGGATATTCCACATTCAACTGTCACGTGAAGAGAAAATACGATTTTACATATATAAGAAGTGCAGTAGATGTTGATGCCCAATGTGAAGGATGGTAAGACTTCAAATGTTCGATTTATAGTTGCCTAAAAGCTGCCAGTATTTGAAACAGAAAGACTGGTTAACTGTTCCCGTGCTGCTGCTGTTAAGGTGTACAACTCGGCAGAATGGTGGAGACAAGGGGATCTGCAGACCAAGTGGGGGCGACCATCAAGGGGAGTAGCATCCCTTATGAATGGTGCCAGTAACTGTATGACTGAACACATTCCCAAGAATTACAATCTTACAATCACTGTTACTGTATCGCAGATGACCATGCACAGAACCTTTCTCTTCAAAGGTCTCAAAGCAGTTGCCCACATCCAGTACCCATTTTGACTGACAACCATTGGCAAAAGCACCAGGTGTTTGCACATTAAGGAGTTTACCTTCTCTGATGAGTCATGGTTCCAGGGTGCTCGGGTTATACAGGATCAGATGACCTCCACAACACTGTCATAGTCACATGCTGACAGGCTTGTGGAAGAGATGTGATGGTCTCAGGATTCTCTCTAGGACCCTTTTATGGATCGAGGTTTCTCTTGTTGTTACCAGATAATTTGTGTATTATTGCAGAATAAGTGCATCTCTTTATGGGAATGATCTTTCAATAAGGTGACGGTGTGTTTGAACAGGATAATGCAACATATTACGCTGTAGTTGTTGTGTACAAATGGCTCGTTAAAAATGAGGATGAAAATGTAACTTGTTGATTGTTTGGCTGATTTGAATCATATTTGAAGACCTTGACTATAAGGATGCATTGACGTCGGCCCTGCTGTGGAAGGCACTGTTGAAAAACTGATATGCCATACAAGTTATCTTCTGGATTTCTTGTTTGTACATTTAGCTGCTGTATCAGCCGCAAAAGAGATGGTAACTGTTTTTAGGTTGTTTAAAATACTTTTAACATATGCGAAAATAACTTAAATGAAAAATAAATAGCACACAAAAATTCAGGTGGGATTCAGCTGTATCCCTGTAAAACAGCTGAATTTTACAGGGATACAGCTGAATCCCACCTGCAGTCTCTTAGCTGTAAAGTATGTCCGTCTAAAGCTACATCCTCATTTTCTGTAACAAAATCAACACCCGGGAGAGGCTCCCTTCAGATTTCTTCCCCACACCTAATCCACTGAAGAGAGCCCCTATGCAATTATGGAACTGATTTTGGTCAGATGTCCATAGAGCACACTTCCACTCTTGTGGTATACAGACAACTAGTCAACCTGAGGAGATTGACATCTAAGTTTGCTCAATTGAACAACACATGGTTCTGTCTAATCTAACTTAACTAATCGTAAATCTACTATCCTTTTCAATCTAAACTACCAAATTCTGCTCAGAAGCATTACAAATCCTGATATATCTTTACAAATTACACTCGGGACTCGCATTTCACTTTTTTTTTTTTTATCCTCTTTTAAATTCTCTGAAAGATTTGAACCTGCGGCCCTATTCTTCGGAGTCAAACCACTGATTTGGCTAAACAAACTCAGATACTTTTTTCTACTTAATTACACCATTTGAATCTAGATCTTTCATTCTGAGAAGAAAAGTAAGTACTTTCAAGTCAAGAGACCAGAGAAAAAGTTTGAATTATCCAAAAATTCACATTACATACATTCTCTCAAACAGAAGAGATATATAAAAAAGATTAAATCCACGATCAAAGATTTAACACAAACTTAGATTATCTAAGAATACTGCTACTCTTTTTTTTTTTCATTAAATCAAACATTTTTTACTAGCTTAATTACTCTTCACTTTCAAAAAAAAAAAAAGGCAGATATTTTTAATTGCTTCACTGAATGCAATCTTTGAGTCATAGCATATGATTCCAACCTATCAATTGATACAAAAATAGAATCTTCTACATTACTGACCTTCAAAAAAGCATCGAAGTTGATGTATATGCACCATAGCTTCTGACGCACTAGTTAGGGCTTCTCTTGTTTAAACCACTTAAGAACAAAACCATCCACATCTGGGTTGTCAAGTCCTCTCATTCTTTTTCTATTTTTTCCATTGCCATTTTCGCTGCTCAAAATTTTATCTTTGTTCTTCAAATATGTTGATAACGGGTTGGATGGAATTCCAAATTCCTTGGCGATTTCCAGTTTCTTTTTAAGGTATTTTTCCACTTCCTTAATCACCGCTATCTTTTCAGCTAATGTTAATGACTTATAAGGAGCTTGAGCATTTTGACAATGCCATAGAAACAATACTTAAAGCACAAAAACTAAAAATGTTTACAACCGCATTAAATCATTCAAAGGAAGCACACCAAAACAAACAAAACTGTTTCAAATAAACATTTTGCTTTGGCATGTTTTTTCAATGCTTTTGAATACAAGCGACGCACACCAAAGCAAAACCTTTGCAGACATTTTGTTTGGTGAACAAACATTTTGTTCGGTGAACAAACATGGACCATTGTTCGCCCAGCAAACATTTTCAGTGTTTGCATGTGCGGAATAGTGGCGGATCAGATTTGCCGCCCTTCCTCCTGTCTGTATATATATCACTAGTAAACTAAACTGATGTTTATATTTAGTTTTAAGCTAAGTTACTGATAATTTACAACTCGTCTATTCGTTAGAATTTACTTACTCAGAGTATGAAAACAAAAATATATAAATATATAGGCCCATAATGATGTATTCCTTTCCTTAAGTATACATTCTAAAAATATGTTGTAAAAAGTTATTTAACAGAAAATTAAACATAAAAGTTAATATAAATAGTTGAAGATATTTTGTACCTAATAGTTGCAGAAGATATATATTAGAAAGTAAATACAGGTATAACGTCACTGTCAGACAGTACCCTGCCGCCTCCAACGCCTGAGCACTCCAATGCAATGTCTACCCCCTTCCACTTCCAACCTACAGCCACAGTCAAACCCCACCCCGATTTCCCGGGATTTACGCTCAAAGCCAAAAATACGCTCTGTTCGCATATGCCACACGTGGGCAAATGCGGCTCTTCGTTAGGTTAAGTACGGCTACCAATATCTCTTGATAAAAATACAGAATTCAAAAAAAAAAAAAATAATTAGTCCAAAATTTAATATTTGTTTTCTTTTTCATTTTTTATTTTCTTCTATAAGTATTTTTTATACTTTATATAGCAGTTACGATGTGTGTAGAAATGTAATTAAATTCGAATTTGTGTATTTAATACTATGGAAAGTGACTATGGTGTGGCTCTTTATACATATGAAAATCCGGAATGTGGCTCTCAATGACCTCATGTATGCCCATACTTGGAGAAACATACAGAACAACAATTTACTTCCGATTGTTGACACGGTGTGGTGCTACTGTGCGGAACAACAATTTAGTTCTAATTGTCGACACGGTGTGGCGCTACTATACAGAACAATTTAGTTCCAATTGTCGACGCTCTTTGGCGTGGCGCTACTCTACAGAATAACAATTTAGTTCCAATTGTCGACACGGTGTGGCGCTACTATACAGAACAACAATTTAGTTCCGATTGTCGACGCTCTGTGGCGCTACTGTATAGAACAACAATTTAGTTCCAATTGTCGACACGCTGTGGCGCTACTATACAGAACAACAATTTAGTTCCGATTGTCAACGCTCTGTGGCGCTACTGGGCAAAACAACAATTTAGTTCCAATTGTCGACCCTCTTTGGCGTGGCGCTACTCTACAGAATAACAATTTAGTTCCAATTGTCGACGCTCTGTGACGCTACTGTATAGAACAACAATTTAGTTCCAATTGTCGACACGCTGTGGCGCTACTTTACAGAACAATTTAGTTCCGATTGTCGACACGGTTATGGCGTTACTGTACAGAACAGCAATTTAGTTCCAATTGTTGACGCTCTGTAGCGCTACTGTACAGAACAATTTAGTTCCGATTGTCGGCACGGTTATGGCGCTACTGTGCGGAACAACAATTTAGTTCCAATTGTCGACGCTCTGTGGCGTGGCGCTACTGTACAGAACAACAATTTAGTTCCAATTGTCGACACGCTGTGGCGCTACCGTACAGAACAACAATTTAGTTCCAATTGTCGACAAGGTGTGGCGCTACTGTACAGAACAACAATTTAGTTCCGATTGTCGACAAGGTGTGGCGCTACTGTGCAGAAGAACAATTTAGTTCCGATTGTCGACGCTCTTTGGCGTGGCGCTACTCTACAGAACAACAACTTAGTTCCAATTGTCGATGCTCTGTGGCGCTACTGAAACACGTGGGCAAATGCGGCTCTTCGTTGGGTTAAGTGAGGCTCCCAATATCTCTTGATAAAAATACAGAATTCAAAAAAAAAAAAAAA
>JAFIDM010003189.1:36476310-36488278 GCA_023159025.1 Thereuonema tuberculata | reverse complement strand
CCCCCCCCCCCCCCATCTTGGCTCAAAATTGTCGAATATATATCTGTGCCTTTTCTGATATTCATGTACTAAATATTGCTGAAATTAATTTTTTTTTACAAAACTTATATCTTTATTTATTGCAGGGTGAAAAAGAACACGAAAAGATGTGTAGCTTGTGAAGCTAACTCTTCCACTCATCCTAAACGCAGGTTCTTTAGATTCCCAAGAGATGAAGAGAGGTAATAATTCACTTTTATTACTGAAAAATAGTTTTAAATTCTCATTAAATTTAAACATTATCATAGCTTAAATATTTTGCATGATAAGAATTTGTTTGACAGATTGACTTGTTAATATAGATTACGCCTTCATTGTTATTTTTATAACCATTGTCTTCTCATTGCAGGTCCCAGCAGTGGAGAGCAGCACTTAATATCAAAGCTCTGAATAGATATTCAAGTGCTGCTCTATTTACCTCTCACAGAGTTTGCAGTGGTCACTTCACTGATTCCGATTATAAAACAACAAAAATGCACAGACTGCATTCATGTGCAATTCCAAGTAAGTTCATCTCTGTCATACATATAGTAAATAATGCAATTAACTCTTAAATAGTGAAATTACTAATATATATATATATATATATATATATATATATATATATATGGTTTACTCATGGTAAATGTTATTAATCTTTATTTTAATGTGAATTACCAGAAAGATGGTACTAAACAAAAAAAAAACAAAAATTTATATGTACAACTTTGGAAACAACAAAAAAAAGTTTAATATTTAAAGAGATTTCTTTGTGATTTATGATTGTAATGCCATCCTTTATACCTTCCATTTAATACAAGTTTTCACATATTCCATCAAAATATGATTATTCTTAATATTAAATGGTGATACACCTTAATTAAATAAGGAATGTTTTCTTTTCTCTACACCATACAAATTTATACTTTTTTTATACTCTGAAGATTATAATTTAAAAAAAGAAATCATAACCTCATAAATTCTATGAATAATTACTAACTTAAATTTAGTATTGGAACCATGGTTACTGTTTTTGAAACCTCAATAGAACCTGTGCAGATCTCAAATTAAAAAAGGATTTTTATTTTTTAGGAAAAACAGATATTAGTATCCCAAAAATGAAAGAAGTTTTAGCTGTGAAGATGAAAGCTGCAATTCCTGAACCACCTTCAACACCTCCAAGAAGTCCCTCTTTTTTTGATCTAGAAAACTGCTTTCAACCCATTACTAGCACACCACGCCAGACAGTTGCGTATAAAAAACCAAAAGTAATTACTCCAAAAACTGCAAAAATAAAAAGATTGTCAACATCTATTTATTATTTAAAAAAGAAACAAAAAAAAGAAAGGCAATGTAAAAGAACTAAGGTAAGGCAGGCTTTAGAACTTATTAAGACTATAGTAAAGCCTAATCTATATAAATTTATTCAATGCCAATTATTGAATTCAGTTGTATCAGCCAATGGACGACGGTGGACAATGGATGACAAAAATACTTGTCTTCAATTCTACCTTGTCAGTCCTAAAGCATATAACACACTCAGAGGTTTTTTACATTTACCAAGTAAACAAACACTTCTGAAAGCTGTCTCAGATATAGAAATGGAACCCGGGTTTTCAACTGCTGTGCTGAATGCCATTCAAATTGTAGCCAGTAAGTTAAAACCCGCATATAAATACTGTATTCTTTCATTTGATGAAATGTCGTTGAAACGAGGATTAGTTTATAATAAAAAGACAGATTGTATTGATGGTTATGAAAATTTTGGTTCCTACAGTACAGGTTCATCCAATCTTGCAACCCATGTTCTTGTTTTTATGGTTCGGGGTCTTTGCAAAAAGTGGAAACAGGTTATTGGTTACTTTTTTGCATCACAGACAACCTCTTCAGCAACTTTGAAGATTCTTGTCACAGAAGCCCTTTCAAAATTATTTGAATGTGGTTTGAAACCTGTGGCAATTGTTTGTGATCAGGGTACCAACAACCAAAAACTATATAGAACAGAATTGTGTGTGACAGTAGATAAACCATATATATTTATTAATGATCATAAAGTGTTTACCTTATTTGATGTGCCACATTTACTTAAATGTATAAGGAATAATTTTAAAAAATATCAAGTTAATTTTTCTGGTAATAGGACAGCTGATTGGAGTCATATTGTCTCTCTCTGGAAATCTGATTCCGAAAGTGTCCACAGAATTGTACCTAAATTAACAAAAAGGCATTTTCCAGTGGGAACTTTGGGTTCAATGTGTGTTAGGTATGCTGCACAGGTTTTGAGCCGATCTGTTGCTGCTGCCTTGAGCCTTTTCTGCACATTTGAACGTCTTCCTCCTGGTGCTGCCCATACAGCAGACTTCTGTTCTATTTTTAATGATTTATTTGATAGCTTAAACAGTCGTGTCCTCCATCATAAGACTCGGCCTCTATTGTCTGCTGTTACAAATAAATCATCCCATTTAAGTTTTTGGGCAAGCCAAATGGAATTTGTGAAGTCCCTTGAGTTTGTAACTCCAGGGAATCGTTCCACATTTCCATGCTTATTGGGATGGCAGATTACATTGTCAGCATTCTTGGAATTGATTCCACTTTTGCTGACAGACATTCCATTCATTCTGATGAGTAGATTTAATCAGGATGCTTTGGAAAATTTTTTTTTCTGTTGTTAGACGCAGAGGAGGTAACAATGACCATCCAACTGCATATGACTTTCAGCAGAGATCTAGATTACTTGTGGCACAGAGTATTATTAGTATTTGCGGAATGACAAACTGTGAACCTGATCATGATGCAGTTTTAATTCCAATTGATGTACTTACACAGGATGCTGAGCATTCACATTGCGAAGACATTCCTGATTTAGAAATTAGTGTTGATAGTCCTTTTGTATCACAAATTGCCAATATCAATTCACATGACTTGCTGAAACAAAATTCTGCTACATATGTAGCTGGATTTATAGCTAAGCATGTAACAGTCAAATTCTCATGTTCAGATTGTCACAAAAGTCTTCTTGGTAATGGTACTTTATCTGAGAGCTCTGTATTTATGTATTTCAAAGAGTTCAATGAAGTAAGTAAAGGACTTACCTATCCCTCTAAAGACTTTGCGAAAACTGTAGCAGAAATGGGAGAAAAATTTAATGACCTCTTTTCTCTTATTTGCAATGAGAAGCATATTAAAAAGAAATTAACTTCCCAACTTAAACAGTGTGCTCATGAATGGCTTCAGTGTGAGCTTCATGACTTTGATGTATGGGAATACATTGTGGGTTATTATGTTCATTTAATGATAATATATAAAGTGAAGGCAATTTCCAAGGATATCACAAACAGCAAAAAAAATATTAAAAAGCTTAATAAGTTTTAGATATCTTGTCAATTATAAATTTTTGTAATTGTAGTAATTTGTAATTGTAATTTTTTATCATTCTAATTAATTTGTAAATATTATTATTATTTGATTTGTTTAATAAGCTCTGTTGTCTTGCTTAGATATGTGAATGACTTTTACATTTCATTCCATAATATTTGAAGTTTTAATCATGTAATTTGGAAACAATGTATATATATATTTTTTTTTTTTTTTTGCAAATATTGTCAATTGAAAATATTGCAATAGTATTTAAATTTTTAATCATCTCTTTCAACTATAATAATACATTTTTGAAAATTTCAATCAATTTGTAAATAATATTTTTTTGGTACTGACCTGCCTTACCTTAAATCATTCTAATAAAAATTGGAAATCATACATACTGTTTTATATTGTCAGTTGTACAAATTAAATTTTTAACAATGCTAACCAATTTGTAAATATTATTATTATTGTAAAGATGTTTCTATTCTTGGATCTCCCCAGCATAGACAACATGGCCCAACCACATGTTATCAAGTGTAAAAAATAAATAATTACCCCAAAGTGAGTTAGGATGTGTGGTTGTGTCCATGAATTTCCTACAGTATTTGTGTTGTGTTTGAGTATTACAGCCTTCTGGAGTTGTGCATAGTTGTTTTTGTGAAGTATGCTGAGGCAAGGTGTGCTAGATGGGTGTATTTACTGATCTTGTCTGCGTGAGTTTTGTGCATGTTCTTGCAGATGGGCACTGCAATATTAATGAGATAGGTCTGTTTGTTGACCTTATCAACAAGTGTGATATATGGTTCTATCTGTGCAAATGGTGCAGTCCCAGTACAGCTTATATCAGGGTGACTTAAGCATATTGGTATACTTTGTGGTGTGTACTTGTAGTGTTCTTAATAAGTGAGTGTTTGTGTGCTAGCTGTTGATGGACGATGACGCTACCTGATTGTGTGGGTGGAGGTAGTCTGTTTGGGACAGAAGGGGACAGCCTGATATTGTGGTCAATCATCTCATGTGTTACTATTATTATATATCTTGGCATTTGTAAATATCAAAATTTTAATCATTCAAATTAATTTGGAAATATTTATTTTTACATATATCTTGTGAATTGTAAATATCATTAAAATTTCTAAACATGCTAACCAATTTGTAAATATTATTATTTTTATTATTATTATATATCTTGTCACTTGCAAGTAGCATTAAATTTTTTAATGCTTCTAATCAATTGTTTAATATTATTATTTTATTATTATTATTATTATTATTATTGTATATCTTATCAATTGTAAATAGCATTAAAATTGTTAATGCTTTCAATTTGTAAAAAATTCCAAATGTTATTAAATTTGTTGTAAAAAAAAAATAAAAGTAAATAAATAAATAACTAATCAACAAAATTAAAAATAGTTTCGTTTCTTAAGTTGAAAGTTAAGTTTTATTAATGTTGAGATAAGAAAAGTCCAAAACAAAAATGCCATGCAGATTTAAAACACTTTTTTTTTTTTTTTTTTTTTTTTCCATTCAGTTATTTATAAAATTTGTTTTCTTCAATAGAATTTTGAAGGAATTTAGTTTACAAAATTACTAGTAATTTGAAAGAAAAAATTAAACACCAATAACTTAAAAGTTTAAAGGAACTAATGATAAAAAAAAATCTTATTAAAAAATGTAAAAATATAGAAGTCCTACAAAATACCATTACTGTCCCTTCGAGAATGAAGGCTTCACTGCAGTGCTATTTTCACCCCCTACTTCGATGGCAGCACCGTCGACAATTTTACATTGAATCTGTGGGAGTTTGCCGTCTTTATATATATGTCTTTGGTATTACCTTAATTTATTGTCCACTACATTAGCTTTATCAAAATATTTAAAATGCACGTTTATTAAAGAGTATTAATTTAGGCACGCTAAATATATTCTTGTTTCTAAAATACTGTATTACTAAATTAAAAATATTAAAGTATGTTTAGGGTATATGAACCTTCAGCTGATAACTATTAGTAAACTGTTGTTTTTTTCCAAGCATTATAAATTCAATATATACTTAAAACATCAATGTTTTTTTTTTATTTTTCTATTTGTATGCTTTTCTTTTTTGGAGAATGTCTTATTGTTGTTTCTTTGAACAATCTTCCGATATGTATAGGAACAGTATCAACATCTACGATTATATTTGGGGTTTGTGACGACTATATGTCTTTTAGTTATCGTTTTGTACATCAAATATTAATGGCAGTTAAGTCAGATTTGATTTATATTCTTTCAGGAGAAATTTTTCCCATTAGTGACTTTCTTGTATTATGGAGACAAGTAGCTTTGTAAATGATTTTTGTAGATGTTGATGGGGCCGTGGGATAACCCCATTAGCACTGCGGCCTTTGTAGGCCTATTGCACAGACCCTAAATTTTTAAAGGAAGATAAGCAAACACGAAAGAGAAAGATCCACGTCCACTCCAGGTTCAGGCGTTTCAATCGCATGGCATGCCATCACCTTGACCATTGGTCTGTGCCCTAACGGCAGCTTTATATGTGAAATGACCGTTCCAGCAATATTGGAGGATAAATGCATTTTATTTTATTACTATTTACTTTTTTGATAGTAAGCATTTTCTACAATGATTTCACTTTATTTTATTTAGAATTTTATTTTAAATGTCTTAACTTGTATTTTTAAAAAAAAAAAAAAAATTGGCATCTGTATTTGTAAATAAAAAAGTGTTTTGTTTATTTAATTAGTAATGGTCAATTATTTTTTACTCCTGAAATGCTTTCGATTTTTTTTTTTTTTTTTATTTTAAACATTATATTAGCTTTATATCGCAAAAAAGATTAAAAATGTAAAATTGATAATTAATTTTGAATTCTCAGAAACGTCGCAAAAATAAAAATCTTGAGAACTGTAAGAGTGATGGTTTCTGTTTATTCCTTTGGTTGGGCTATCGAGAATCCTTTCTGGTGGTCTGACTTAACTTTGACATGGGTAACAGAAGAAATTACGGGAAGGCTGAAGAACATCCATCCTGACGATTCCCCAGCCTTCGGACAGATATGGGAGGAGAAACATCCATACCTTACGTGGGATTCGAACCTATACCCTGCGTTTAAGTCAGCACCTTAAAAATGAAGCTGATGATTAGACCTTCAAACCGTCGCAGAGCGGCGGATATGTAAAAATGTTTGATTGTTTTGTGTCGTTAACATAAGTAAGGTTAAATTTATGAAATAAAAAAATTTAACTAAAATAAAATGACGTAATTGTTGCTTATTACGCTAAAAAAAAAAAAAATCTTTGAATGCAGTACAACTAACATAAATAAATATCTGTTTCTAAGTTAATTAATAACTTACTCTATACATTACTTAACTTTTTTTTTTTTTTACATAGTCATGACGACTATCTTATTTACTGATAGATCTTATATTTATATAATTAAAAATCTTCGTTATTTTTTACCTTTATGTTAGTAATGTATTGGTCATTAAAAACTGCTGGTTAGGTAAACGAATCAGTCTGATAGCTACATTTTCTGCGCTGATCCCTATAGACATTATATATAGGCTTATTCACAATTCCTTGACATATTTCAGAGGCTCATCGGCGGAAAATGGGATGCTTGCCTCCGAGATATCAAATAAAAGTCAAACTCACTAAGGTTTTTTTTTTTTTTTTTTTTCCATAAATGTTCTGTGTCGGCCTTCCGTGACGAGTCAGACATCCATTTTATAAGAGACAGTAAAGGCGAGGTTGACGATAAAGAGAGGCCGAGCCGCCTAAGTCATTTTTGAGTCACATGACTATCGGAGTCTGGCTGCTTTTCATTGCTTCAGACTCAGTCAATCTAATTTCATTGTCTTTTTTTAGCGGTCCCATGTTACAGTTAACATAGGGAACCGCTCTTGCTTTTGTGTTGTCTGTCTGTCACACTGTAGTGGCCAAACTGTTAGAGATATTAGAATGAAACCTTCACCATTCTGTTCAGCATCAAAAAGTAGGTAACCACGTAAAAAAAAATCAGACCTGTAGGACCACTCCCTCAAATTAACGTTTCCCACAGCAGTGATAGTAATAATGATAACAATTAACACAGTAATAATACTGATGCTTCACACACAACAATACTAACAATTGCCAATAGGACGTCACTGTTAATATTTACAAACGTATTGTTTCATAAATTCTTTAACGTATCGAAATGATGCACTAAGCATTGTATTAGCGGCCCCTAGATTACAGCTTGCCTGTAAAACATAAAGGAACAGTCTTGCATTTATATGCTCTTGCTTTTAATTATTTTGTTTATATGATTGTGCATATTATGGGGCCGCTTTGCTTTTGACACTGTCTAAAAGCATTAATTACCTTGTTTGATTAAGCTAGTTAAAAATATGAAACTTGTATGAAAATCAATTGAAAACTATTTTAGTCTATTTTACTTATCTATTAAGTATTTAGAATTAACACTTAATAAATAAAAAGTTCAAGTTTTATTAAATAAAAAAAAAGACCAAACGATTCTTTTTATTTTAGGAATTACTTAATGTTATTTTTTTTAAATAAATTTTATTATTTAAAAAAAAAAAAAATAGAAAAGTTGATAACTTACTGCTAATTTTATCCTGGACACATTCACTAACAAATCAGTACACACAAATGCAACTTATCCCACATAACACATAACTGATGGCCCAACGTTGGGCCAATGTTGACTGGAAACGATTGGCCCACCGTTGTAATTGACAGAGTTGCCAACGAGGTCGTGCCAATGTTGGACCAACAGAATCATATCAAATTTGATCCAAAATAACATTGATATTTGTAAATCGCCACGTACATCAGCAAAAGGAAATTTCCTAGATTCTTTATCTTATATCAGCAAAATTCAATTCAAATGAAACAAATACACAGTAATTAAAACACAGACAATTACAATTTGCTTGTTAAAGTCCATTACACCAAAATTTTCATATATTGGCTCTTCTTTTAAAAGAAATTGTAAAACTACTGAAGCAAATGATATGTTTCCAAAAAAGTGATTCTGCAGTATTTAGAAATAACAAAAGGACCATTCTTTAAGTTTTATAGCTATTTACAAATATAATGTTCTTTGGAATCAGCATTGCAAATTGTTTTTGAAAACAATATAAAAGAACTTATTATGATTTATGATAAAATCTTGTCCATAAAAATAAATTAGTTCCTAGTAATCCTCAACATCAACTCCCCATTCCAATGATTATTATTTATCCAAACCTTATTGCTTTGTGAATATTAAGCGCGTTTGAAAGAGGTTATTGAAAAATTTTAAAATCGTATTAGGAAATTGAAGTTACTGTTTGTATAATATGTCGATGTGAATATTAAGCTTTTAATACACCAATTCTCTTATAGATATGAAATAAGATGCAGAAAATACTGCTTCATAGCTTAGCATTATTTATAATGAAATAAATATTAAATATTTAATGTCAGCTATGCTTCGCTTCAACTTTGGAATGAAATACCTAAAGAGATCCGTGAATGTCCTTTTCTTATCCAATTCAAAAAAAAATAAAAATAAAAAACACATTTCAACTTTAATAATTTACTAACATTTCAGCTTTATTGAAGTCAGGCTGAAATTGCGATCTGAATCCCTTTCCACCTATCACCTTTCTCTTTCATCTTCTCTATTCTATCTTCTTTGTATATCCGCCTAGTCCCTCACTCTATTCCTACTTTATCCCATGTATTCATAATACCTAAAATATGTTCTCCCTGTCGAAAATAAACTTGTAAATATTTGCTAAAATTTCATTAATTTTCTCTTTTGTAAATATTTTCCCTCATTGTTGTTATATATTCCCTTTGTTAATTGCCTATTCATGACGCCCCCTGTCTTCTCGACGGGATCTCCCTTATCGCTTGTGGAGTTTTTTAAAATTATCAAGACGCCAAGCTGAAATATTATAGAAAACACCGTGAATAAGGCTATTCCTCAGCCAAACTTTTATTTTTAAATTGTAATTAACATGGCCTTTTCTAGTGTTCTTGATGTTGAATATTTTCCACCACTTTCCTTCCTTCCTTTTATCGAATTTGGCCAACTAGGGACCAAGTAACTAGCTCAACCTGACAACGTCAGGGCGAGGCTAGTGAAATTCAAGAAAGGGGGGACGAGAATTATATCCCGTCCAGGATAACCCTGAGATAGTAAGTCCCAGGTGGGAAACGGACGAAACACAGAAGAAGAAAGAAACAGCCATGCCACCACCGGGATTCGAACCCGGGTACTGGCGCATCGGCCACAACGGCAGCCCGCCGGCTAAACCGCACGGCCACGCCAGCACGGCTTTCCACCACTTTATTTATTTATTTATTTATTTATTTATTTATTTATTTATTTATTTATTTATTTATTTTGGTACGGTTCGCACCGAAGCATCCGTATTCCCGGGAGCGCTTGTGTTCCCAATAGGGCGAACCCCTAGCAGACTCCCGAGAATTTCTAAGGAAAGATACGTAGGTGGTTTCCCGTTGCCTTCCTGAGGACGCCATTAAGGAATGACGTCAGACCCGAAGAGAAAGTGAAGAAGAGGCTGACAAACACAGGAAAGGAAATTTGAAACATCCATGGTCTCGACCGGGATTTGAACCCGAGTACCGGCACACTGGCCTCACGGCAGACCGCCGCCTTAGACTGCACGACCACGCCGGCACAGCACCACTTTATTACAATCTGCAAAGATTTAACAAGTCCTTCACTATTCTGACTGTCTAAAAGTGATGCTGCAACAATATTTGTTTCATGAAAAATTTTGAAACATAAACTGACATTCTGTCTTTCAAGGTTACTTTAGAGCTTTTTCATTTAATTTTGGAGCAAGTTTTACTAAGCTGCTTTTTTAATTCACATGAATAAATTTCAAAGCTTTAAATGATACTGTAAAAATTTTAGTAGTTCTCAGATCTGAGAAGAAAATGAAGCCTTCTCGGTTTGTTGGTTTATCCAATTACTTCTGATGCTCTTAAGAATATGGACCGAATCAAAAAGTATGAAAATTTTGAATTCACTATTTTTAGGATTACTTATGAAAGTTGTTAAAGTACCATCACAAAGCTGAGTGAACATTTTTCTGTTGCTCCTGTTCTCAGCAATGATACTAATAATAGTGTATCCAGCTTTTTTCTATTATCTGTCATTTCTAGCAGATCACTAGCAGTTAAAGTTTTTGCAACATCTTTAATGTCTGAATATATAGAAGATATCAATCATAAAACTCTGTTGTCAGAGTGTAAATTTTTGTTTGCACTGAAGCCAGACAAAGTATTCACAGAAAAATTAATTTCAGGCCTTATAATAATCTCATCTAACAGTAAATTTACAAGTAATTCATGATTTTTCTAATTTTCAGCTTTTGTTTTTAAATACATAAAGCAAAAATTCCAATGTTGTGTGTCTTTTGGAAATTGAAAGACTAGGGTTGCCACCTCAGAATTAAGTCTCGCCCGGAGACGATGACTAACCCCCCCCCCCTAAAAAAAAAAACACACACACACACACACTTGCAATTTTTTTTATTTATATAAATTAACAAATTCAAAACTCACATTCCTACAAATTAAATACAATTCTAATGATTACATAGTAGTAGTTTAGCGTTTTTAATAATACAGCTTTCTAGGATTTTCCTTAATTTTAAATCTTTGTTTAAACATAATTTTAACATTTAGATCCATGATGTGCCCTAATTTTAAACAATGTTCTGCAACGTCGGAAATATCTGAATTTTTACTTTTCCACGCTTTGCCCGTGTTCTAACTATAACAAATTTGTGTATTGTTTTATAAATTTATTTATATTTTTATTATTTATATGTACATATTCAATTTTACTTACACAACCCGGAGAAATAATAATTAAACCCGGAGCCCGGAGATAACTCACTGAAACCCGGAGTCTCCGGGTCAAACCCGGAGAGGTAGCAACCCTATGAAAGACATTTGTTATCTCTTCTCATTTCTAAATTGGACCTGCATCAAGGTACTTCAACCCTACATACATTAAATAAGGAGAAAAGAAACTTTCTTCTTTGAAAAAAAGGAAATATTGGTGTGTAGTTGTTTTCTGTATTTTTGGATGTTGATCGTATATTTATTCAACAGCACTTCAGTGAGTTTAGATGAGTTTATCAGTGCCAATGATTCCTGAATAACGTGGACTGAAATATCTACCAAAAGTTACGTTTCAGATACAGTATTAATACAAATTAACCGATACAGAAATACAAGATAGTTTCCTGATTTCCGTTGGCAGACTAATTTCGGTGGACGATTAATAGGCCTAGATGAATTTGAAATGCACAGAAAATAAATAGTGAAAAAACGGCCAAGTTTCCAGATGAATAGGAGAAGACTGGACGGGAATATCAAGAGATATTGAGAACTTAAGTACATTTTATTGCCTAAAAAATTGCTTCAAAAGCTGAATTTCAAGTTTGATATTCATGTGGTAATTATACATATTTAATATTTAGTAACGATTATTTAAAGTTCTTACGCATCGCCCCAAATTTACTTTTACTTTTTTTTTTTTT
>JAFIDM010003189.1:36460437-36474243 GCA_023159025.1 Thereuonema tuberculata | reverse complement strand
TTTTTTTGGCAACAGGAGTATTAGTGCTTGGTCAACCCTGTCAACAAATCTCCAACTGTTATGTTATGTAGTGAATGTGGGTGGCAGAGAAGCCGAGCACTGCGACCGGAGATCTATTGTACTATCCCACGGAAATATGGACAGATGGAGAGAAAGACTGAGAAAGTATGGTGGGAGAAGTGCAGGGGAAATGGGACAACCCCGAGAAAACCTGCCCAGCGCGGATCGTCCACATGAGAATCGAACCCCGGTACTCAGAGGTGAGAGGCCGATGTCATAACGATTTCCAATTGTTACAAATGGATTTCAATTTAAACTTTAATTTATTGTTTCTTTTAGTTTGAAGTTTCGGGTCCTTAGCTTAATTTGATGTCATTTGTTTTTGTGAATAAATTTCCGACTGTTACAACTGGATTTCAAAATTCTATTGCATGTATTTTTTTAGAATGTAAAGTAGTTTATTTTTAGTTTTAGTTTGAAGTTTTAGGTTTTAGTTTAGGCTTAGTTTAGTTTACTTGATACATCTTTTTTTTTTTTTATTTTGAATAAAATTTTTGTATTATTTTTTTTCCGTTACATATGCGAGGCTCCCGGAGCAAAGTGACGGGCAGCCGTCTAGTATATATATTTTAAAAAGATATCTTTTCTTTGATACAGGTTAAAACCACGAAATCTACGAAACACTTAACAAAGTGGAGCAGTTACTAAAAATACATGTTTCAACTCGAAATATTATTTGAAACCCGAATGAACGTCTTAATTTCGGTTGATTTTTCTGTGCAGCATATCGTGCATTTTCCTAAATAGCATGTTAGTCTGCTTTTCTTAATTCGAATAAATCAACAAAATAAATAAATTCAATCTAAGACCGTACAAAATATTTGTTGCTGATTTAATTTTTTGATCAGACTGTCTATAAATCACATTTCCCTACTATAGATATACTGCATGTATAGTCGATTACTTATTAAATTTTTAAATTTAATTCTATTCTGATAAAAGCAGAATTCTTATCTGTATGGAAATCTTTCACTGGTCATCTTTAATGTAAATGGCAGAATGGAATCACGTGACATATTCGAATCCTCGAAGGAGAATAATAATTAAGTGAGTTCCAATGTACGACGGCCAGCGTTGATTGCCGACATCACATTGGACGAAGAAAAGTTGTCGCTTGCAGAGACAGCACCGGTAATTGCGGTCATCCTGTGCATTCATATTGTAATGTTGTCATTCTTGGAATAATCCCCAAGTCAACAGCGGCCGGGACAGAGGTTTGGTGCCCGAAGCGATCGGATGACCGACGCATCAGTGGACCAAGAGACTTCGATAGGATGGCTGCGTTTGACACTTGCCCGATCCCCATCAGACAGTGGGGAAGGAGGCAGATACGCAACGCGCACAAATCGTTCTTTTCCTTTTCCTATATTTATTCATTAATATATACATACTTTTTCAATTCTCAATTTCTGACTTTTCTGCAAGTTTCGGATAATAAGCTTTGCAATGTAATATTTAATATTTATTATTATACAGCATTATATTTCAGCGCTTTTTAATATTGTTTCCTAATCTAGTTAAAATGATCTGATATCTGTTTATTTTTTAAGGAACTGTACTTTTCTGATAGCTTTTTTCGAGAATAATATTGGCGGATATCTTAGTCATTTTAAGAATGTGCACACAATAAAACAATTAAAATAAATAATAATCAACCTCCATAAATGCATTATCTTATACACTTTAACGCTTTAACTGTGGCCTCCCCTTGTTTTTTTTTTTTTTTGAAAGGGGTATAAATATCACCGATTCAATTACGAGAATGACACGTATTAGAAAAAGGATCGCATAACTTCCGAAACAATTAAACTATGAAAAAATCTCTCTCTAATTAAAATTTAATTGCAATAAAAAAAGATGATGATAATAATAATCATAATAATAGTCTAATAATAAACCACACATCCCGACCATTCTTACACATTTTTTTTTTTTTACACTTGGCAATATGTGCTTTGATCCTTGACCCGCCATGTTCTCTTTGCTGGGGAAACCCAAGGTTTGAATCTTTTACATAATAATAATATTTTCTATTTATTTTATAACAAAAGAAAAGTACAATACAGTCCAGTTAGGGATTTATGATCCCAATCAAACGGGTTCTGGAAGTTAGTTGTAATTACCTTTTTTTTTAACTTTCTCCTTTTTGTGTTATTCCTGTTTAATTAATAATAATAATAATAAAATTAGTCTTTATCGTCATGTATTTACAGAGTTCATCATCCACTAAAATTTAAAGTTGTTGTTGTTTTTGTGATTAAAGTATTATCTCCATTTACACGATATTTTTCCAACTTTTTTCGTCTCTTATTATACTAATGGAAACTAAAAATAATCATTAACGTTTTAACGAATTTCATTTGCTAAGAACCAACTTGAGTCCTTCAATTTTGAGTTAAAATTTCGAATGATTTGAAAGGAAAAAAAAGACACATTATAATGTGAATCGAGATCTTAAATACATCTCATAGTTATTTATAAATGAAGATAATTATTGGGAAAAAAATTCTTTTGTATATATTAATGCAAACAAAAACCCGAAACTACAAAGTTAATTATAATATTTTGGTTATAAATAATAAATAAATTCTCATCTGCTGATTTCTGTTATTACTACATATTTAGAAGTTGGTATTAGTCAGAATACGATTTAAGATGATGACATGATAGTTTGTATTGAATGTGGTTTTATTTACTTGAGTTCTGTGATTTTTTTCTTGTAAAAGATTATTTCAGCCTGTTTTCTCTATATTAAAGAGCCAGTTGGTGGTTTCGAACGGGCACTGGCCAATAGTGTTTGCCTTGTTTTGTGTGCAATTACGATCTATTAAACCGATGACCCCGTGGGCCAAAGTCCCTTTCCACAACAAAAGCGTTGCCATGGTGAAAAAGTGTTTCCATGACAACGAGATGAAGATGTCATCTGGAGATCGGAGCGGTCACCACATCGTCGTGACACAAGACAGCCAGAAGCGGAAAGAGGCTCCGACCTTCCCTCAATTCCCTCAAGCAGATGCAATGACAGAGATAGGGAAAAAAAAATGGTGGGGGAAAATAGGAATCCATACGCTGAATCATAATGAAAAAAAAAAAAAAATCTCTCAGCAACTTTGGTAATAACTTTTCACAAAGAAGATAATAACCAAAAAAAAAAAAAAGAAGAAAGAAAGTAAATAAATAAAACGAATAAACTGAGATTCGAAAACATTCCAAATATAAAATCTTCCAGTTAGTTTCGTTTTAAAAATAATATTCTCACTGTCACTACCATAAACTGCAAGTTAAGTTTTGTTTAATGCAAGTGTTTAATGAAAATACAGTAGAGTCCTGATTATCCGAGTTAATGTGGACCAAGACTAACTTCGATAACCGAAGAACTTGGTTAACCCGAAAATTGTAAATAAAATAAATCGTCTAGGTTTAAATGTATATTTTAACAAATACAAAAGTTATACAGATACACCACATACAATTCATATTGAAAGAGTTCTTTTACTTAAAAAAGTCCTTAATTGTTTTTTGTTTTATGTTATTTTGGCGTTTTTCTGCAGCAATGTTTCGGCATGTTTTTTAAGGATAACCCAGGATTGTTGGTGTCGAAATTATTCCCCGATTCCAGGATTCTAGTCATAAGACCATAGACTAGACGAACGAAGATTAATTTGCGAAAAAAAAATCCTAGAAATATTTGATACCTCGGTTAAAGCGGAAACTGGGATAATCGGGGCTCGGATAATCGGGGTTTTACTGTATTCCCTATGTATGTATGTATTTACGTATGTATGTATGTGTGTGCATATATGTATACATCTACACACTGATAAAATAAATTTATATAATAGAATGTTGTAGATAAGCATTGTAGTAAGCTGCCACACATTAGTAATTTCCTGATAAATATTACATTGCATATTATATTAAAGACGCAATGTTTATCAAATACAAATCACATTCTCATAAAGAATACTGTTCTACAGCTAATGTAATAACTGTTTGGTTGTGCAAATTTGACTGGATGGAAGACTAGATAAGTAAATCTTAATAAGATAATAACAAAAAGTTATGGAATATTTCTTTTAAGTTTGGCAGGGAAAGAAAAATCATTCTCTGGAACGTGTTTACGATTGTGGAGGCAATACCTCAAGAAAGATGTCATTTGTTTTATAGACCAGTCGCTGTCCTGATTTTCGACTGAGAAGATACTCACTACGAAGAATTTGATGTGAGAAATATTGAAACTTCGGAGAGAAACATTTCGAAAAAGAGGAAATAAGATAATAGGAATGAAACCGACAGCCAAAGAATCCGGAATATCATATAGTCTGAAAGAGTATGATTCATGTCAATCAAAAAAAAGACCCAAGATAATAAGCATAGTATGTTCAATTGAGGAGATAATTAGACTCTATCTACGATTATAATTTATTATAGAAAGCTGATAGAGAACAGTTTTCTAATTTGTATCGGTGCCTAAATCGTTTACCTTCGTAAATAATACAACTCGACAAATGGTGCTACCTAGCTTCGTGAAGTGCGCATATTGGGAAGCCATTTTTATGAACGGTGAAGGTTGTGGACGGTAGCTCATGTGGAGAATTGACGGAGAAAATTTAGTTTTTCATTGTTTCAATGAAACTTTTTCATTACATAGCGAAGAGAAGAATAGAATATTGTTAAGAAAAAACAAACGAACTACATATGACTTGAAAAGACATTAATTTGTCCTAATTCTCACGAAGTTACTGACTTGACTTTGAGTTGGTTTGGCTACAAGAATCTGACGAAAAAAAATGGCAAAGTTGCCTAAATTGTACGACTTCGGTTTCCTAAAATGTATCGGCACATATTACAATCAGGCCACAGAAAAATAGTTGAGTTCACATCCTGGTCGACCTATAAATCTCTTTCAGGTATCTCAGCTGCTAGGAGAAGCTTACGGCAGAGCGGCAATAGTTTCCACAACCATTAATGGCTTTAGATCAATTGGCGTTTGACCTCTCGACGTACATGTATTTAAGGATGATCATTTAGCAGCTGCTGACATTCTAAACGAACGTCCATCCGAAGAAGATATCCAGCAATCTGGGAAAACTCAAGAGCCATCAGACGGAGCTATCCAGCCACCTGGAAGCAGTTCTTCCAGATGTTTCCGTCAAGGTTACAGGTAATAATGATTAGGTTATAGTCTTCTGTTGTGAAGGAAAAATACAATTTTTTAATTTGGTAAAGTAGCTAAAGTTTGTTGTTCTGGTGCTTCAGGACTATTGGAGACGTTAGGACTACGGCAACACCTTCTCCAAGGTATCAGACGCGAACCCCGAATTCTCAGAGATATGTGAGCTGACCAGTTATCCCAATAAGAACGATCTCATGAAGACCATGAGTAAAACCAAGATGCTTCCTTCTACTGAAGATACAAAAAGATCTAAGTTAAACTCGATGACTGGTACTGTAAAACGTGTGATGAATGTAGGGCAGATGAGATGGTTAGCTGTCTGAAATATAAAACATGGATTCATTCAAAATGTGAAGGAAAAAGCTGTATTGTACCTACTGCAAATGAAAGTATCATATAGTTTAAGGGTGAATCTAAAATAGGGGGGACAAACTGCGGGGACGGGTTCCCCATACCAAATGAAGTAAAAAAGGTCAGATAACCATATGACCGGAAGTGCATGGTTGCTGAGTTACTCCAATCCAAAGAAACGAAGCCAGACTACAATGAAAACAATGGACATGAACAGTATTTTTATTGGTAGTATCTTGAACATTTATTATGACATGTGTTTACTAAAAATCAAGTATGAAAACATTTACTATGACATTGTGGTATTGTACGAACTACGTGCTACCAATAAAGATACTGCTTATGTCCATTGTAGTCTGGCTTCGTTTCTTTGGATTGCAATAACTCAGCAACCATGCATTTCCGGTCATTTGTTTATCTGACCTTTTTTTACTTTATTTGGTACGGGGAACCCGCCCCGCAGTTTGTCCGCCTGTTTTAGATTCATCCTGCGTAGGAATCCAATTTAGGAACCCATCAGTATAACTTAGGAAACCAATTTGTACCGATTGTAGTCTTCCAGAAAACTGTAGTGACTTATTTCAATACTTTTTTTTATTGGATAATGCTTCCAAATTAATAGAGATTAATATTTTACTTTTGAAATAACTTTGAAATTCATTTTCCCTAAGCAAACAGAGAAATCGAAGTAATAGCCATAGTAAATAAATACTGTAATAGTAAAATTCGAGACAAGGAAAGATGAATCACCACAACACTGTTCGCATCTGCAGTCTTAGGCTAAGAACGCACTTGCATATCCACGAAGTCGTAAAGTAATATCTTGCCCTCTCCCCTCTTCCCTTCTTCCCCTTTTACTGCTGCCCTCAAGGAATGTCATAATTGTTCCTATTGTGAAGACCCCTTCTTGAAGAGGAAAAAATATAGATTTCAACTGTATATGTGCGTTCATGAAAGACCCTGGGCGAATTGAGGGTTGTTTTAATAAACCCTTCCTTGCGGAGGGGAGACTTGGTTTACGAGTTCGTGGATAAATATAACCATATGCGTTCTTAGCCTTAGACAATGGAGGCTTTTCAACAAGTTAATTTGAAAATTTCAAATTTGCATAAAATAATTGTAACAAGAATATGGAATAACTATACAACACATTAGGACATTCATTACTAGAAAAAAAAAAAACATTCAAGAGGGTAAAGAAACTCGCAAGATTGCACAAAATGTTAGCGCAGAAGTTATTTGTGCTCATGAATATCATCAACGCAGAGGCACAAACTGCTGTCTTAAAATGTCTGCAATACCAACCATAGCTAAGTTAATGTTGAAATAGTTATTTAATTCTCGGACAATAATAGTATGGAAAGGTGAAAAAGATTCCAGAAAGACACTCTACTCAATTAGCAGACTGAGGTCATCGGTTAGTACATAATGTAATCGGGAGAAGATGAAAGCAGATGCTTTCAAACTTTGAACCGACGGAAATCAGGTCCAAAACTCGCAAATGATTTACCCAAAGAATATGTTTGTCTTTAACAATACAACTGGCAAGAAGACTTGGAGAGAAATTTTGTTTTACGACTCAGGGACATAGCCTTCAGTCCAGAATGCTATTCTAGAGAAGGTAGTGAAGATTATCCCACCAAAGACGACGAAGATTAATCAGTTATGAACAAATCTTTCCCTAATCTAGGTAGTCTCACATAGACTACGGAAAGAGAGAGAGATGACCAGAAGATTTCTTGAGAAACCCGTCTTGTGATTCACTAACATAACACTTTTGTAATCTCTTGTATGTAATGTAGGCTAAACCGCTTTCATTTCGAAAGTATTAGCTAACTAGTCTAATATTATCAGTTAGCTAAATTTACATAAACACAAGCTGTACCCGGCATGCGTTGCAATGCCACTCAAAGAAAGAAAGTGTTTGTGTTTTAATTCTGTTTATTGAAGTGCTTTTGGATACACAATATTTTTTGTTTCTCCGTCGGTGCATACACGAATAAATCAGAAGGTTTTCCGACGCGTGAGCAAGCCACAGACAGGTGTCCATGCGTGAAGCATGGATTTTTCCAAATTTAGTCCACACATTTGTAGCGATTGTCTCTATGCTTTGTCGATGGTCATTGCAAATGCGAGTCGCACCGGAAACTGCAAACGTTGAAACCAGAAATACACTCATTTGTTGAAACGACTCGCGCACCAGATATTGTAAAATGGTTCTACTAATTCAGAAACTTTCGCGGGCGTGCGCACAACAACTCACCAAAGTTTCATCGCAATCTGATGAATGATATAGTAACGCATACGGGACAAACAAACAAAGAAACATTCATTTTTATACATTAAGATATAGTATAGATGTAACGGAGATAGATTCTATTATAGGAGAATTCCTTGAAAAGAGATGCTAACTGATATTATTCAGATCTGCAGGCTTTCCTAAAATATTTTTTTTTTTTAAAATATCAATAACTAATTTAACTTGTAATTATTTAAGCCTACTATATCAGTCTGGAATATCCTCTTGTGAAGTCAACGCAGATTCCTGGAAGTGAAACTTTTAAATTAGTGAATATAACAGATAGCAAAGCAGTTTTAAGTTGGAATTTAACGTGTGCAAATAATTCTAATAACTTAAATCGTCGACATACAAGCTGAGGATTAAAAAAGTTTGTAACACATTTTTACATTAAAAACGACCGGTTTCGAATCTGGAACGATTCATTGACGAGTGAGTACAAACTACAAATTAAATGCATTATATACTTGATGTGGACCAATAACAAATAAGCGTTGAAGTCAGGATGGCTGGAACCAATGGGGAGCCGTTACTGGAACCTCACTGCGCAGGGGCGTGACGTGAACAGGAAGCAGAGTAAGCATGATGACGGTAGTGTGACGTCAGCTAGTTAACAAGAACGACGTGGGAATGCAATCGACTCAAAGCTTTAGTATGAAGAGGTCTTGCTTTCTTTTGATATTAAGTTATCCTAATTTAGAATATGAAAAGAAATTAATAATCAAGTCTCAATATTAGATTCCTGTATTATATCGATTTTTAGAGTTCGGAATAAAACCGGAATATAAAATTTGCAGATTGGATTCGTTGAAGCTTTCGTTCCCGTTTCCCAAATTAATGCAGAAATGGACAAGTGGTCATTTGTGAATGTTTCTGTATTATTATCTGTAAATCTGTATTATTAAAAAAAAAAAAAACACTGTTTATGCGTGCTTGCATATGCGTACAATGGAATTTCGCACCTTGATTTCCAGGCAACAAATTTCCGACTGTTACAAATGGGTTTCAATATTCTATTGCATGTTTCTTTTATAATTTAAACTTTAATTTATTTTTATTTTAAGTTTTAGTTTACTGTATCTATTTTTTTTTTTTAATAAATAAAATGCTTTTTTCCTTTACATATGCGAGGGTTCCGAAGCGGAGCGACGGGCAGCTATCTAGTTGTATTAAAATTAAAAGTTTCTTTTCTTTATTTGTTGAAGTAATGGAGATATATCCTTTCTAGCTTACTTTGTTTTGTCACTGATTTATCATTAAAAAAAAAAAAAATCTCGCATTCCATGTTAAGAATCACTGGTGTAAACGTATTTCAGTTAATTTTCTTGCTAAATTAATTGTTATTCATTGTAATAGATACCACAGCATTGACGGCTTTTGACAATGAGTTCATCATCATATCTGTGGGTCCAATTTATACAAAATCAATCGCAGCTGACATTCAATAATATTAACTACAAATTAAAAATAACAGACGGATAGAAATGCGTGTTTCTACTTAAAATTTCATTGTAAAATATTTTATATTGTAACTCTCTCTTCATTTCTGCTCATATTAAATGGTTTTACAAACATAGAATACCCTTTTTTTCAGCTAAGCCCATAAACTAAAGTTAAATTGATCTATTTTTCATTATTTAAAATCACTGCTGTTTTTTTTTTTTTAATTTTAACATAAACGTTCTGATATTTCTTCTCTCTATTGTTACATTACATAAAAGAAAACAACAGCTCTAGTCCTTGGGGTCACTAATGGTCAATAATGGCTTTGCGTTTCGACGTTCGATTGCAGACATTCAGGGGCTTTTAAGGAACCCATGTCATATGCAAATAGTTCCGGAGGAAATTGATTTCCATTCGGAGTTGTTCCCCTTCATTCAAAGTATGGCGATCATCGGAATTTAAGGGTCTACTTTTATTTCGAAATCTTAACCAGTAAAATGCAAAGCCAAAAAAAAAAAAGATTGAGATGTATTTTTATTTTCTTGGCTATAATTAAGTAGATAAGATTCAGCAATAGAAAAGTAAATAAATAAATAAATAAATAAATAAATAAATAAATAAATAAATAAATGGCTGTTGGAATGCCTTCTGAAAACATCGTTCCATAAAACATCCAAGTTTTAAGTTTTCTAGCAAAAACTTAAAGTTTAATTAATTACTGAACCACAATTTCGTAAAGTATTTTTTTGGGCTGTTCAAGTATTGCTTAAGTATATTTTAGACATTTTAGACCCCCCCCCCCCTTTTGTAAGCAAAACCAAGCAGATGCCCTTCTCTTGTGCTTACGTAAGATTTGCCAAATCATTAACAGTAAATATTACTGAACAATAAATTAAAACAGCCAAAATTACATCAAAATTTTAACGCATGCATGTTTGTCTGTCTTACGTAAGCATTGCTCTGATCCACCCCCTCCCCCTTGAAAAAATAAGCAAAGCTTGAACCCCTCCCCCCTACCCTTACGCTTACATAATACTAGAACGGCCCCTTTCCTGTGAACGTCAAATAGGTACAACTGCTTTAGTTCGATTTTATTTTAGGGAAGCCGCTCATCCAAAGACGAGATACACACTGAATTATCATTTACGTAAATACACACCTCTTCACATAAATGGTTAGATGGATCTAATAAACTGAGTGTATACAAACATAACATCCTCTACATTCAAAAGAAGGAACCATGTCCGCCATTAAAATTGATTCAGATCCATTGTTTTACTGAAATGCATTTTAACACATAAGTTAGTTTTCATAAACCTGCTTTACTTGGAGCCAATTCTCATTCACTCTCAGAATTTGTAACTGAACACAATCTACTGATTTATCAGTTTCCTAAAGCTGCAAGATTTGTCACGACTGAGATCACTCATATATTAACTTGGTAGTTTAAACGTGACAGTGAATCAATATTACGAGGAAAGCAGTATTAAAATGTTTGGAAAAAGTTAATATATTCTTTCCTAAAAAAAGGAAAGAACCAACATTTGATTAGTGTGAAAATTGCCAAAGACTTAACAGAAGAAGGAAAAAAAAAGTTCAAATTTAGATTATATTGATTTTGTTACAGATGTCAATTCGTGGTTTTTCGATTTCGTATTTGAGAGTTCTTCCATGTCTAACACTGTTATATTCATGATATATTCTTACATAATATCGCAATATGCAAGAAATGGAGAAATGTTGTGATTTTACGCCATTATATTTGGGACTTAACAGCAAATACATTTTCTACAAGTTACCTTTCGTTAACGAGAAACCGTTTTCGTGATTTGGCTCTTGAAACATGACAATTAAAAATAATTATAATGTAATATTTATTTATTTATTTGTTTAATTACTTATATTTTTGGTAGGATAGTGTGATTTCAGTCGGATTTTTTTGTTTGTTTGTTTGTTTGATTGTTTCGTAACAGGTAAATTCACATCTGTAAATATGTACAGGTAATTTTATTATTAAGATTTTCTTTCTTAATTATGAAAAGTAATTTGCTTAATTTTTATTGTATAATCATTATATATAAATCATCTCTTATGTAAAAACTTTGTCGTAATGGATTATAATAGTGATTTATAGTATTTAAATAAATAGTAATTGATCGTAGGGGATGAAAAGAGGAAGGAATCGACGATTATTCCATCATTTTAATGGATTCTCCTTAATTCCGACGATTTTCGAGGACCCTATCCTTCTAAAAGTATAACAAATAAGATATTAAACAATAATAATTTTTAATATTACTGCATGAAATCATAATTGAGTTTGAGTTTTAAAAACATACAATTCGTTGCGTTCGCCACGTGATCGGAAACCAAGTGTTGACTAATGTTAACCACTAATTTAGTCAATTAGTATTTCATCAGTGGTAAGTCGGGTCACAACGGGTCTGTCGATCTGTCTATCAAGTAGTTCACCAGTCAACTATCCAATTTTCCGGACGAGAGGCAACCCGTCAAGCAGAGCGTCATTACCCCCAAGAGGGACGGAAAGATGGAGAGAGGGGAAATGAGGAGGGTGGGGGTATTAAGACGATTGTGGAGGACGCTTGGGAAGGGGAAAAGAGAAAAAGAAGGGGGTGGGGTGGGGAAAATGAAGACATCAAGGTCCCAGATTCCTATGATCCTTTCTCGATCCGACGCAGTCCGAGTGCCCTGAATAGGCGCTGGGAATGGACGGTCACCGACAATCCCTCCTGCTGTTCTTTTCATTGAACGAGCAACGCCATCTGCATACCAACACCTACAACTACGAGCCGCTGCGCGTGACCAGAACACCGCCCTCATTAACAGCAATATTCCGAGCTGATAAAGAATCAATACAAACATTACATCAATCAACAAAGTAATCAACAAAGCATTCGTCGTTTAAAATGAGGGGAGTAGAAATAAAATCCTGACTGGAAAGATACTGGACTCATTCATATACACGCATAATATTAACATTAATAAAAGGGTAAAAATGACACTTAAACAAAAAATCCCTGTAATCATGGCTCGTGTTCATGACTGAGCAGATATTTTCTTTCATAATTGAAGACTGGTGTTTCTACTTATCAACAGCTTTGTGTTCTGAAAAGTAATTCTTGCAATTTTGGCTGCTTCGATACATTTCCTCGTTCTGAATTAAAATCTGGGATTTCTTAAGCTTCTAGCTTTGGTTCTAAGAAAGATCAATCAATACTTGCTGCACAAGAAACATTTTTTTGGTGAAACGAACTGTCGGAATTTTTTTCTATGTTATGGAATCAACTATTCCTAAAAGTTAAAATGTAATGTTTCGTTATCATAAACATGTAAAGAGACAAATCGTCGGAATAGCAGTGGTGCCTCAAAAGAAAATATAAACAATAAAAAACTCACTAATGAAATATTATTGAGAAAATTCATGTGCCAGAAGTACGCCGGCCTCAATGATTTTTTTTTTAAACATAAACAATTCAATCTGCGCATTAAATTCTTAATAAATAACAATGGGAGAGACCAAATTGTTTATCAAGTGACATTCTGAAACAGATGTTTCACGCTCTTTGGCGATCATCAGCCAGGAATAGTCACCAGTAAACAAGGAGATCTCAGTACTAATAAAAGAAATTCATTGTGCCAGCGGACTGCTGGCACATGTATTTTCTCACTAATATTTCATTAGTGAGTTTTTTTTTGTTGTTGTTTATATTTTCTTTTGAGGCACCACTGCTATTTGGACGATTATTCCTATTAGCCTCAATACTGAGATCTGCTTGTTTACTGGTGACTGCTCCTGGCTGATTATCGCCAAAGAATGTGAATAGCTGTTCCAGAATGTCACTTGGTAAAGAATTTGGTGTCACCCATTGTAGTTTCTGTAATAAGACTGTTCTTCTTACAGGACTATTTTCTCGAGTTTTCATTAAATAAGAGACAAATTAATCAACAATTATAGGTTTGGATTGTAACTGAAAATTATTGCATTAATCCACTCTTGTATCATCAAGATCCCCAGACACTTCTCGTTAGACTCTTCGTCAAGATGCGAATGGTTGTGTTACACAGTTATCTGGAAACAGTGTCAATTAATTATTCACTTGGAAGGTTCTATTCGCAAGACACACATCTATTAAACGTAAAATTGTAAAACCAAACTGAGCCGAATCATAGGAACACAGCAGGTCAATTACACTTCTCCCGTAACTCTCGTAGTGGGGTTTTTAGTTAAGCGAGATCCCTTTTAAGTAAGTTTACGTAAAAGTGTGAGGCACAGTTTACAGTTGCTTATACGACAGCGCAAGGTTCCATTTATAAAGGTACATATTACTGCTACCTCTTTTCCAAAAAAGAAAGAAAGAACGAACGACAGTAGGTGAAGAAGCAAGAAAAAAAAGGGTAGTTCCTATGGAAGTCTATGAGTAAACCGTAGTTCCTATGGTAGTCTATGAGTAAACCG
>JAFIDM010003189.1:36420553-36456599 GCA_023159025.1 Thereuonema tuberculata | reverse complement strand
GGTCCTCTATGGCCCAAGACGTGGGGGAGGGAACTTGTGGAATGGCAGAGGTGGGAACCAACTGGAAATGGCGCTATTAAGCACCCAACGGAGTTCTAATAAAGCAATGTTTCAATATGTACAATACTGTCAACTGACAAAAAAAAAAATAAAAAAAAAATAAAGAAATCGTACTTTTAGAAAGCGAATTTAACCGAAACAACAGCATTTATTGGCAATTTGTCATTACTTAATATATTGCATTGAAATCGATATGAAAATCACGCCAGATTTTTTTTCCTAGAATTAGAAAAATAGCAAGATAAAATATGTCTAAAGAACCAAATAATAATAATAATAATGCATAGTGTTAATAGCTAATATTCAGGATAGTAATGAATGAATGAACTATATAGCTAATCTTAGAATTTAAAAGATTTTAAAAACTACAAAATCTGTTTTAAAATACGTCGCCTTTATCGCAATTATTAACCCCTTACCTTACAATCTTGTAATTACAATTTCTTAACAAGACAATATCTCAACTTCCTAATCTTAAAGAAGTCATTGCCATCTATGAAGATATTTCTATTGAATTGTAATGGATTTAATAAACTTGTCTTCGTGCTGATTTCTTTGGAACAACATTACAAATAGAGAAATATGTTAACTACTGATACTTAAATTATAATAAGTATGGTACATTTTTCTAGTTTTTCCTTTAAAATTTCTTTTAGAAATGAAGAAAAAAAAAAAGTTGGTTAAAAAAATGTTGAAATATAGGATTTACTAGCCGACGGCTCGCAGGAAAAACTGCAGAATTTTAATTCTTTTAATATGTTAAAAATTTTTAATCTTTAATATGCATGTTGGTCTCATTATATTTTAAAAATATTATAATTACATCTCACGCATTTCCTTAATTAAAATATAGGATTGAAAGAATATAGGAATAAAAATGCAGGACTATAAATGTATATATTAAAAAAATTAAATATTTACATGAATATCATTTTTTTTTTTTTTTTTTTTTTTTGATGTTTGTATATTTGCTTTGAAAGTTGAATGACACAGAGAAAAATACAATCGAAAAGGCAGAAATTTTAAAATTTCATCCCCCTCCGACATTTTAATAATTTCAGACTTTTCCGGTCGCCTTTGAGAATAAGCTTGTTTTGTATAACACAGGTTGCTTTGAGCGTAGGACTTATTCTCGATTGTTTGACTCTTAACTGAGGACATTTCTCTAAACGTAGAGTGTCGAAGGAATTTTATTGCAAATAAAATCAAAGAAACAAAAAAAATAAAAAATACGAAATTAGGAAAAGATTTACAAAAAAAAAAAAAAAAAAAAAAGCTGGAATTCAACTTTCATTAACCAAAATAAGATTTTCGTTGATTTTGGTTATTGAAAGTTGAAATCCAGCCTTTTTTCTTTTTTTTTAATCTTTTTAAGACGCCACTAAGATATAACCTTTCGTTTAAGAGGAAAAAAAAATTGAAATTTAATAAGAAGCTGTGATTTTTTTATAATTATAATAATAATAATAATAATAATAATAATAAGTTTTGGTCCTTGACCCGCCATATTGTTTTTGCTGGGGAAACCCAAGGTTTGAAACATACAAACATAATAATAGATGAAACTGTCTAAATTATATCATAACAGTTAAATGTGTGTGTATGTGTTTTTCATTTTAACAAAATGGGTTATTTTTGTTAAACTAATTACACTGGAACTATATTAAGAAAACTATGTTTAAAAAAAAGTTGCTCCTTTTCCCGCCTTTTTCTTTACAGTCTTCTTTGGTTTGTTGAAAGTATTGCTACTTTTTGGATTTTAAGAAATGCTACTGTCAATTTACTTTTGGAGACAAGTAACTTCGGGTCGAGTAAGTACTTCCCTTTTTTTTTTTATCTATTTCTTCCCGCAAAGAGGAGGAGAGGTAGACCCCCTCCTCGTACGGTTCCTTTCCTCGCTCTGTTCCTCGTCGCATTCGTCAAAACATCTGCATTTGTATGGCGGCAGCGAACGAGAGGGTCGAGTACGAGCTGCCGTGTCCATTCATTGCGGCCCTGATCCGTCCATTACAAGCCGAGCTATTCTGTTGCACCGGGCACCGTTTACACGTCCTTAAAGCCTAATACAGATTACACCCGGGTTATCCGCACAAATACATTGAGGGCTGCTCAGCCAGCAACGATGGACTCTCCGCGTGAACCCCTCTTTTTCCCCCCCTCCGATCTTCAATTCTTCCCCCTCTCTCTCGGGTCGAAGACGGGGTGAGGGAGACGCAAGAATTAGAACGGGCCACTTAGAACGATTTTGGCAAAATGCTTCGTTGTGTCCAATGAATCTTCACGTTCTTAATGAAACGATGTTCTTTAATGGCAAAGAAAAAAAAAAAAGAAGATAGATTTAGTAGCATCCCCTAAGTACCAATGGCGCACTGCCTTTCCTTTTATTATCTAAGCCTCATAGAAAAAAAAAAAAAAAACCTGTATCTAAATAAAAGGGAAAAAAAGTGGAATTTAAATTTTTATAAAATTTTGCAACATCTAAATTTTCATCTGGAGTTTAAAGAAAAGTAATTACGTACTTAAGGAATTATATTTTTTTTTTACTGTTTCAAAAATACTTCTTTTTCAGTTTTCTATTTGAAATGTTTTTATTATCAAATCCTAATGTGTCTACTCATATTGAAGCATAAACAATTCTGAATACTATTTCAACTCAAAACTGCAAGGAAATTCACAGTTACAATGTTTAAACTTAACTTTAATATAATATTTATATTCGAATTATATTCGAGTTGGATGAAATCTATTTTATTATAATCGATATATTTTCGATATATATTCATACATCTCTTAAACAAGACAAAAAAGTCTACAAACTCTGAACATTCCAGGGAGTTTTTCCTAATTTTCAAAAACAGACAATTACAGCAGAACGACGATCCTCTGGTGGTGTGTTTTTTCATTAAAATTAAATTAAAAAAAAAAAAAAAGGAAAAAGGCTTATTTTAATTATTACAAAAGTTATAGGGAACTCCAACGAATTCAACTAATGTCTTCTCTTCTAATGTGATTCCCAGAGACCCCGCAATCAATCTTGTCTGCTCACAGAGTCACGTAGAGACGAGTCCCGTGGTTTCTACCAATGCTAGATTCAAAACGCCTAATTTATCTTGAGTATCAACATGTTCTGCTCCCTCCCATCTACTTCTGTCTACAATGAAACATACTTTCTGCTTCCATTCAAAAGGCACTGCACTACAAAACCAGTTCCCATTTGCATAACTATTACGAACATTGCAGTAGGCACTGCTAAACGCCACGGGCGAAGGATTAGCAGCGAGACCAAAGAAAAAAAAAAAGAAGACGGGTTTTTTTATTATTATTATTATTACTATTATTATTATATACCTTTAGGAACAGACGCTACTGTAAAAGGACATGAAAATTTTAAAAAGGCCGCATTTGTTTGCTGTAGATGATCATTTCTGGTTTTGCATATAGCGGTAATTATGAGGCGTCCAGACAACAACAAGGCAACCGAAAGGAGACAGATTTTGCTGCAACGAAGCAATGGCGTCATCAATAACGACTCACATTTGGAATTCAAAGAGTTTTAGTGAAGCATCTGACAATTCATTCAATTTCCACAATAATATTGTCCTATTGGACTGATTCTAAAGAATAAAATTCAGTAATATTCTTATTTTCGTTTTTTTTTTTTTTTTTTAATACTATTTTTTTGAACACTGCTCCAAAATACTTAAAACTAATTTATGAAATCTAAATGCATTCTGCAATCGATTATGAACAAAGCCAACACAGAAATAAATTTTAATCTTACTTTATAAGTTAGTACATAAGCAAATAAAGATAAATAGAAACTTAGTGAAAATAAAATAAAATAAATAAATAAATAAATAAATAAATAAATAAATAAAAAATTACTTTTAATACAGTTACATAATGCTTGTCATGCAAATAATGAATTTTTTTATCATCAGATCTTAAAACTACGATATTTCATTGAAGATAAATTACAATATTTTATTCAAAGCAAAACTGGATCAGAAGTTAAGTAAATAATGCTCAAATCTTATCAAAAATCTGCTAAATAAAAAAGCTAAAGGAATTTTTTTTTTTTTTTAATTTACATTTTTTTTTTTTTAATTTATATATTGAATTTTTTATTTTTTTATTTTTAATTTGCATAGAAAATATAACTATTTAGTTCTATTTATTTATTTGTAAGTGAGCCAATTGAATACTAAGCCAGGTGTTACCGTCGACATGACTCTGAATTAAGATGAAGGCTTAAGTGTCTGTAATCTCGTAAGTCATTGGGGATCGGCTTGGTCGGCTCCGGTTTCTTCCCAAGGTGTTGAGATCGACTTAACCGCCCACCTAGGATCTGACTTGACCCCAGGACTAATTTGGAACCTGCAACTGCTACGGAGGCTACGGTTAATTGAGCGAAACCCTATACGGCCATCTCATGTTCCACGACTGATACGATCTACAGCAGGGGAAAAGAGAAGCAATTCAGGCAGGGAAATTACTCGCTTTCCCGCAAAACATCACCCGAGTAAAAACTCAATTAGCCGACATCCAGTTCACCGACACTCCCCCAACAATGACACGTTCTCATGAAAATAGTAAACAGACCCTTATTATTATTAATAGTAATATATTAAAAAAAATCATTTCATATCTGCTGTAGCATTGTTCTATTTACCGAATGTAAGATCTGTAAGCTTCTATTGAATACCTTAGGAATTTTAATGTAACAGTACAACTTGGTAGTGCTAAATGAATTATGAGTAAACAGTTTCATACTGTTACAATACCGATCACTATCAACAAACAAGCAAATATATAAAAAGGATAACACATACTTCATAATCTCACTTTACTCGCTAAACCACTGAAAACTGAAAACCTGTGAAGACTATGACGAAATCAACAGATCTCTATTAGATAATGCTCTTAAGTTGTTCTGATATACTATTCAAAGCGTATCTAACAGTGCAGAGAAGAAATACAGTGACCTAATGATCTGCTGTTTGTAAATATTGTAATATTGATAAACGCGGGGGATTAGAACAATAATTACAATCGCGTTATTGGGAGAGAGAGAGAGAGACATTAAAAATATGAATTATCGAGACAAAACCCCATAGTTAGGATGTAATTGAAGATTCCAGATAAATAAACATTGTGAATAATAAACTGCATTCTTTTAATATTAACAGCACTTAAGTGTTATTTAGAACATCAAAAGTAATTTTAAAAATGAAACGTGCTTTTATAATATTTATTAATTAGAGACCCTTTACATTTTAAGAGGAAATTTAAAATATTAACTTTTCTGGAAATAGAAATGACAGATACCTTCCTGGTTTTTTTTTTACATCACTCTAAAAGCTTTACGAAGAATAGTATCTGCAAATGTATATTTAAATTATTAGTTACTTAATTCCTTCCTTTCATCTTTTGGCCAACTATGGACCACAGGCTAGCCCTACCTGACAAGGTCAGGGTGAGACTAGTTATTATTATTTCATTATTATTTTTTTTATGCTGAAAAGGTAATTCGGATAAAAGAAGCCTCATTAATAATTATTGATGTTTACTTTTTTATATAATTTCACAATTATTATTCAAGTCTCTTCTGAGCTGATATTTTCAAGAGTTCAATTGATACTGAAAGAGAACTTGTCACTGGCGCCTTACAGGAAAATAAAACAAACAAATTAGCACTTGAATGTACACTGTACAATGAATGGCTTAAAGTTAACATAGGCTTACTTCTGTAAATTGTGAAGTCTTTAGAAAAGAAGTACAGCTTTAGTAAATCTTGTTTTGTTTTGTTGTTTTTTTTTGTTAAAAATTGTAAACAGAATAAAATTTACATTTTGATAACTGTATGATATACAGATTTCTATATGATAATTCTTACTGGAATGTACAAATAAATAAATAAATAAATAAATTTGCATTTTTCTGCACTTTTTTTAATTGTTGTATATTTTGTTCGGAAGTCACTTTCGGGAGCGAAGGTGACTTCCATTCCTTTTTCAAACCTTTCTGGGTTTGTCATCAAGGGAGGGTGGATCGGGCTGATGAGTCCTTATAAGGACGAAACGATCGTTCCCGATTCCCTCTGTTGAAAAACTCAAAGGCGTGATTTGTTAATTATTGTGCAATCTTTGGTTTTCATTTCTTAATAAAAAAATTTATTCAATATTTTTTCGGATTTTTTCTACGCCTTCTGCTTTACAACTTTTTTCTTTGTTCTTTTCTTTAGTTCAAACTTTTTTAATTTTGATATATTTTTGATAACGCTAGTAAGTTTTATCATCATCATCCTCATTTTCAGCGTATTCAATCCACTGCTTCTATTCATTTTTTATTTTTTTATTTCAGTTTCATCCGTCGAATTTTTACTTTTTCTCCCAACTGAATTCAATAAAGCAATTTGAATTCATCTATTCATATACTACGTTTTTTTGACTACCTCACATTCCTAGAAAATACATAGCTGGTACATGAAGTTTCTCGCTAATATTTCATTAATGAGTGTTTTTATTGTTTATTTTTGCTTTTGAGGCACCACTGCGCTTCCGACGATCCATCCTAGAATTTCTACTGTCTAGATGTGCAAGTTTTTTCTTGCTGCGTGTCCAGGCAATTCCCACTTCAGTTTCTTTATGTTAAGTATAGTATTTAAAGTCTAACAGATGGATTTTTGACGATCTCGTATTTTCGTGATTTCATGTAATTCACGCGAGAATAGCCTCTATCCATGTCTTCTCACAAAATATTGAAATATTTAAATGAATTATAATACGGGGAAATGCATGAGACTTTTACTACATTTTAATATAGTTTTAATAAATTGAAAACAGTCAATAAACAAACAATAAATTCATTATGTAGCATTTTCCTAGTGAGAGACATTCAAAATACTAAATTTCTTGAGACCTGCTGAAGAGGCTAATGGCCAAATCTCGTATTTTCTGTAATTCTCATGCAAACGCGATCGTCAACATCCATCTGTTAGACATTAGTCGCCTTGGTTTGCTTTCTTATGACGTTCATAGAAAAGTCATCTAACAAGTAAGTCAAGCTGGAAATGTTATCAAATTTCAATTCAATGGAATTGTTATTTTTAGTTAGACTAGTATTATTAATCTGTGTATGAAATTTGGTAGTGTGTGTGTGTTCCTCCACCGAATGAATCTTCTTGAAACTTGGCGTGAAAATTATTTAAAGGTTAAAAGGCAGCTAATTTTCATACTTGAAATTTTTTCTCGTGTGGATGTGTTTAGAGAAACAAGTGCGTGAAAGCGACAAAAATTCTCATAGAAGAACAAGCGTCGAAAATTGGGATTTCTATGATGTCTTAAACATTGAATTTCAATCCGTCTTTTAATCGTCTTAATATCTGCGCGAGCTTTAACATTAAAAATAATCGGTTTTAAACAACACGTGAATATATTTTGTGCTAAAGCTTACATTTAAGGGCGACCCATAATAATAAAAAAAAATTAAAAATAATAATAAAAAAGGAATTTCATTAACGTAAGGAAAATTAAAAAAAGTTAGGAAAATAAGAAATAAAAAAACCACGCGGACATTGAGAAAAAAAGATGAAGAGAACAAGAAAGATAAGGTGTACAGGTTTGAACTGACAATCTTCAGTATGTGAGTTCGCGACCTTAACCACCAAGCTATAACTAACAACTGGAATGAGATGGTTGCATTTCTAACATTTAAGTTAATAGCGGAAACCCAATGAAAACAATGCCAAATATCCCGAACATGGGGGGGGAAGGGGGGCCTGGAAATACACTTTTCCTACGTTGTTTGGGCCTCTGAACACGATGGTGAAATGCATTTGTCGATCAGACCTTTCGTTCGGGGTTTTTTCAGGGGGGAGGGGTACAATGATAACAATGCCAAATATCTCGAAGATATTGTGGGAAGAGGGGGGGGGCGTTGGTCCCTGTAAATATCCCATTTCTAGTGTGTTTGGGCCTCTGAACACGATGGTGAAGTGCATTTGTCGATCCGATCTTCCGTTCGGGAGTTGTTTGGGACAGACACGGACGGGCGATACCACCAATACTACCAATTTTGGTCTCTTATCGTAATAGCGCCGAAATGGTTCGCTAATAAATTTTACGGATTTAATTATTTTTTTTTTTTTTTTTTTTTCAGAGAATGGAAAATTTATTACTTATTTGTTTTTCTGCTAAAAAGTATATTAAAAATAAATTCAGAAACTCTTGTTAGATCAACTTTAGATGATGAATATAAAAAGAAATAAAAAATGTCGAGATCAATTAATTATAATTACTTTGTAGGTCAGCTTTATTTTCAGAAGATAATAGGTCAGCTTTATTTTCTAGGATATGTAAACAACATCTTGAGGTTGAAGACCCCGCACAAGAAGCAGACGCACGACTGTTTATTCTTTTGACGAAACTCCTCTTCCCAATCGTGTTTACTTGGACGTCCACTGAAAGGGGTTTCTTTATGAAAATAACGGTCCATCAAATATCCATAGAGCGCTCTTTTCCTTTCGAGTCGTTCCCTCGGTAGAGCAAACCTTTCGCTTACAATGAGCTTCACTTGGTCACCCGCATTTAGGGATAATGGCGAGCGATGGCGAGAAAATCACGAGGATTCTGGAAAAGAATTCGAGGAATTTTCGCCGTGGAATAAGGAAAACGGCCAGTCTGAGTTGTGGTCGACTGATGAAGTCCGATGGAGCAGAAGGGGAACCCATACGACGAGGGCAGTCTATTCATCCGACTGAGGCATTCATCGCACAAGGTCACAACGCCATTTAATCGGGAATCTGATGCTTGGAGAGTGAAAGGCCAAGCGGGAACTGCATGTGTCTAATTATCATTTCATAATACAAGCAGGAACTAAACACTGCTTCCAATAACATCGACTTTAAATGCTTTTGTAGGCAGCGCTTTTTTTATCTTCTCTTCCACCCCTTTGGCAATACATTTACTAATGATTGTAAACATTTTTCCACGATGGAGCACTTTTCAGTTAGAAAATGTTTCTTGATTGCCAACTCCAAGTCCTAAGGTGGTTTGATGAAGAATTCTGCTTCCGCATTTTTTATGTATAAACGTATGTTTTAAAAAAAAATATTCCTAACCCCTCCCCCCCCCAAAAAATGGTATTATAAAAGGAAAAAATAAATACCCAGAACTACATACAATAAAAAAAAAAGCATAAATCTGAAAGTAAGATTGTAAAAAAAAAAAAAAAAAAAAAAAAAAATATTCATCAGAAAATACATGAAACAGATGTTATTTTTTAGTCTATTTTTCTACAATCGCTTAGTTAGGGGAGGAGGAAGTTAGTTGGGATGATTTGGAAATACACAAATCGTTCTGTAAGTGTTAAAAATACAACTAAAATCTGAAAATTTAAAATATGACACTTTAATTATGAATGAATCATATTATCCTATTCTTGATTTTTATAAGATAACAGAATTAATTACATTTAAGCTCAAAACCAGCTAATTTTTCGAAAGAATTTACATTCTATTAAATTATTTTAGCTGAAAAAAGCTTCAATTTCTGATTCTATGAAATAAAGTAAATAAAGTAATAATCTATTACCTGAATTCAAAATTTCCTTTACTTTCCCAATAAGTAATTAATTATTACTTTATTTATTCATAGAATCAAAAATGGGAGCTTTTTTAAGCTAAAATAATTTAATAGAAAGCAAAAAAATTAGCTTTCGAAAAACATTCTTTCGAAAATTACTATTTTGATCTTAAATATAATTAATTCAGTTATCATATAAAAATCAAGAATAGGAGAATACGATTAATTCATATTTAAACTGGTCATATTTTAAATTTTCAGATTTTTAGTTGTATTTTTAACACTTATAGAACGATTTGAACTTAAGACTTTCACATCGTCCCAACTGTCTTACGCATCACCTTAAGACTTAAACCAGTACTTGCTCCGCGGGAAGAATACCGAAGATTTATCATATATGAAATTCTTCTTGTTTATCATATGAACTATTATTTTCAGAAGCAAGTTCTTTCTGAAACACAATTTCCTCCTGTGTATCACATATTGATGTGATTTACCTGCTTGGCATCCCTACCTCGTTTTATGGAAAAAAAGAAATCAACATGACCGGGGAAATAAAACAACGTAAATTTGAGGCCTTATGAAGCAGTTTTTAAAAGTGATTTAATTTTCCGCCGAGTAATACTGGGTTATATTTTCTATTGTGTTTACGGAAGCAAAAACAAACTTTTTTTTTGTATTTTTAACCTAGCCTCCCAATCTTAATCTTTCCAATTCGGCTTATAATATTCACAAGATTTTATATATACAAAACCTTGTTATATATTGATATATGCATTTAACTTTTTTTTTCCTATATTCATTGCCATTTAAGAGGTCAACAATTACTGGAATGTTTTTTTTTTTTCAAAATACAAAACATCAGAAATAGAATGGATTATGCAAAGAATCATGATCTGGTCCCTTCCAGATATAATCTAATAAAATATTATTATGAACATTTATGTACGTAGGTATGTGTTTTGTGTGTTAAAATTTACGTTTCTTTAAAGATTTCAGAGGAAAACATTTACATTGTAATAAACTAGAAATAGAATATTCAGAAAATATTTTTTTTTTTTAATTAAAGTTTTAATTATTGATGGTTTTACTTCTCACTATTTTCTTCCTCTTATTAGCAGTTGTGGTTTCCTATGAAGATGCTCTGGCGTGTGGCTACCAGACTGTCTGTCGCCAACCACCGGCAGTAACAGGAGACAGTGCCGGGCTCCCATTTCCAGGTACTGGGGTGCGAAGAGTAGGATTACACGTAAGACACGAGCCACTATTGTTTGTCTTCTTCAGCCACCCCCATTCTCGGATCGCCGTTTTTCTCATGCAAGAGGGGTGATGAGCTTATCACTGAACACGGAGGGTGGCAAAGAGAACAGAATCTTGTAATTGCAGAAGATAAGATCGCAGTGGCTGTCATCCACTGATGTCCGTTGCAGCCCTTCAGCCACGTGGACACAACATTCGATCCCAAAGTACAGACACTTGTGAAACATTACCATGGAATCGGATTACCACAAAGGCATTCCCTTGGTGAAGAAGATACTAAACACTTCTTAAATTATTTGTTTTAAAGGTGACGTTGTGAATTGGGTAATTAACTTAATTATTTATCTAAAAATAATAATGTAATTAAACCTGAATTTTATTTTCATTGCCCTCTTAACATTTAAGCGATGAATTTTAACATTTTACAGAACTGTAATTGTTGTGGATAAAAAATAAATAAATAAAATTAATAAACCAATTTCCGGTAAATCACAATCATAATATATCTTGAAATGAATCTAAAATGTTCAAAATGTAGACATAGTCACAAACATGATTTGGCATACTTAATTATTATTATTACTTTAAATTATTGTTTAGAAAATACATATCAAGGTGGGAAAAAGCATGCAACCTCCAAAGTCTAAACTAAAAAATACACAATAAAAATAAAATAAAGAAATTCGTGTGCCAGTCTTCGCTGGCCTTAGCAATGAATTTTCTATGCGCATTAGTTAATAAAAAAAGGCGCCTAAAAATGCTTAAACACATTAAAAGGATTTACTTTTAATATGTTTACGCATTTTTAGGCGCTTTTTTTTATTAATTAATGCGCATAGAAAATTCATTGAGGCTAGCGGAGACTGGCACATTAGTTTCTTATTTTTATTGTGTATTTCTTGTTTTTTAGTTTAGACTTTGAAGGTTTCATGCTTTTCCTACTTTAACTTCTATTAACCTCCGTATTAAGACCTGGTTGTTTACAGGTGACTACTCTCAACTGATGATCGGCAATTCATCGTGAAACAGCTATTTTGGGATGTCACTTGTGAACTCTGGCTCTGACTTTTAAAATATATCATCATTTTCCTAAATTTTTAATAAAATTTATGACTCAAAATGTATTATGAAGATTCTCTTTTGTAAGTTCAAGGATCTATATCTGTTAGTAGATCTATCTAAAATTATCAAGTAGTAGAAAAAGCTTATAAAAGGATACTTTTTTTTATAAAGGCATATCTTATTAATGAAATACAAAAATTCAATGTTAATAATATTTTGACTGTACTTCTTAACCAAACCCGATGTAATTGATGTATTGATAATATCAGAAGAAATGGCTAGGATCAAAATTATAGATGTAGAGATTCCATCAAGAAAAAAATTATGAGATTCTTAAATTAATGCAAGATTTAGGTAATAATTAAAACACATCATTTAGTTTAATTATTTTATTTTAATTATTATTTAGACTTTATTTAGTTTAATAATGTAAGTTAATTTTATTCTTATATTCTTTTTCTAAATTGTAAATGATTGATTGAAATCTTTGCTTTGCGAAACGCAAAGAGTATGCTTTGAGTTTTGCCTGTTCGATTATATATACCTAATTTTGAAGTTTATATATTATTGCTTCTTATTAAGGTATTTACTTATTTTATTCTATAACTTTAAGTCAATATTATATATTTTGCTCTTTTTAATTTTTAAATACGGTATATGAACTAAGTAAATATAATTAAGTATTTTATTAATAAGTAATAAAGAAACCTATATTCTTTATTACTTAGTTCTTTTTTTAGTAATTTTGTTTTTGTTTTTAGATTTAGGTATGTGGTTGTGAATAGATTTAGGTTGTGGTTTTTGAATAAAACAAGAGCAAAGTCTTGAAATATTGCTTTTTTGTTTTCTAAATTGTTTCTAAATTTTGCTGCTGATGACATGAGAATAAATTGGCCATATCTTCTATGAAACAGTGATATGGTTTTTGTATTGGCGTTTTTCAGATTCAATATCACTGTCCGGCTTTATATAGTTTAATAATATAAGTTAATTTATTCTTATATTCTTTACTTTTTCTAAATTGCAAAAGATTGATTGAAACCTTTGCTTTGCGAAACTCGAAGAGTATGCTTGAGTTTTGCCTGTTCGATTATATATATATAATATTTATAATTGGGCCTATATTTTAAATTAGGGTCCGTTCCAAAATATGGTGACAAATTCGTTCGATTTACAATTTTTCATTCATTTTCTGTTCAGGACTCTTAGGGCGGTGTGCACCAAGCTTTCGTTAACTTTGAGGGTTGTCAAATTTCCCTCAACCGACATTTTCTGTGCACTAACTTTCGTTAGGGGTTCAACAGTCATTAAATCGCTGATGAGTCGTCAAATTTTAGCAGCTCGAATTTGGTTCGTCAAATCACTCGTCAACTTCCATCAGCCATGGCACCGTTCACCTTTTCCAAGATGGCTGACGTCGGCTCCGATTGAAACAGACTTCTGTGATTTTGACGATGAATGAAATGTATTTTTTTCTATTAAAAGTTACAAAATTAAAGCTTTTGTCTTGTTGTTTGTTTTTTTTTAAACATAAAAAAAAAATTAAAATCAAGATCAAGTATTCTTTTTTTTTTTTTTTTTTTTTCAAAAGAGGCTATCTATATGGTTATTAAATTCGTCCAATTTTCACAATTTTGAACAATTTTGAAGATATTAAGAATGGTTATCACACAGAAAATTGTCTTACGGTTTTCTCATTGCAATCCTCATTCAGTTTAAAATCATTCCCTTACTATACGTAAATTTCAACTATAAATACAACTTGACTGCTCGTTGAATAACAATCTAAAATTTGGTTCCCTTCTAACTCTTTGCTATTGTTTTTACCGAAAAACTTTGCATTAATTTCAGTGTCTTTATCTCAGGTATCTCCGTTTCACCATTTTGATCTTAACTTTTTACCGGGTCTTTTTTACGCCTTTCGTTCCTTTTCCTTGTTAGTTAAGTTACTTCCTTTGAGATGTAGCGCGAACCTACTGAAAAAAGTTATTTAAATCATTTTTGAAGGAGTATTTGTTTTATTTTGCTTAATGTTAATTAGGTGTCACCTTCCACGTCACAAATAGCTTATAAAAAATATTTTTATTCTATAAGTAACACTATACTACACCCGATCTTACACACCCGTTTAGGGAGAACCATTCTTTAACTGGCTCATTTTTTTGAGACTGTCATCATTATTTAGCCAGGTTATTAGTTCCGTGTTTTTATTCTCCTACACCTACTCATACATTAGAGCAAATTTATTCTCATACTACCATTAGCTACTTGCTCTTCCGCTTCACGACTTTAAAATGGTCCTTCTAAAGTTAAATAAAGTAATAATAAGGATGAAATTAAGGCCACCACACATGGATGATTGATTTTTTTTTTTTTATACAAACTAAAAAAATTACACGAGATCTTTCGGGGTGGTCGACACCCCCTCCTGATTAGCTCACCTGAGGAGGTGGTGTCGACCACCCGAAAGATCTCGTGTAGTTTTTTAATTTGTATAAATGTTTTTTTTTTTTTTGTTTTTTTTTTTCAATCATCCATATGTGGTAGCCTTAATTTCATCCTTATTATTAATATTATAAACGCACTATAAATCTACAAGTATTAAATAAAGTAATTAAGCCTTTATTAAAAAGAGAAGTGTCTTGGATTTGTTTTGAAATATGTCATTTTAATGAGACCTGAAGTCGTGTAGATTCAAAGGGTCTTCACAAGAGCTGTCGCATATGCTCATACAATGCTCTTCATTATCAACAAATTTTTGTTAATTTTCCTGTAGTTGTAACTTTTATAAAGGGTTATTGATCTCTTAAGTGCACTTAGAATTACAACCACTTATACTAATATTACTAATAATAATCTCTTATACACGAGAAAATAAAAATAATTTCTTCAATGAAACTTCCGCGACAGGAATCGAACCTGCAATCTTCTGATACGAAGTCAAACTTCTGCCGTATCCATTAGACCACGATGAATATATTCAAAATATTTTTCGAAAACGCAGTGGTGACCTCAAGAAAAAAAAATAAACGATAAAAAACTCACTAATGAAAAATTAGTGATTTTTTTATTGTTTATTTTTTCTTTTGAGACACCACTGCGCTTCCGAAGATTATTCCTATTAGGGTCAGTGCTGAAACCGCGTCGTTACTGGTGATTGCTTCTGGCTGATGATCGCCAAAAAGCGTGAAACAGCTGCTCCAGGATGTCACTTGGTATAGGGTATTCTTCGTCTATTCATCGTCCATCCAAACCATTTTATTAAATAGAAATTATTACATAGTTTTCCAGATCTGTCTGTCTGTCTATCTGTGCGTAACTTAACGCACTATCCTGTGTTTTAACGGAGGACAGCTGACCTGTAAATCTCGCATGTATTAATCTGTGTGTGTTTGCATTCCGCAATCGTGGGAGGATTTTTGAGCGAGGCGGTGTTTTCTCTTGGCCAGCTTGAAGTTGCATCGTCGCATTCATGAAACAGAGACAACATCAAAGTACTCATCAAAAAAACAAAAACAACAAAAAAAAAAGACACCGAAGGTCCGAGCCAAATGATGCTCGGATTTTCACTTGCAGTGTGACTTATAATCAAGCCTTCCAATAAACAAATTTCATTTAGGTTCTTAGCAATGCATTCATTTAAATTTTCTACCAGTCATATACAGTATATGATGGGTAAATAAATACTCTATCTAGATTAAAAGCCGTCAAATTGTTATCCCGTCGTTGTTGACGAGGCGTATATGCTAATTTATTTATAATTAAATAATTTCAATGTACATCACTTCGTAATGCCTAAATAACTCTTATATCAATAATAAGTGTACTCGCTTAATAGAATATGTTTATCTAATTCAAAAAATCGGTATGGTGGGAAAACACTTCAACTTTATATACTGCAGCGAAAGCTGAAGTGTTTATAGAACAATAACTTAAGAGGCAAAATTTCGTTAAATAATCGTTAGCTGTTTCCATTATTGTCATTATAATTATTTCTTTAAATTTGGGGGTATGTAATGCCTGAAGGTTTGTCAACTAAATTTTAAGTATTATTATTATTGAAAAAAGAAGAAGATAACTGTAGTCCTGTCATCTAGAAGCAGAAATCTGATTGTTTGCTTTTTAAAAAAATATACTATTCAGGAATGGTCGAGTGGTCGGCAAATCAACTCGCCGTCATGTGGTGGTTATCATGTGGATTTAATTTGTTTTAAAGTTTATCTCTTTTCCTTCTGGCTACAGACCTTGGAAAGTGGTATGTATTCTTCCCGCAATGTTCTGCTTGCTGACAAAACTGAAAGTTGCAAGCCAATCTTTGAATTGATAATCTTAGATCTTAATAAAAAAAGCTCTTCTCTACAAATAGAGATCTAAGGCCTGGAAAAAACTTTGGATAAAAATTTTGGTCTTCTTGCTGGTAATCCTTTTTTTTTTTTTTTAATTTTTTTTTTATTGCGATTTAAAGAATAGTGAGAATCTTTAATGGCGGACAATTTTTATTAATTTCTTCTAGATTTTTCGTAACTGTAGAAAACATTGAAACCATATATTATAATCTGAATTCCGTTTTCCTATTTATAATTTAGATTAGGTTAACATTCATTTTTAAATATTCTCAGTTTGCCAAGAGATATTACTGCTGTTCTCCTGTGTTAACGTCTACATTAAGCAGAGTACGAATAAAATTGGTATCACTATACAATAATATATTAAACGCTGAAGATGAGGTTGATGACTTGTTTGAGTAGCACACAACTTAGATAATCTGAGGGAAGCCATTTTATGAATTTGGAATTAAGATATAAATGTTCCTGTATTTACATCATAATTTCAAATTTATATAAATGGTTTCCTTAATATGACGAACGTTTAACATTGAATGACATACTTTTGAGGCTTAAAACACTTTACTGTTAATTAAGAACAACAACGTTAAAAGTCATCATTGACCGGACACTGATCTGATGTTTATGTTTTTCTTTTTCTTTGCAATCCCCATGCTTGCTCGATAAATGTTAAGTTCATTAAAATCTTTCGCGTTTGATCACTGTTATGTTCAATTCAAACATCCACGAAAATGTAAACCGAATCTAACCAGAAATAACTGTAAAAAAACATCAATCACCGATAATAAAATCAGAATTAAGAGACCACTGATTTTGAGACTTCTTTTTTTCTTATTGATCAATAATCAATGTTAATGAACAATATACATAAGCAATCCTTACATACATACATACTACATATACATAGACTACATACATAATACAAACATACAAACATTCATACCTATTTATCAAAACATCTAGTTAATATTTTTTTTATAAGTAATTAAAGAATTTTTTTTAATTAATTAACAAGCTGATCAATAAACCCTTCCTATTAATTAATTCCTGTTCTGGATACTTTCAAAGAATCAAATCCGAATGGAAACAAGTATAGAAACTAACGAACGCCTTGAACTTAATGAAAATAAACTGTCGACTTAATGAGGTTCTTGTCGTAATGATATTTGAATCAAGATGTAACCTTTTCCCTGACCCTACCTGAACTGATTCGTGGAGTACATTCAATGGAAACGCTAGTATAGCGGTTGAATGCCCTTACAGTTTGAATGGGAGAAGTTGACATCGATTAAAATCCACAGTTGCTTTGTTGATCTCTTGTGTAGATTGCATTCCAAATGTTACCAGCTTCTGCTGCAGTATTTAATAAGGTTTCGGAGGTAAGGCACCAGTTCAATTGTACTGCCAACGCTACAAGAAAACATAGGATTCTGTAAAAGCCATCTAGAACTTTCCAGAGTATTGAATTAATACAAACAACTTCGCCAATAATATCATTTTACCAAAATAATAGCATTTTACCAAAACAAAATAAAATAAATAAATAAATAAATAAATAGCGTTTATTACTATGTAATTCCATATTTGAATGTGTGTGCTTTTCATTATAAAAAAAAGAAGCACCTAGTCAAGGGAATACAATTAATATTCAATGCAAGCAATCTATACATAATTAAACCGGAACAATCACGACAGATCCCCTAACAACGTGTTCTTGGATCGCCCCATTCAGAAGGTGACAGATTACAGAGCATTATGCAGCGGACACTAGATTCGCCACGTTCCTCTATCACTTGAGCCACTAATGCAAATGGGTGTCGAGTGGTATTAGACCCGGGAATTGATGAATTCTCTGTGCTTCTCTCCCTTGGGAAGATACGTTACGTCCCCCCGAAACCAGCTGTTTACTGCGGCAAGCTCCATATGGCACTGCGCAAACATTCGGGGGCAAATCTCGAGGGGTTCTCGTCACCCCCCGTAATTGCCGCGAAAAACTACGATCACAAGACCTACACCCTCGCTGCAGACCTGAGTATGCTAATCCTAGTGCGTATGAAGTCGAATAGAACTTAATGTTCAACTTCAATTCCTTCCTTCTAAAATAAAATAAAAATAAAATAAAAGATTAACGATTTTAGAATATTTGCGAATAATTAAATTCATTAAAAACTATTAACTTGCTAATTAAGTCTATGCTAATTACAAATTTTTCTACTGTAATGGTTATTCTCAATATTTCGTCTTAGTAAACCTACAGCCTTTTTCACAAATTGTTTAGTAAATATGAGAAACACCGCACAGCTTGATTGTAAACAATAAAAGGATCACGACAGATGCAAATCATCTCCCATGTTTTTCAATAAAATTTCTTTTCTTTCACAGTGTTATTTGCGATTATGGCTCAACTACAGAAGAGGTGACAAACAAATTACAGCTTGAAAAAGCCAACAACTGGACAGAAAGATGATTCAAATTAAGTAAAATTAAATCAACATACGTAAATTTTACGAATAAAAAGATTAATTTCATATCTGTGGAGATAAATCATCAATTATTCCATATGCAAATAGTGCAAAATATTCGGGTATGACCTGGACTCCAAGGTATAATAGAAAGTATATTTCCAAGTCAAAAAGAAGAGAGAAGAACTAAACATAAAATTCAGAAAAAAATGCAAAAAGAAATTTCAGACTCCTGGGAAGAAATTCTCAGCTGTTATTACAAAATAAACTGCTTCTTTACAAATATAGGTGTTAAAACCTGTATGAATTTACGGTATTAACTTTTGGGACTGCACCTTACAGTGTTCCAAAACAAACTACAGTATACTCTCGATATCTCGAAGTCGAAGGGACGCTAAAAAAAATTCGAGATGGCGAGTTTTCGAGATAACAAGGTCATAACCAAAACATATAAATTCACGTAAAAACATAAGATACGGAATAATATTCTAAAAATTAGTCTTGATAGATGAGAATAAGTATAAATATGCAATGATAGTTAACAGTAAGTCTAAATACAGCAATGAGAATTTTAATTTTCAAAAGTAGTCGAAAATAATTATACATTCAATTGAAAAGAATTAGTAAAATACAATGAACTTACATCGCTAGAATTTCTTTAAAAAAATACCTCACTTTGCTCCGATGCAACTGAACGGCGATTTTTCCAAAAAATTCATTTTTTACTTGAAAAAATATTCGACGTAATAAGGTTTTGAGTAAAAACTCTTCGACATAAGAATTAAAATTAACATTAGATGAATATGTAATATATAAGGGGAAAAATAATTTTTTTCGACCTATCGAAGTTCGAGATATCGAGAGTATACTGTACTATGAAGTATTGTCAATATTCGTTTGACAGTGGTACGTTTGCAATGAACATCTCCACAATGATCTAAAAGTGGAGATAGTAGAGAGAAATATACACCGAGAAGCACGAGAAGAGACTACATGATCATCAAACATAATGTTGAGGTGTTACAACACAGTCATCTGGTTCGAAGGCGATGTTAGAAATGGATTTCCGAACTCGAAGTTTACTGAGTCGAAGTTTAACAACAATTTAAAATAAAAATAAAAAATTTCTATATAATTTTGTAAATATGATCTACATCTTCAGATCTGAATTAAGCAGATTCAAGAAACTTGACATGGTCAGGGAAAAAGGAAAAAAAAAACTCTTCCAACTTTAATTCCTCTTTGTTTTCTCGTGGATTCACTTTTCTCTCCTGTTGCTCGCTTAATTATTAAAGTGTCTTCAGTTCGGATCGATATTTCTCGACCTGTCGGGGTCTGTCAACTAACCTTGTCTTGGTCGGTTGTCTGCCGCCTTTGGAGATACAGAGGAGGCGGTGGTGGTGGAGGAAGAGGGGTCGGAAAAGATGAGGTTTCCCCCTTTTGTCATGGAAATGGACCATCTCCATCGGCGTAATTGTTTGTCTCTCTTACGACTCATCTTCCTTTCAGTAGTCGATTAAGATTAGTTTGCTCACGAATTACACAGGCTCCGGACACCCGGATTAACCAGATGATGTTTACTCGCGGATTGGCCTCCCTCATCGTTGGAGGAAGACCAATCGACAATGGAGGGACGGAAGAGAGCTTTTAAAAGGGTGGCAGCAAGGAAATTGAAAAATTAACCCTACCGATCGGAACTATCATTTAACAAAGTGACTGAGAAAACAAAATGGAGTGTTTGTATTTAGTCCATTCAATGAGCTCTTTTTTTTTTTTTTCTTTCTCTGTTAATTTGTTTCAGAAATTTTAATTTTTATTTTAAGCTACCAAAAAAATAAATAATTTTAAATATCCAAGAAATGTTCATAAAAAATCACATCTATTGACAGAACACATCAGATTAATTCAAAAACGATTGATTCTAGTTTAACAGATAAAAATACCGAAACAATTAAATAAAAATTTATTAAATAAGTGTTTAAAAAAAATTAATAATTATAAAGTCATGATATTATTTGCACTGAGGAACAGATTAATTAGCTAATTTAGCGTTACAGAGTTTGGGTAGTTCTATAACGAAAATGGTTAAAAAAAACAACAACAACAAAGCAAGTGAAGATAATCTTGTGTTAAAGCATGAATTTAAGGGCGACCCATAATAATTCCAAAAAAAAATTAAAATAATAATAATAATAAAAAGGAAGTACATTAACGTAAGGAAAAATAAAAAAAGTTAGAAAAAAAATAAAAAGAACGTTAGGAAAACAAAAAAAAACAAAAAAAATCCCCTCAGACTTTGATAAAAAACATTAAGAGAAAAAAAACAACAGTAGAACTACGGATTCGAACCTACAACCTTCAGCCTATGAGTCCGAAAACTTATCCTTCAAGCTATAGCTGACAACTGAAATCAGATGGTTGAATTTCTAACGTTTAAGCTAATAGCGGAAACCCAATAAAAACAATGCCAAATAATATGGGGGGGGGGGAAGCGTTGGCCCCTGAAAGTACAGTATTTGGGCCTCTGAACACGATGGTGAAATCGGTTTGTCGATCCAACCTTTCGTTCGAAAGTTGTTAGGGATGGACAGACACGGATGGACGGATAGGACAAACGCAATAGCAACTGACTTTGGTCGCTATCACAATAGCTTCCAACTGGGTCACTAAAAAAACAGCCAATCCTTTGATTGAACTTTCAATATTGTTAGCAAAGCACTGATCTCTTTAAATTATCTACTTTAAGATTCAGACATATTTCTTGTTTGTTTTTTTCAATAAATAGTCATTGCTAGCTACAGCGGCTGGGGCTGTAAGATAGCTTCCGTTTCTCCTTGCATCATAGCCTTCTACTCCTCCTTCGTTATTGTTTATGTAAAATTCGCAATCTTTATCTGAAACTTCTTTTATAAATCCCACGTCGTTTTCATCTACTTTAATTGCTCATTTTTGTTTTTCTTCTTTTTGTCGCCTCCAAAATATCCCCGAGCCTCTGCTTTAATATCTGGCTTATAACTAATCTTGCTCCGGTCTTGCAGGACGAAACTTCGGCTTTAAACACATCGAAAATCGCATTGAAATCACATTGAAAAACATTTGTGGATTGCCAAATCGAAACATGTCTGTGTTTTAATTTTGTATTTAAAAGTATTCTTTTTAAGCCTGTGTGTTTCGCCGTTTTATTTTGTAGATTTTATTTTAATTTATATCATTATTCAGAAATCTAAGAGAAAAATATTAAAATTAACTTAGAATAAATCTTTGTCTGAATTCTGCCGTTTCAGTGATCAATTGTTATGATAAAGACAACTGATAGGCTACTACTGTTCGGTTTTGTTTACGAGAGCCTTCAACGCTTTTGCGCATGCGTCAGGTCTCCCTCGATTTCTTCAAAATAGGGCGAGGAGAAATAAAGAGGGTACGTTTACTTTTTATCATTGTTAGTTTACTAGTAGCTGCGTTCCATTTGCGCTATTTGGGAAAGATTTAGGGAAAGAATAAATACTATTGCAAAAATGCTCCTTCGTTATTTTTTTCTTAAAAGCGAAAATGTCCAAAAGAATTTCTTAGGAAAGTGCCTATCTCAGTGTAACACCCCTCTGCGGAGTAAAATCGTCCGCCAGTTGTGGCTCTGCCTTTAAAAAACGAACAGTATTTATTGTCTTTATTTATTTTTAATAACTACGTCAACAAAAGCTAAGAAAGATAGCTTTCTTATTTCTTACAGAAATTATTAAGTTTGACATTGTACTTCTTCCTCCGCACTTACATACCTTTTGTTTGCACAGACACTTACCTATGCGTGAATTCTTTTTGATAGCATAGTTTGTATTTTGCTAAAAGCTGCGAATTATTATAAAACTGTTTTGCAACAAATCTTCTCAGGATACTTTGTTGTATTTCGCAGAAATAAACCTAGCTTCCTGATGCAAAATTTTAAAAATAAAATAATAATCTAAAAGAACAAAGTAAAATACAATGGAATACTGTCTTTTCGCCGTCCAATATCGATTTACATAATTAAATCTTCCTCTTAACAATGGAATAAGAATGAGATTATGTCAAGTACCTTCCGCTCAAACACTGATGACTCTGGCAGATGCATAAGGGCCTGACCACAGGGGTCTGAAAAAGAACCTTTGAAATTTCCAACAAAATTGAATTTGAAATTAATTTTATCAAATTCTTTCTTGTATAGTGGCCTCAACAATGACAGAAATCTTGCTGCGATGTCATTCAAAACGACGTGTTAATTGTTTACGAAAATAATGGTAATACTGAAAAGAAATGCCGAAACTACTAAGGAATATTCAAATCAGATCACTTTTTGATGATCTATTGCTGAAAATTTGCCATTAAAAAAAGATGAGTAGCGAAAAAGAGAGAAGCACTAGTTTTCAACAACGATATCCAAGATATTTATTGAATCGAGATACTGAATAGAATTGTGTTTAAGATGGTCTTTGCATATTATTGTATTGTAAAAAACAATAATGTTGGACAGAGACAGGTTAACAGATAACTACTGACTTTACTGACTAACTTTATTTATAACAACTTAGGTATACAGTTAAACCTCGCTACAATGAACACAGCTTATAATGAACTCCCGGATATAATGAACGAAATGTTTGGTCCATTGCCGTGCAATGCACATATAACGGAACGGATACAGTGAACTCCCGATTATAGTGAACCGAAATTTCGGTCCCTTGAAGTTCACTATAGCGCGGCTTGACTGTATATACGAAAAGAGCGTTGGATTCCTGGAGCCAAAAACTCAATCTCACCTCGGTCCGCCTGTGCTGAGGACCAATCAGGTGAGACCTCCAGGAACAGTCTTAATCCCACGATGCTAGATGCTAATCCCTTAATTCCTTGGCCTTTGTGAACCACGCATCAATATTATATTTTCACAGTGAACAGAGACCTAGAGAATAAATAATTGATTACATTATATGAAAATTATCATTTGAAAGAGGGCTGGGTGAACCCTAGGAGGAGAAAATAATAACCTTGGAGAAATCCCTTACCGTCGTTGGGAATTGAACCCGGGCTCCTCAGTCAGCAGTTCAGCGCCCATACTACCGGACCCACAGAAAAAAATAAATGGGAACTCTAAATTTAAGGAAATATAATTCAACAGCAGCAGTAAAGACTAATGCTTATTCTATTAGCTGAACATAACGTAAATCAGAATACAGGGATCTCAAAGATTAACATACACATTTTCAAACAAGAAGTTTTAATAGTAAAAAAATAAAATCTACAGCCTATTGGAAAGGTATTGTCGTTTTCTAAACCAGTAATGAAACTTTTTTTTTTCCCAAATCTTCGATCTATGTAAAATATTAATCATCTGATGGGAAGAATAGGATTAAAACAGTAGAAAAGCAAAGTTATATTGTATTAATCGTCCAAAAATAAATTGAAGAAAAATTGTCCAAATTGAAGAAAATTGAAGTAAACAAATATATATCCTAGAAGAAATTTTATCTTTGAAGTTTTTTTGTTTTTGTAATAATGCTTCTTATATTGTATTAATTTGTTCAAAGGCTCATATATCTTCTTCCCCCTTCAGTGTTGCAGAAAAGCTAGACCAGGGTTTTGCTGAATTGTGGTTTCTATTAAGAAGAAGTCAGCGTTGAATGTGTTGCATTCGACCATCTATATTAGATAAAAGTTTCTAAAAGACTTGTCTTTCAGTTAGATTCTCAGGAAAACGAAATGTGAGGGAATTGAATCGGGAAAACGAGGAGGTCATCGCTCAGGTCTATTTTATCTTTATAGTCTATTGATAGACTCTCTAATAAGAGCAGTGTACAAAGGAATCTTCACGATTACAATAAAAAACGAATGCTTCTTTTATATATCGTGAACTTTATGCCGAAAGGATGATTTTATATGAAAAAAGAAATGTATTTCGTTATTTCTGCAGGTTTTTTTTTATGATTTTAATTAGAAATAAAAAAAAAAAAAAAAAATCATAATCTCATTTCTAAAATTTAAAAAAAATATGATATTTACATCCTCTTCGTCGATTAGATAAAATGGGGCCAGATTTAGGCACTGTTACATTAAAATAACGGAGACATAATTTAAGATTTTTTACTAGCAGATAAGACAATCATACATTCAACTTTAAAAACACTGGTAGAGTTTAATTCCTCTTAAATTAAACACCTCCCATCTAAGAAATGTTGTTCACCTGTATACCTCAAAAAGGGTAAGGAAAAGATTAAGCTACCAGAGAATATGTAAATAACTTGAAACTGTTCTGTTTACGTAATATTCTTACGTAAATATTAGTTTTAAACTTATTTAAACTAATATTTACGTAAGTAGTCAAGTCACTAACTATAAACAGTTTTTCCGCTATTGCAACATGTCGTGCTGTAACTGGGAGCCAATTTTGGTCCCTTTGTGGTCCACTAATAAGAACACATCACATCGCCTTCTTGTTAGAGAAAAAGATATGAAATTTCTATGGAATTACAGACTTGAGAATATCTTGATAAATCTGATTTGAGGAAATTTCTATGGAATTACACTTCGAAAGTATTTTGAATAATTCTGATTTGAAATATACAAACCTTTACTTTAAATTATGAAATCCGAAAGTTTATTACTATCCTTTTTCTTTTTAAAGGGGAAGTTAGGTCTAAATTACATAAAAAAATGAAGTTTTTTATATTTTGTTCTTCAAAACCAAGGGACGAACCCAACTTATATTCATTGGAACTGATTTGCAAATAAATACTTAAACTTTTCATCCACTTTCGGAAGATAATCAAACTGTTTTCCGGAAGCTTTGGTAATGTCCTAATGTCCAAGCCCAACTAGTAATTAACTAGTTAATGGACTGTCAATGATTAACATACTTTTTTTAAAAAAAAATCGATGATTTCCCCGCGATTCAATTAGTACAAAATTACCCCCCAACACACACTTTCTTTACTCGTCTGCAGAAAACCATTTCCCGAGTTCGGCATTTGCTCATTATTTGATTTAATCTTCCGCCTGCAGCCGAATAATCCCCGCTAAGCCGATTCGCCACAAAGAGGCTACTGTACGTAGAAACAAGAACTCATTACTTATTTATGATAGTGGGTGGCTGACGCCTGTTCGGCACTGGAACTAAAGTCTATTGATTGGTCCAAGTCAACTATTGTCTCTCGATTATAGTGTATCATCAAACATTTCTCTCCAGAAATGGACGTAGGATTTATTTGAGCAAGAGGGGGAGGGGAAGATTCATAAAGAGGGTTTGCCTAAGTTAGCCTCATTAAAATTACCTAATAAATAATTCATTAAACTGTCCGTATGCTACGAATTGTTCATCTGAATCTAAGGGCTTTCATTACCGCACGCAGCTACTCAAAGAGACGAATTATTACAATGGAGAATAAATCTCCATGTATTTCAATGTATTTTTTTCTTTCTTTTTAGAACTGCATTCCACTGATATTCAGAAAACAATACAGTCTATATAAAGACAAAAAAAAAAAAGCAAATACTATTATCTTTTGTAACTATTATGAATTGACTAGAATGTAATCAATTAAAATAATAAAACATCTACAGTATCATTAGGCTAAAAGTCTAAAACTAGTTAAAAAGATGGCAAATTTAACATTAATGTTAAGAAAAATTTTAAGAAAAATTTTATCCGATTGAACGGATAAATTTTATTTTTAAAATCAGAATTGATTCAGTTTAAATTAAAGGTATCCAAATGAGTTTCGTTTATAACTTTTCGTATTTAATGAGTTACCGAAAAATCCCAGAATTGCTAAACTTAGTTGTGAATATATTATGGTTCTGTGCCAGGACTATTGTCTGAATCTCCGAATCTTCAAGTATCATCCCATGTAAGGAATCGATATACAAATAATGTGTGGTCTGATCAATTTCCTTATTAAAATACCTCTTAGTTTTGGAAGAACTTAGTCTACCTGTAAACTATATTTCTTGCAATTCACATGATTGTATTTCCGTTCAGAAGGTCGAATGTTATTTTAAATCTGCTAAGGTGATTTTTTTTTTAATAGTACATATCATGTACATAGGAGGACGTATTAAATGGTACAGATAATCTTCTGATTCTCCAAACCAGAGGGTTAAGATCTAGTAAATGAGGAGACCAACGTTATGTCAGCAGCTATTAATTAAACTGGTAATTACCAATTGTAGATTCCTGACAAAGATGCTTAGCCAAGTCTTGAATATCTCCATTGCACTACGGCTTGGTTGCCCCAAAGAAGGGGAATATTATACGCGTGTAAAGTTTCAGCAGATGATCACCGAATATCTTTAAAACCTGAGGAAACACTTGCAGAATCAGAACCATTTCATTAAAAGGTCGTTGCTTCGTCTCGATAGTTGAAATCCAAGAAGTTGTTACATATTTCTTTACAGCAGGATTTGAAAGCCTACTAGCAACACATCCATCATTTGAACAATATCTGCATGCTCAGGATGACTTTTCTGCCATTTGATGCTGTACATGCCATTGAAGAAAACAAAACAAAATAACGTCTGATTTCCAATGAACAAGCCCTAGAATTCAATTAATCAATTGAAAGAAGTAAATTAATTCCTGATTTCTTAATCTGTAGCAACCGAAAACTGGGGGAAAATCCCGACCACTTAATGATACAAAAAATACTTAAACTGATACTTATATACTGATACTTAAATACAATAAATGATATGAATTGAAAAAAAAGTAAAATAGCAAATACTTCACCAATCAAATTTAAGACAATCTTGGTCGTGATTTTTTTTTTGAAAGTAAAGGACAAAAACATACGTTAATTCTGTTTTATTTTAAACAAGGACGAATAAGAAAGTGGCCTGGCAGTCCCTTAAAATTTCTTCATTTTTTTTTTTTTTAATTTCCATGAGATTTTCTTATTATTGATATTATTTTTTCCCCAAGTAACACTGCAAGTTCTGCATCTGTTTAATTCAAAATAACACAGAAAAGTACCATAAATTCAATAAAAAATGATCCTCATATAAATTGTAGTCCCTCCTCACCAATATAAAACCCTTTAATTAAACTGGTATATATATATATATATATAGTGTTTCGAAGAAATTATGAATAATATGCATTTTAAAAGACAGAAATGAGGAGGATTAGTGAAATTTCTTTCAAAGCAAATGCTTAGTTCTGTTACAACTAGAAGTCGAATATTTCATCAATAGGATGTATATTTATGTTTGTTTTTTTTTTAAACCAGAAGTTTCAAACAAATTCAAATCTGGTATAAAACTACACCTCTACAAAGCAATTCTTATTGACACAACAAAACCACAAGTGAGCACGTGCAACAGTCGTCAATAAATGTAATTTGGGTTACACGCTAAAGCTGACAGCCTCACGAGCAGTAAAATCCAAATTGATTTCAGAAATATTGATATTTTTTTTTTTTTAGTATAAAGAGAGATACTATCGAATCATTTTTTTTTTCTTTTTTGATAAATATGAAAATTTTGGAGTTCTCTTCGTAGGGATTTACTTCTGATATGCTGAAGCAGTGCTATTTCATTTAAATCACCTACCGTTGCTTTTTATTTGTTTTCTTAAAGATAAAGGCATTTAGTAAATTATTTCAAAACATGATTTCAAATGAGAAAAAACTTTATTCTATTACTTAAAATTTTTATTAACTGCTCAATTGCATTTCCCACTAACTCTTTCCAGAAACTGAAGGAAACTGTGCGTTTTGGTGGACGGTAGATACAAAGGAAAGTGAACTCACCCTGGGAAGTAGGGTGAGTGAGGGGGCAAGAGGTTGGGGGACTGCCTAGCGTGCGGTTGCGTTGCAAGGTGCCTGCGGCTTCCCAGCCGATGGTTGGCGGCGTGCCTGAGGCACTGCACGATTTAATCATGCGCTCCCGCCTTGATTTTGTGGTCAATTTATCGTTCATTTGGGCATTAATGATTGACTCAGTTTGTAGTTGTTGGATCAATGGGAGCAAGGTCGATGAAGTAGAGATGAACTCTTGATAAACCCACAGTACAATCTTAACGGATTTCCAATCAAAATTCTGTACTAATCAAGACTCTCATTCAGATTCAATAATTGTAAGTTTGGTTCCGATCAAAAAAAAATTAAGATATTTGAATTAATAAGACGATAATTAATTCATCAAACCATCAATACGTGTAAGAGTAATCTAATAAAATCATGACTTATTTATCATCTTCAAGAATTAAGTTTATAAAAAAAAAATTACTGAGAACGCACAATGCGTAATTAAAAAGATTTATATTAAAAAATCTTAGTTAAAAAGGTTAAGAAAATAAAAAAATATTTAAAACAAATCCTGCACAGTTTCAGGGAATCATAGTTCCGCATCATCAGCAAGATGGTTAGACAAGGGAGTACTGGGTTATATAAATGGGGATTTAATTATTCAGAAATTTGAGTTCATTCATTGGTGTAATTTGCTTGGACGTTGTAGTCTAATGACGACGTTGTCTATTTAGATGTTGTGGCTTAGTCGATTTTATTTTGTAGGGATTTTTTTTATTTCTTCGGAATAATTGGAGACATATAAATTCCTATATTGATGAATAATCCAGGTGGAATCGTCTAAATTTCTTGTTAGATTGCAAGGGTGGTTTCCTGTGAAAATTTTTCAGTTTGACGTTCTATTTGTAGTTGTAGTTTTTTTTGTAGAGTTTCTTTACATTGTTGTTTGACAATTTCGTATTGTATGAACTGGACAAATAAATAATTATTGATTCTTTCACATTCCTTTTTGTTGAAATAAGTGCGTTTTCAAAGACAGGATAATGATCATATTTGAACATATGGTTTGATATCATAGATGAGTCGGTATTTTGGGTTTTACAGGCTTATTGATGGTTATGTAGTCGTTTTTTTTTAGGGAATTTTCGATTTCGCCTATGTAGAAACAGTCTTTGTTTCTGCATTTCACTTTATAAATTATATCTTCACTATCTTGCTTACTCACAATCTTACTGGAATCCAAATTTAGACGTCAGCTTTCTCCAATGATGTCTCTCATATAAAAACCACAGCATCAAGGAGGTGACTGTCCAGCAATGGCCGCATGATAACTGTCCTGTCCAATGTCATTCCAAAAACGTATAGTCTACCACACTGTAGTTTCCTATCGTTATTCAACTGATATCGAAGATTTTTTTTTTTTTTTAGAAACCCATCAGATCACTTGCCCAAGTCAATCAAGAACTGCGATTAGACATTGTACGTCATATTAGCGTTTACCATGATACGTCTTCCACCCAGAGGAATGGAACGACCGACTAAGAAACGGGTGATTATACTATTTTGACTGGAATATGTATAGAATTATTCTGTTCTTTACTTCAGTCAATTTTTCTTTTTCTTTTAATATCAGCAATTTTTTTTCATTGGTAATTTTCAATCTAAAACAACATTACATTAAAAGTTTGAATAGTGAACCGCGTAGCAATATCGATAGGGCGATCAGTGTTTGAATTGAGCGTCCGTTGACTCAATTCTTTCAATGCAGAATCCCATATGTCATCTGAAGATTATCTATATCGGAAAGAGCTTATTCTGAAGATGAGAGAAAAAAAAATAATAAAAAAAAATTATCTTTTAAATCTTTAATTTCTTTTAGGAGTTTTACGTAATAATTACTCATGCTCTTAAAGACTAAACATGAGTAGGATCTTTATATCTCAAACAAAGGCGGAATAAAATGAAAAGCATTTAAATAAACTAAACTGAAGATTTACAATCCTGGGGAAACGAGCAGATGGATTTTCTTGCTTGAGCCAACAGATCGATTTGTTAGCGAACACAAGAGGTCAAAGATTGAACCGGAAACAATTCTATTACGAATACAACGGCTCCCTTCGATATTATATCAATCACGAGCGCCAGTACACAATGATCAATATTCATTAAGGGGTGCAACGTGGAGGGCTTTATTAATGTGGAACTGCACACGAAAAGCGACGTATAGATACAAACACAGAGTAAATATCCAATTCAACTATATTTGAATCTGAATTGAAATATATTTAAAGTATTTTTTTTTAAGAAACTTAAACCTATTATAAGCACATTAAAATATTAAAATTAAGCTTAGATTCTACACGTTGAATTGTATAGTAATGTTGAAAAACATAAGAAATGTGAAATTTAAAGATGAATTTTATTTTTCGGTGAATTATATTCCCAATACCGAAGGCGAATTTCTTTGATGTTGTGATATTTAACGAAGGTTTTGAATAAATCTTAATATATAGTCGGTTCCCCTTTCAAGATATCCAATGTGTGAAAACGAAAAGAACGTGGAAAAAAAAAAGAGCGGGAATTTGATATTTTGAGAGAATTATTTTTTCTTCATCAGAAGAACGAGGTTCCTGATGAATTCTGATCACTGTATTATGTCATAATGTTTCTCTCGATAAGGTGTTTAATAAATCCATAAGAGAGAAATTCTATGTAAATTTTAACATTTTATGGTGGCACTAAACCGTAGATTTTAGCTTGTGATGCGTCGTCAGTTGGTTTAGGTGAGTTTCTATTACAATTGCTTCGGGGAAAAGAAAAGCCAATAGCGTTTGAGTCACGAACCATATCCAAAAAAGTGAAAGAAATTAATTCCCAAATTGAAAAAGAGGCCTTTGTCTGGGGAGTAAAGAAATTTAATGACCACCTTTTTTTGGTAAACGATTCACTCTTCTGACAGATCATAAACCATTACCTTTTTTTTTGGTTCTAAGAATGGCATTGCAACAATGGCTGCTGCACGTATAGAGAGATGGACAGTATATGGTATACGTGTATGGGCTCTGTTACATTCCGCCTACATGTATGATACTATGTTTCGTGATTCCAAAAGTCATGCTAATGCTGATGCCTTGAGTAGACTACCACTGGCAGAAGTTAATGACAATTTGAATGGTGTTTACAGGTGTTCATTCACTGAGGAATTATCAAGTAAAAACATCAAGATACAGATATCTAAAGACCGAATATTATCTAGAGTTCTAAATTAAGTTTTGATGAGAGTGCTTCAGAGTCTTTTCACACACCTATTCCTCTTCTTAAAATACAAACCACACCTACTCATATGTACAATATTTCACAGGCTCCTGTATTGTCCTGCTTCATCAGGAGACATACAGTACGTTTGTCAACTGCCACAAATAATCATTTCAAAAATCGCAATACTATTTCAAATACAACAATGTAAACAATAACATAACACAAATGCTTGTTAACTTCAAGCATTTAATACAATATATTGTTCCCATAATAAGAACAACAACAACATTATGTTAACCAACATTGGTTTAATAAGTAAATAAATAATATATATATAATAAACATAAATCTATTTCTGTCTAGTAAGCCTTTTCTCTTTAATTTTTATAATTTCTTAATTACAAAATCGAATATCATCTCCATTTGTATTGCTTTATCTTTCTTCATACAATTCCTAATAAGCCATGCTTCCACTATAAATCTGTTTATTCTATCATTGATGTGAAACATGATTTCAACAACGGATCCGGATTATGGTTCTTCAATAAATAATGTTCTGCCCATTCAGATGTTTTCGGGCGGTTATTCTGTTCTGACACTCGTTCTTTCAGAGTTCTACCCGTTTCGCCAAAACACACTTCATCACAAGACCTAAATTCTAGTTTGTATATTACTTTATAAATTTCTTTTTATACATGTTTGTTTCCTTTCACACAATTTTAAAACAAAGGCTAAAATTTTTCTGGAGCAGCACCCCCCCCCCCCACTAATTTTAGCTCCGGTCAAACTGCAGTCATCAACGTTAACTGAAGTTTGGTGCACTCCGCCATAATAATGTTATTCCGTTATCTCTACAAACTTTCCGAACTTCTTCATTTAACATTAGCTGGTAGTTTGAACAGCTTTTCAATATTTATGTTTCTTTCCTTATTGACCTCTTTTGTACGATTGAAGAAAAAATCTTTTTATATTTTAATATCACAACAATAGTGTATATTGCTGTCGATATTTATTTAATTTTTTATTTTAATTTTTCTATGTTTGTATTTTTGATAGAAGTAAATGGAAGACAAGATAGTAACAATGTAAATAACGTTTAATAGGGATACTAGTGGGCGAACAGCTCGTTGTCCTGGACCACGCATGTTATGGAGCCTTGGGTTAAATAATAATAACTATAAGTAATAACAGAAAAATTTCGAGAGAAATATATAAACTCCGCAGAACTGTTGTCAAAGGCAGGAAATTTAAAAAGGAAAAAAGTAAGAAGAAAATTTCAACTTTAGAAATTCAGATATCACGAAGTATTTAACAAAGGTAATTAATAAGGGTCATTATATAGGCTACTTCGTGATACCTAAACTTCTATGAAGTCGAGATTTTGAAAGTCGAAATGCTAGATATGGCTATCGTACTTATACTCGTAAATACGAGTAACAATCACGGCAATGGTTTTCAAGCTACAGCAGGAGGAAAGGAAAATGTGAAGAGAGCAACAAAATAATTTTGAAATAATTATTCTTTCAATGCATAAGCTTAACGTGCATACAAACAATTACATGAGAAAAAAGAAAAAAGACAAGAGTTCACTGATCTGTTTTTTTCAAATTGTGATGCCGGGAATCTAAGATGGACCATTTTTTTTTTTTTTTAATTGAGGGCCGTTGTGGTGTTTGCTTTTGTTCTTTTTATATGTTTTCCGAGTTCACTGAGATATAAGATACTGGGCGGTTCCAACTGACGATGGTCAGGAAACCAGAAATGGTCCATCTTGGATTCCCGGTATCACAATTTCAAAAAATAGGTCAGTGAACTCTTAGTCTGATCCGTTTGTCTTTTTTCTCATGTAATTATACTTTCATTTGATAAAAATATATAAAATGAAATACTTTATTATATTACCATGATGATAAACATCGTCCATTGTGGCTTCATGAAGTCAAAAATATGTGTATATTCCAACTCCTGAAATTATAACAATAATAATAGCTGTATGTAGAGTATTCTTTTTGCGATTTTTTTTACTTCACCACAAAATATTATTAATTTCTTATAAATAAAAATAAAAAACTTGTGAAGGTTTCAGCTTCGTAATTAATTTTAAATGTTTCGGGGTTTTATGGTATTTTTTTTTCTTTTTTTTAAATCTTGTTTGTAAAATACTTACTGCACCAAAAATTCGCAAGGAACTTACAAGAGTAAAATCCCTATAGCCCAAGCCTAAAGTTTTAGCTTTCTAAGATAACAAGTTTTTGTAAATTACCTTTCGTTAGAGACTTACAAAATGATATAAAAACACGATATTTATAATAATGGTCATCTTTATAAAGATTAATTTATGAATAGAAAAAAAAAAAGAAAATTTGAGTAATAGCTTTTTTTTTTTTTTTTGATTGGAATGAACCTTTAACCTTTCATGTGTCGCAAAGAAAGGTTTCATGGTTTTCTAGATTATTCTTAACGAGAGAATAGAATGATCTCAGCAACTCAATTAGCATTTACTTACACAATACAAAACGTGTAGTTAACTTTGTAGTTTTAACAGCATAATATTAAAACAATAAACGATCTTTCCATTTTAAAGTAAATTCAAAGGTATCTGCAAATTTGCTTTTAGGCCTGTTGAAAAACAAACAAAAACGGTTTTAATTTAACATTCCTAAAAACAAGACTACAGAAAGATTGGAGGGAGAAATCATAACTGGAATCACACCTGTACGTAGCAGTGAAGTGGAACAACTTGTTTTCAATAGATTTCATTGAGACTAACACAATGAGTGCCTCGTCCTTTTAAATTCTTTCCATTTAAATATTTTAATCTTCAATTGAGACTACGTTTGAAATCCATTTCAATAAACAAATGTAAAAAATATTAAAAGAGAATCGAATAGTTTTCTTTCTTCAAAAACCGCTTGGTTTTTTTTTTGTTTTTTTAAGGACCTATTTCCTTGGATTTGGAAAAATTACAGTTTTACTCAAAATTTTTATTTCAAACCTCCCAATGTCTTTAATTGAAATTTCCAATGTCTTTATTTTTGAAAAGTCTTATTAATAAAATCTTCCAATTTAAAGACATTGGGAGGTTTGAATTCATTTGAGATAAATGTGGAGACTTTGGGAAGTTAACTTTAAATTAATATTTTGAGTTTTAAGAGAATATTTTTCAAACAATAGTATTTCGTTTCATTAATTGAACGTGTTCGATTTCACGTTTTTTTTGTTGTAATTTAAATTCTTGGATTGTTGTATTATTTAAAATTTAGGAAAGAGAGATGTCATCTGGGGGCACTGCCGTGCCCGGCCAAGACGAGCCGAAGGCAGGAAGGGCACTCCGTACCTTTTCTGGAAGTGTTTCGTCGTATTTTCGAACCCTCATAGCTTCGGCCTGGATAATACTAGAGAGCTCAAATTTTCAGGATAAGATGCAGTTAGGAGACTAATGAAATCCGCTAAGTTTCATTTATTTAGCTTTTATACTTTGGATTTTATTAATATCTAAAATACGTCGATTCCGTCACTGATTGACTGACTGACTCATGATCATCAAAACCTCTAGGGTACTTCCTGAAGTCCTAGAAAGCTTAAATTTGGTATGCAGGCTAGGATTAGCACACAAACAACAAAAAAATTAAGAAATCCGTAACTTTCACCCTCCAACTCCTTATAAAGGGGAGGGGGGGGGGTCTGGTTATGTATTTTCGAACCCTCATGAAGATGCAGTTAGCAGACTAATGCTGTAAGATGCAGTTAGCAGACTAATGAAATACGCTACGTTTCATTTATCTAGCTGTTATACTTTGGATTTTATTAATATCTAAAATCCCATCCAAAACATTTCATGTAAAATGAGTTGCCAAGACTCATGAAATGTTTTGAATGGGATTCTCTTATCCTTAAGATTTTTGTACTTGGCTAGACAAAGTCTTTGGAAATATAGGACGAAATATTGCCGTCAAGATGATTAAAGTTTGTGATTATTTAAGAAGATATTAATTAATTTTACGGTATTTCTAAGAAGATGAATTTTATACTTTCAATTTCAACACGAATGCTATACATTCGATATCAACATGAATTTCATACTTTCAACATCAACACGAATGCTATATTTTCAATATCAACATGAATTTCATACTTTAAACATCAACACGAATGCTATATTTTCAATATCAACATGAATTTTATACTTTCAACATCAACACGAATGCTATACTTTCAATATCAACATGAATTTCATACTTTCAACA
>JAFIDM010003189.1:36397034-36420543 GCA_023159025.1 Thereuonema tuberculata | reverse complement strand
TTTCAACGTCAATACGAATGCTATACTTTCAATATCAACATGAATTTTATACTTTCAATATCAACACGAATGCTATACTTTCAACATCAACACTAATTTTATATTTTCAATATCAACATGAATGCTATACTTTCAATATAAACAAGAATTTTACTTTCAACATCAACACTAATTTTATACTTTCAATATCAACACGAATGTTTTACTTTCAACATCAAAAGAATTTTATAGTGTGGATAGTTTAATGTGCAATGAGGAAAAAAAATAGTAAATGAAGGTAAATAAGAGAATGCACAAGATGGACAACAATAATAAAGGTACTATAATAAAGAAATAAATTTTTGTATGAATCTGTATTATTATTTCAACCTCAACGTTAATTTTATACTTTCAACATCAATCTGAATATATGAACATTATATTTTTAATATCAATAGAAACTTTATATTTTCAAAATCAACATTAATTTTCTACTTTCAATATCAACAATAAGCTTAATTCTCTACTTTCCACATCAATATGAATATTATATTTTCGACATCAACTCCAAATTTATATTTTCAACATCATTACGAATTTTATACTTTCAAAATCTTTCTTGGAAAACTAATTTTACTTTAATAGTAAAATTAATAGTAAAATTTAAAGTCAGTTTTTTTATTAGCGAAATCTTCAAAGCGAGAATTCATTAATAATAATAAACTTTTTACAAATTACGAAAACTAATAAGCAATAAGCTTATTTTTCCTCAACAGTATCAGTTAATAAAACACAAACAAACAAAAATATATTGATTCAAATGATCGAATGTGTTTATCATCGGGTAATTCGAATGCATATATAGCTATTTTCTTATTCGTGTTAAAATTAAAAAATAATTTGACTTCATTGATTTTGTGAAGTATTTTCTCCAAAGTTTGATGACTTACTTCAGGATTTTACTTATGAAATTAAATGTTAGGCTTAGGCAGAAACTCGATGGATTTAGTTGTTGGAGCGGCAGCGTGTTCGTCCTTTGCTGCTCAACACCGTGAAAACAGATTAAGCGAAAGGACGACGATCGGACATGGATGTGCATTCATCCACTAGCTGCTGAACAGAGTCTATTGCCTTAGGCACTGCCAAAATTCTCTGTCTGCTACTTCAGACTAACCCTCGCTTTTACTTTCATTCTCATTCAGACCCATATTAAAGCCAAATTTCGGTAAGGAATTTGTCTTTTTCGAAATTTCGTATCTATGTAAAATGTTAGGGGTTTAACTATTATTGAGTTAAACTATGTGAATTGTTTTAACTGCTTTGAAACGACAAACAATGGTTTGACTATATATTTTTCAAACATAGTTAATTAGGATTTTTTACTAGTTTTGTTAATGTACTTTGTAAAGTCAGATTAATATAATGCATAACGTTATTATCTAACTGTATAAACTTATACTTATTTATCAGCAATTTTCCGGCAATGGATAATTCGCAAAATCAAGTTATAATTTTAAGTTAGTCTTAGCTTATTTTGCTTATAACTTAGCCCTAGCTCTGACTTTTATGGTTAATAAAATCCAAGTCTTCTTATGATGGAGTTATGTCTAAGTTCTTACCGCTATAAGATAAATAAAATTATTTAATTACCGAGTCAAATCTACTGAGAAATTATTATGAGCCGATCTCCGATATTTAACAATACATTTTAATATTGTTTAACATTAAAATATTTTCAAATATATGTTCTTAAAATTTTAGTATATAAAATCAGGAAATGAGGGACGATCAAATAAATTAAACATCATATAGAAAATTTGAAAGTATGATAAAATAAAATGAATAAAATTCATCCAATGAACTTTGGATATTAAAACCCAGTAGATCTTCAGAATAATTTAAACCAGTTCAGTGTCGAATTTTGAATAATTTAATAGCCCAGTAAGACGAATGAAGTACTAAAATAACAGGTCTAAAGCATTTAGAACCTTATCTTGAGGGTCCCAGGCTAAGGGAAATTGTAGATGTAAAGAATGGGAAGTTTTTCAGCTTCAGTTCTGTTTTGGAACAAATTCTGCGTAGATTGTTAGGAGTGAGTCACTGCGACCAATCCCTTCTTAAAGAGTTCACAGCTGTTCCCAAGTGACCAAAATTTTCCAAACTGTATTAACTTCAGAATACAATCTAACCTTTCAGCAAAGACTGTAATACGGGGGGGGGGGGGGGGCTGCCTCGTCTATCCCGAAATCTCAAAATGTGTAGATTAGCCTATTTTTTTTTCGTTCGATAGCAACTTGAAGGGATCTTGAATCCTCCCCCTATATTTTGAAAACAACGTATTTTTTTTTGTTTTGTTTTGGTTATTGCTGGTCAAATCCCCCCCCCCCCCCAAAATATTATTTAAGTAATACTTACTTTTGAAAAGGATGGAAGAACATTTAAAGAATCAAAGGGGTGCAGGTAGCAGCCTAAAGACCACACTGTTAGAGCAAACAGTCATTCTTCTGTCAATAGCTTCTGAAAGATTATATTAAAATGAAAAACAAAAGAAAGAAATCATAATTACAGAATTTATATCAATTTAAATTTTAAAATAACAACATCTTCACATCAATAAAATATATTCAATAAAATACGTTTATTCAATTTATATTTAATAACAGCAAATTTTCGGAAAGAATATCTTCTTTGCTTTTTCAAAACCTATTCAAAAACTAAACAATTTCGGACGATAACAAATCAATAGACATGAACTTGAATATACTTTCCAACATGTAATATTGTTAAAATTTAACAATCTTAAATGTCAAATCATCATTAACACACAAACAACCCAATAACAGCAAAAACTTAATAGTTCAATTCTTCAATTACAGTTTTTGAGAATCAAAACTCAAACTCACCAAATCTCCTGCTAGTTTTACAAAACAGCTATTAACATTCACTCTTTCATTTCTATTCAAATTTTGGCCCTTGGTATTTCTTATTATTATACTTTCTTTATTATTATTCTTTATCTTGCTACAAAGCAGTATAAGCCTGTTTCAAACGATAAAATTACAAATATATTACTGAAAAAATAAAACTTTTTTTTAACATTAAGGTAAATGACGAGTAATATCCTTTCTAAATATGGAGATTAATTAAATGTTGTATGAATTAAATTATTATTATAGAATTCATTATTTCTCAAGATAGCTTAAGTTCTGCATTAAATTTGCAAAATTGAACAATGTGGGTCCTTCCATTGCATTTCTTTTTGATATTGTATTGTACTTGGAAAATTACTTGATAGCCAAGACACTTTTCCAGCTGCCTGATTCTCATCAGCCATAATAGGCACCAACCCTTAATATTTTACGCTGAAAAGCATTCACGACCGCAAGTTAACGGATGTCGTCAGATAACAGGAGCTTCCGTAATAATAACGGTTCGACAGCTTGACATAAGACCAGGTTAAATAACATTTCTTTTCTTCTGCGCTGAGGATGGGTCAAGTCCGCGGTGTCATCCAACACCGGCACCCCCTAGGACCGGAAGAAGCGTGCGCACGTGCTCAGCCGTGGTGGGTGGGGGCAGAGAAGTGGGCAAGGGATTTGGCAGGGTTGCCCGAGTCTACTGCTTTACGCGATACCCATGCGGAGTGACGGAACAGACCTCTGCCGTCCTACAGAACTCATGGTCCGGTCATCCAGCACCAACAACCTCCGGGCAGCGCTACTCAAGCAGGTAAGGGACAAGTTTATTACTCCCGTCTAATAGATGGAATGCTTTTACAACAAGGTAGATATTTCTAATCATTAATTTTAAGGATGGTATTTTGAATATTTACAACATGTTAATTCAATGAAAGACATAGTTAACCAAAACACAGAATATTATAAGGAAGACGAAGTGTCAACAACTTATATCAGTATTACAACTAAAAATCCATATCTTAAAAATAATGAACACTCCATATTTACTGAAAGTTGAAACGCCATGTAACTTTAATTAGGTTGTTTTGTTTTTGTTTTTTTACTTTAAATATGAAGTTGATATTGCTCAGCACTGCCTAGCTAATAAAACTCGTTCAAGGGTTTAACAATAGTTAATAATTACGATTGCTTTATTTTATTATTAATTAAGAAATTTATTAATTAATTACTAATAAAAATAGAAAAATGTAGACCTACACATTTGCAGATTATATTTAATAAGTAAAAAGTAAATAAATAAATAAATAAATAAGATTTCGAAAAAATAACTTAAATCCTATAAAAAAAATAAAGAAAAATTATTTTTAATCCGAATTTCAAAGCAGATAATAAGCCTTCTTTTTTCCCCAAATTGATAGAAGATATTTTGTGAATTAATAAACTTTACAGGAAACAGATGATGCTTTTTTATAAGAAATGTAGGATTAAATGCAATTTATACGAGTAAAACAAATAAGTAAGTAAATAAATAAATAAGAAAGTTTAACTATATATTTTTATTTATTTATTTTTTTGCTTGCTGGTTGGTGACCACTTCACTTTTGTCCTAGTTACATGATTCCTCTTGTCCAAAATACAAACTATGCCTCACGAAGGGAGCTTGTTGGCAAGACACACGACTGTTGAGGCATTGACGCGAAGGATCAACGAAACTGCTTTCATTGTGGAGCTGAAAAAGAGACAGATTAGTTGGTGGCGCGATGGCGAACCGATTAAACACGTCTCCCGAAAGGGACCGACTCAAACACAGGCAATGATTTCAAAAGAAAGTAATTCATTCTCTAAGTAACCTGTGTCGTTTGACAACTGCTTTATTTATCTTGGAAGAATTAAAAACAGCATTGCTCACAAGGTGTCGCCGTCTTAGTGATGGTGTTAGGAATTTTTTTTTTTTTTTTTTTTTTCCAATTTGAGCTGCATGGTGAAAGAGAATCAAAAAATGTAAAAGAGAAGAGAGAAAGAAAAGGGGAAAGAATACTAATACAAAATAATTAAGAGAAAATAAATAAAATTGCATTTTAAGGTTTGTACTTGAAAGAAGCCTTATAAATTGAAAGAAAGTCGTATCGGTTATTGGATCACTAATGTGTAATTTAATTTTTTGAATAATATGATCCAAGAAACCATACTTCTTTATCTCCATTTTCATTTAGGATATAAGTTCATTGACATCGTGGAAATTTGGGTGTCGGAACCACTAATCATCCCTCAAAGAGCAGCATGAGGTTCAGGAGCCATGGATTACTAACTGTGTATTAGACAAAGACAAGATTACCAATTTTATTCAATTTCTGGTTTGACTGTTTTGGGTTTTTATTGTTGACTTATTTACTGTTTGGTCAGAAACTTTAAAGACAAGTGTAATTTGATAAGCAGAATTTTTTGGATTAAGGTAGTGAAATAGGATTTAAATTGCTTTATAGCTAACTAGCGGCCACCGGAAGCCTTAGTTATTAGAAAATCAAATTACATCAAGTAAAATAAAACACCGAAATATAGAACTGAAACTAAATTAAAATTTTAAATTTGAAACAATACATGAAGTACAATATTGAAATCCAACGTGTTAATTAACGGTATCGTATATTTAGTCAGATCTGTGGCGCGGTTTTAAACGAGAGCGCCAACTACCTCCAGTTTTTGGAACTTTTTCATTTTGGGCAGTTTTGGGAAGTTTTTCATTCATGCCACGGGAACTACTTGATCGACCGGGATGAAAAGTAGCCTATGTCCTTCTCCGTGTCCTAGACTACCTGCTTGCAAAATTGCATTCCGATCCGTAGCGCCGTTGAAGCGTGATTGAATGACAAACAAATAAACCGCCCCCTTCCCCGGATATAATATTAGGCTTTGAGGAAATGCAGTTTTGAAAAGCTTAAAACAATGCTGATCACTTTATTCCCAGCATCCAAGCTTTCATCCTTAATATTAAGATGAAGGGAAAAAAATTAATAGTATTATGATAAATCTATGCACTTTACTTGGAACTTCATATTTTTCTACAAAGATACGATATACCACATTGAAAAAGGAAAGGATAATCACTCTAATTTTTTTTCCATCTTGTAATGACAGATTTGTATAGTTTTAAGATACTGAAATATTTTTAATACAACTGTTAACATCAAACAATCTAGAACAGTTGCTGTATCTCTTTTCTTAAAAGTTTTCGGATACAGTTAGATTCGCTTTCATTTTCATATCATGTTCCTGAAATGGAGAGAGGGTAAGCTTGATAAAATGTATAAGTCGTCAACTGAGCTTTGATTCAATAAGGATTATTCAGAATTTAAGATTAAAGGCATAGGAACAGAAGTGCAATTTTAAATTGGAAAATTTTTGGTATCGACTTCGGCATTAGAAGCTATAGCTCAATTTTAGCCATTTCTGTCGATGATAATGAAATGCAAACAAGATATTTTTTTTTTGATGACTTAAGGAAATTACTCTACAGACAAACCGATCTTTCTCAAGATCCACTTATAGGACTTAAAAAGATAAGCCAAGCTAGATCCACATAGTGGCTTTGATTGGAAGCGCTTGAAAAACAACCATAGAGGGATTACGACGATAAAAATTGAAACCAATTGAATTCAACAAAAATCATTAGGCAGATAATGTGCAACAATTACTCTATGTCCTAATTTCTAGTCTCAAACAAAAACGTAGGTTTCGAACAAAAACAAAAAAAAAATTGATTATTATTTAGAATAAGTTTTTAAAGCAGGCGAAATATTTTTTGCCGTATCTGCTATTACAGACAAACATAGGATTTTCACTTCATCTTTCTAAGAGACTAACATCTACTCGGTCAAACTCGTAATTTTATGATACTTCTTGAAGAATGAAGAGATAAGTCTTTATAATTCTTCAATAAAACACATATTACAACAAGGAGAAGTCATTTCTTTTTAGAGAATTACCATTTTCATTAGTTTCAACCACTTTCTAACCCCTGCAGGATGAAGGTTTCTCCATTTTTTTTTCTTGAATTCTTTTGGTCAAAAGCTTTTGTTTTCCTAACGAATCCCAGAAACGAGTTGTCATCTACTCGTCTACCTCTGAATGTTTTCTTGGCGTTCTCTGATTTCCGGAATCCAATTTCGAATATCTGCTGTCCATCTAACAACTTATAGCATGTCCTTCTGAAATCCATTTTAATCTTCTTACAACGAGTGTTATGTCAGCCAATCTGGTTGTTCTTAAAGTTCGAAAGATTTCATTTGCGATCATGTAATTCCTAAAACGCATTTTTCCTTACTCTGTAATGTCTGAATTGATTTCCCTATGAAGTCCAAGTTTTCTCTGTATATGTAATCTCTAGTTACATGCGACTAAGCTGATTAAATTCTTTCTGTTAGTATCAGTATTATTTCTACCAAAGGAATTTGATACTATAATGATTCTAATTCAACATTATTAACTTCTAATATGTTTACTAATGAATCCATTGACCACAATCTTTTTCGGGATTTTAGCGACCCATTTTGATAGCGACCTATTGCGTTTGTCCTGTCCGTCCGTGTCTGTCCTCCCCCTAACAACTCCCGAAAGGAAGGTCGGATCGACAAACGGATTTCACCATCGTGCTCATAGATCCTAACACCGTAGGATATTTGGCATTGTTTTCATTGGATTTCAGCTATTAGCTTAAATGTTAGAAATGTAACCACCTTATTTCAGTTGTCAGCTACAGCTTGAGTTGCAAGGTCTCGGACTCTTATACTGAAGGTTGTCGGTTCGAATACCCATATCTACGGGGGGTTTTTTCCTCTTAATCTTTTTTTCTCAATGTTCGCGTGATTTTTTTTTTTTTTTTTTTTAATTTTCCCTTACGTTAATACTTTCTTTTTTTATTATTATTATTATTTAAAAAATGTTTTATTATTATAGGTAGCCTTTAAGGCTTTAGCTCAAAATTATATTCACTGTTTTTTGTTTTTTTTTCAAAACATAAAGAAAACAAGTTTATCCTAAATATTACTCTAATTATTCATGTCTAAAGAATGTCACGTCTAATAAAGTAATATTTGCTAGGTCATTTTGACACATTTTACTGTCATTCACAAAATCTTAGTTTTCTTTTGTTGTTGCTATTGTGGAGTGTCAGGTTTTTTTTTTATGATATAAGAGCAATAGTGGCTTTGCTGCGCCAATTTAAATCAAACACAAAAAATGGGCTATAAAAGAAACCTTAGTCCGCGATTCTTAAGAATCTGAATAAACAGGAAAAAAAAAAAAAAGAAAGAAACTATAGCTTGATGTGCAAAGTCTCGGACTCATATACTGAAGGTTGTCGATTCGAATCCCCATATCTACGGGTTTTTTCTCTTTTAATCTTTTTGTCTCAATTTTCGCGTGATTACAGCTGACCGAGAACTATAATCTAATCTAATAATAATCTAAGTACTACAGAGAAAGAAAAAAAAAAATCCTTGTTTTTGGATTACTGAGTGGAATAAACAAAGGGCTAAGTCATTAATTAGAAAAATGAACATCTTGATTATGAAGTACTCTTTTAATATCTTTTTTTCTTTTAATAAACAAAAAATGGACATGATAAATGCTCGTACATCTGAGTTGTATATGAGCTGTTCATATTTTTCAAATTCTTAGGAAGCAGATTGGATACATTTATTCTACAATTTTTAGGTAAAACTTTCATTAAATAACAAATTAGGCCTCACATCAAATTCAGATTCACATTTTTTTAAAAATTTTATTTTGAGAATTTGTTTATTTCGTATGGGTGTGAGAAATAAAAATTTGTTTATTTTCATTAATTTAATGCAAATCAATTTTTAAATAAAAAATAAATAAATAAATAAATAAATAAATAAATAAATAAATAAATAAATAAATAAATAAAAACTTAAACTCAGTCGAGAAATTATATAAGGTCGAATTTATAAGATAAATTAGGAATGGATGTGTGGTCGAATTCTTAATTGTCTAATCAATTTTTTAGGATTAAAATATTTCCATTTAAGACAACTTTCTCATTACAATATTGAATTTTAAAATCATTTTATCTGTAAAAACGGACTTTAATTTAGAGTTATAACTTTCCGATTTCCACTGCTTGTAATTCTAGTCAGAGCCAGCACAGGAATTCCAATATTACTGCCATATTTCTTATGCATCAGCGACCAATTGTGCAGTTGGCTGCAGGTCAGGCTTAATCGAACCACTGCCCCAAAAATCTCTGTTGCTTAATCTGGAATGCTACTTCACGACGAAATCCCGTTATTCAAAAGGGGATTGCATCTCCCCTCCCGTTCCTCCGCCAATTCTTAGGTCTGGAAAGTAATTTCTTGCTTTACCGTTGCTGAATGTCAACAGTGGAAGCAGTTTAGGTTGATGTGATCGTTCTATTGAAGGGCCCGTCTGACGCATGCTCATTCAACCGTCGGACTTCCGCCTCACCTGAACGAAGGTTAAAAGAACACGTGCATAAGGTGCGCCCTCCGAGGCCAACATCCGCTAGACGCTGAATAAAAAAAAAAAAAAAGAGAGAAAGACAACGACAAGCTCTTTTCTGATGATTAAGTGGAAGATTAATATTGCGGAAACTTTTTTTTTTTGATGGTAGGCCAATTGTTGAGGCTTTGTGTTCGTCAAACGCTCCGCGATGAAAAGTGGTCAACCTATGAATCAAGTGGTTGCTCCGAGATCAAATTACCTACTAATGACAAGGAAATAGCACAAGACTCAGCAATTGAAATGTGAGCAATGGAGAAATCGTGAAAAATCTATACTTTAAATATTAATAATAATATTAATAATAATCAGTGAAATTGAAACCAATTTGCGCCAGCAGCCCACAACACAGAAGTCGTGTTGATGTTATACAAATTTTTAAAGTAAATTTTAAGACATTAAAATTTAAGAAAAAAATCATAATAAAACAGATATTGGCCTAAAAAAAAATCTTAAAATATCTTTATCATTGATCTCACGTAAGAGACAATGAGATAAAACACGAATATGTAACTAAACCAAATAAGAATATATATTTAGGAATTAAATTATCAGAATAAAAAAAAAAAAGATTCAAAAAATTTTCATAAAACTTTACGTCAGCTCAGATGTCGACTATAAAACTTAAGCTTTAAAATACAATAAAATAAGTTAATAAATAGGAAATAATTGGGAAATGACATAGAAATAAAAACCAGGTTGGGTTCACCTGGATTATCTTTATATTCAAATTCCTTTATGCCTGACGGTTTCGCAGGCCAGGATTTGAAATTACACCTGTTTTGCTTCTTTTTTTTAAATGTGTTTTCTTTGTGAAGGAGGTCACAGTCGGATGCGGGTGTGGATTTCTTTATCACTCTTGAACTATCTGACTATTTCATCGGCTGAGTGGGTTTGGTTGATGAGTCTCTAAGAAGGACGAAACGGTCCGTCCCAAACTCTCGACAATGAAAGATCAGATATTATTTATTTCTGTATCATTTCCCTATTCCTTCCTATTAAAGGATTGTGGCAGGTTAAGTATCTTCTGACTTCCAATGAGAGTTTGCTAATAACGATGACCGATATTAAATTTCGCCGCTTATTATGGACGAATAATTTTAAAATATTATTAAAATTAAAATTTTATATTTAGTGTTAAAATAGAAACTATCTTCTAATGGGAAAATGTTTGCCATCAGCGAAAATATTTTAACTAAAAATAATATCGCAAGAATTAGTTATAATTTTAAAAAAAAAGACAATATCTTTATAAAGATATGTTTCCACTCGAATTTTCAATCGGAGAAGTACGAGTCGGTCAGCATGCCTGAACGTACTGTAATGTATTGTTGTGTTGTTAAAAAAAATAACGTCGACAGAGGTAGGCTAACAGATAACTGCTGACTATTTTTATTTTAAACAACATAGGTAATACATGGATTCCCAAAGTCAAAAACCAATTTCACCTCGGTCCGCCTGTGCAGAGGACCAATTAGATGAGACCTCCATTCCAGGAACAAGTCTTAATCCCCAAGATGCTAGATAATCCCTTAATCCCTTGACCTTGTGAATCAGAATCTTGATGGCAAATTGAAGCGGAGCGATTATTTTTTTATTTTTTATTTTTTTTATGCAGACGTACGGGTTTTTGGTGATTACACCTCAACAAAAACGATAAATTTTCGCTTCAGTTAACCTCATTTTATAAAAAGAAAATCACTGAAATAGGTCAAGTGATTCCAGAGTCTTATCCGGTAATTTAAGCTTTCCGGTGCTCCATACGACTGGCAAGAAATGGCTTTCGGACGTATTCTTCAAGGATTATCTCAATCTGATTTCTTTAAAATTAATCCCCCATAGTCATTGTAATTGTTGGAACTTCCTTAGTATTAATAATATTCAAGAAGAGCGTAAAACATGCACATATCAAAATGGACTGTACGACCAAATACAAGCATTATCGCAAACGTGGGTAGTTGCAGGAACTGATGTGTGTATTGCATTTGAAGCATAAACTTCAACTTCTAAATAAACAACAATTCAAGTTCCAAGTGGGGAACCCAACAAAATATTTAGGACGAAATCAGTTTTGACGTTTGGCCAAGAAACGGAAGTTTACAAACAATTCAAACTGAGAAGTACTAGAATTTTCAGAGCTACTGAAATAGGATTGCTTCCTGTATTTAATGTTTTCCTCAAAAGTGTTAACAAAGTTTTGCGCAAGAAATGAAGTTTCTCAAAGACAAATCGAACTGATGAGAAACAGCTTAGCTTATTTCTCGAAAGCTCAATTATGAAGATATTCAGGAAAAAACTAAGTTGTAGCTTTTATTAATCTATCAATAAGATCTTTATTCATGAACAAACAAATAATAACTGTAAAGTAGTGCTCAAAATAGAAACTAAGACATTCAAAATAAATATAACATCATTCTGCACTTACTACGTTTCATACTTTTCTTTTTCCATTAAATACGTTCGGATCAACAAAGCGCATAAACTTGTTTCAATTTCAAAAAAACAAAAAATCTTCGAAAATACAAAATAAAAAATCTTAAGAAAGATTAAAAAAAATCAGATAGCTTCAAATAATAAAATTAAGGAAAACCTGCAGTTCATGATGCTTTAGGCAATATTTGGAAATTTAGAAATTATAGATTCTGACAAATTGCTGCCAAGTTAAAATAGATTATATGTAAGTATATCAAGTAGCCTACATAGTACATCCTGTACATATATGTACATCCTGTATATATATCTACAGGATGTATCAAGAAAGTATTTACAGCAAACAAAGTGAAGTACTCTGAGCAATTGATCAAAATGCTGCGCAAAGTCCCAGCCGAATAAAAGAATAACAAATGGCCTTATCTTCCAACCAAAAAAAAAAACAGCGCTAGTAATAAGTATGTGACCCTTCCTTTCACACTGACGTTCCGGAACGTTGCTCACTGCCAACTACGCTATTGAACAACTGTCAACTATTATGTATCAGTATGTATACTCGTTAGGTAAATTGTATGTACTCTTGTGAGTGATTTAATCAGTTGTGAAATAAATTATGAGTTAACATAATTGCTTAATTTATAGATATTAATTTTTCACAGCATCAACTTAGTCCTACTTCCGGATTATTATTTTTTTTTTGTAACTTGGCCGACATTATTGAAAACAGATAAACATGAATCTTATTCTCAATCCTACATTTAATACATTTAATTAAGTTACTGAAATACAATTTTGCCCAAATAAGGTGATGCATGAAAGGGTTATTTAAACAGTCTTGTAGAATCGCAATAGAATTTCCATATTTAGACTGGTTTTGCTTGACTAAATAGGCCTGGGGTTCTTGTAACGAAACGTGCCACTAGATCGTGAGCAATAACTTTGAAAGGATTTTTGAAAGGATTGAAGTTGTTTTCGTTTAAATTCATGTCATTTCTTGCTCTCCTCCGCTTTGTCGGGCAGGTCTTTTTCTCTCCCCTTTCCTTTTCTATCCGCTTTCACCTGCCCACAATACACAGCTCGTGGATGAAGGAATTAGGAAGGGGAACCACCCCGTGAAGCATGCAGGGCGGGAATTAGTAGCCGCCGCCGCCGCTGCCTCAAAAGCGCTTAAGCAGACTTTGCCGAGGCAGGGAGGTGTCGTAGCATCGCCTTTAAATAGTCATCTAACAAATATGAAATACGATTGGCAATGCGCAGCACACTCTCGAACACGTATTCAAACACACTGATGTAATATTGGAGGGAAACGAAATACCTCAAATTCCGTTAGCCGCGTAACTATTTCTCTGCTATTCCTGTGTTAACTGCCAACAAAATTGTCTTTTCTAAACAAATAAGCCATTAATCAGGTAGTAGTTTGGCCTGAAGTTCCGGGTCTACTCCCACGCATGGATAGGAGATTTTCATCGACTTGATTCTCCTCCAGACGGGTTCTGGGATTCTTCAAGCCTTCTGTCAAATGGAACTAGAGTTCAAAGACCAGATCGACGCTCGCCCACCTTTAATCCTTAGATTAAAAGCAGGCGAGCGTCGGACTGGTATTTCGACTTCAGATTAGTCTGCATTGTTGGAATCGTAGATCTGTGTGTGACTTTAATGAAATGTAATTTTAGTATTTACAGTGAAGGAAGAGAAACATGTAAAATAGGATATCCGAAGATAGTCGAACTGAAGACAAAATAATTTGTTAAAAATAACAAAATACAGAAATCTTGAAATTGACATACAACTATTATGGAAAAAGAAATGTACGACCATCTCTAAAGTCCTTAAATAGACAGAAAAACGGATGAAGAGTTACAATTCGCTGCACTACATCTTCTACACAAAGCGTATTAGAGTCATCCTCACATAAGCTGTACTGGGACCGTCCCATTCACACAGACAAAACCATACATCACAACAGATCTGACATCACACTTGTTGACAAGGTCAACAAACAGACCTATCTCATTAATATTGCAGTGCCTATCAGCAAGAATTTGCAGAAAACTCACGCAGACAAGATCAGTAAATACACCGATCTAACACGAGCTCCAGAAGCAGTGGAAGAAGGATCGAGTAATTGTTGTACCCATCGTCTTGTCCGCTACTGGTCTGGTGCCACACACATTGCACCACAGCCTCAACACACTAGGACTTCACAAAAACACTTATGCACAACTCCAGAAGGCTATGATACTCAACACAACACGCATAGTTAAGAAATTTATGGAAACAACCACACATCCCTAATCATTCCAGCACACTTCTTTACACTTGGCAATATGTGCTTTGGTCCTTGACCCGCCATGTTGTTTTTTGCGGTGGAAACCCAAGGTTAGAATCTTTTACATAATAATAAAACAAAAATAAGATGCCGTTATTAATAAGAAATTAGAATTCGGAGAAAAATTATACATTATGTTATTATTGATCATTGTAATAATCTTGTAATAAATAAGTAGGTTTAAATTTTAATTTATTGGATTGGCCAAAAAGTTCTTCGATTTTTTTTTTTACGGTTGTAGCTTTAGTAAATTGGCTCTAGTAGCGCTTAGGTGTCTTTAACGTGATTCGACACCATTTTGTTAGATTGTATTGTGACAGCTGTCATATTAGTGTGCATTTAAAACAAAAACTGATCAAAATCGGTGAATTTTGTGTCGCAAAATAATACGGAAGATGCAATAAGCACGTAAGAACGCATTTTCTTTGATGACAAAGCAAAAACTGTTACAGCTTGGCTGGAAAGTTCTGATTCATCCGCCCTATTCACCTGACATTGCACCTTCGGATTTCCATTAATTACGGTCTTTACAAAATTCTCTTAATAGAAAAAAAAAATTAATTTTCTGGAAGACACCAAAAATACCTGGAACATTTTTTTGAGCAAAAAAGATAAAAAGGCTTGGGAAGATGGAATTACGATGTTGAAGGAAGATGGCAGAAGGTAGTGGAACAAACCGTTGCAGATGTTATTCAATAAAATTATTGGTGACAATGAAAAATGTGTCTGTTACTTTTACTTAAAAACAGAACGAACTTTTCAGCCAACCCAATACATACATTTTAAACACTTTTCTTTCATAAATAATAAAAGATATTATAAAGGATCAACCTTAATCAAAAATAAATAAATAAATGAATAAAAAAACTACTCCCACCTTAATTCAGCTTTAGCTTGATAATTATTTTGTTAGAAAACTCTCTAAGAATCTTAAATATGTCCTAGCACGGTTTTTTTTATGTTCATGCTTGTAAAATCAGCCAGAGTTTCGAAGCTTTGAAAGACAAAGAGACAAAAATTTGTAACACATGTATGAAATACATTACAACCTACGATTTCAATCTTACATAACTGTATAGAAACTTTATTGTATTGAGATCATTTCAATTTTCTCATTATTAATTTACTTAAATAAATCAAACTGTGTATTTTTATTAAGCTTTCTTTAAGAAAAAATGACAAACTTATTAAATAAAAAAGTTAAAACATCACCTTCAATTAATCAACTACTAAAAATACTTAGAACCACGTTAACCCTGGTTTTGGAAAGATACTTTGATACAGTTGTTCGAAAACTAGATAAAAGAAATTTTCGAATTAATATCAAACTCAAAGATTTTAAAGAAACAATAAACACATAAAAATTCCGAATAAAAAAAGTTAAAATATATATATTTGGCTTGGCATAACAATAATTATTTTTATTAAACAGAAGTCTTGATTTCCACTGCAATGTAAACAATTACTGCAGTTCGGCTTGCCTGCAATAATTATTTATATTGCAGTGAAACTCTATTGTCAGATGTATTTCCTGAAGTACGCTCTTATGCACCTTTTTGTATAGTCCAACCACGATAACGTGACGATTCGACGTCAGCACTAGCCTCTCTCACAGGTTCCGAAGAATATTACATAACAGCTATAAAACAAAACAAAAGCAAAAATTTAGTTTCAATTTCAGTTCTCCATTTTTCCAATTCCTTTCGAAAATAATCTTCAACCTGTAATATATATAATTTTTTCGAGCACTGCTCTGTAAAATACCCTGGGGTGACATTTTGAGGGAAATTAATTGAGACCTGTACTTTGAGGCGCGCTTTCTTGCGATTGGCTGAAAAAACAAATACGTCATGGGGTTCCTTCCGATCGCCACGTTATCGTGGTCGTACCTATATTACCTGTTTTATGATAAGAACTGAATAAATATTTACATTTTTTTTTTCTGGTTGCCGTATTCGTAAAAATATGATAAAAATATAAAAAACAGTTTAAAGGATGACAGCAAAGGAATAATTTTAAGATAAGGTGATCACCCAAAGAAAATAATTAATTTCATTAAAGTACATTGTAGTTTATTTTGTGGGGTTTCTTTTTTTTTTTTGGAATAAGTTAGTTTTGCATTACTACTTTTTACTTGTATTTCTATCTAATGTTTTATTGTTATAAAATATCTGAACACAAATTCTGAATTCAAGACAGAAATTTTATGATTTATTTTCAAATAAATCGCTTCACAATAAAATTTCACTGTATTTGAGAAATTCGGATTTAGAATCAATCCACGACAGATATCGCTTGGGTAATGAAAGAGTTATAAAATAGCCATCGTTAAGTGAAAATTCGCAGTATAGAGATACTTTCTATAGTTTTACATAGTTTTTATTGTTTTAAATATAAGAAACTCGCCACTGAATTATATTTTATAGGCAGTTAGCTGGAATTACAAATACTTATTTAAAAATAATAATGAAATACCGGTATAAATAAATACATGAATGAAGTCCTTGTGTTCAGAAATTTAACGCAAGTGTCACTCAGTAGTTAGGAGAGGTCATTTCTGGAAAGTCCGGATCATTCGACAGTGTCGCCGCCCTAACGGAAGAATCGAGAGATGTCTTATGTTGTACTTTTTTTTTTTGGAAACTGCTAAGAGATAAATAACCTATTTCATTCGAGCACTGTTGGAGATTTTATTATCTACTCATTATTTCTAGCGTTTGAGAAATGTTATTCCTTGCGAGGGGCTATTAGTACCGTAGTCTGTTACAATAATTTATACATTGAAAAGCGTTCGCATTATTATCTCGTAACTACAGTTGGGCAAACCAGAGGATGACTTTGACCTTGAACGAGACCCATGATCTCTTAATCATTCCAGGACTAAGAGAGAGAAGATTAAAAATGGCGACTCTCCGACACAGAAAACCGTTGGAAGCAAAACAACGGAAGTTATTGCTAACGTTACTTCTTATTTCGAAAAGGCCTTATGAGATGCTTACTTATTGCACATCAGAGAAATTGTTTTCGATCCCAGTGCCGTGAGTAAAAGACGAGACGTGAGTAAAAGAATCCCATCTTCGTCTTCGTGTTGTCGATCTCAGGGATGCAATGTCGTCAAAAAACCAATTGGGAAAGGTAGGAGACTGATTTTGAACGATTGAAACGAACGAATGAATAAAAATAAATTTTTGAAATTATATTTGATGAGAAATCAGAATAGTTCAAGAAAATAAATATCGTCTTTTTTCCGTAAACTTCAAACTCCCTAAATGTTCACTTTCCCGCCATAAACACAGACATATACAATCGATTCAAATTCTACTATTGCGACATCTGGTGGCCACGGTCGTTCTCTGGTTTGGCGGACTGTAATTGTAGTTATTATATTGAGACTAGACTAATAGCTAAGACAAATTTCTTTGAACTTAGTTTTCGTAAAGAAGGAGACCTGTGGAATTGCGTAGATAGAAAAAAAAATAATAATAATAGTAAAATAAAATAAAAACTTTAAACCTGCGTAGCCGATTTAATCCGCTGAACCTGACGGCGTCAAAGAACTGGAAGAGAGAGAGGGGATCATGACTAGAGATTAGAATGGATTAAGGGGCTTGAGTTACTATGAGCTGCGGAAGCTATAAATACATGCAATGGAATGCTTTGCTGACACAGTGAACCCGCCTTTTGAGACTAATGCCGACTCTTTGATGTGAGAAACATGCAAATGCAATTGATATTGCACTAACGGAATTTCGTTCAAAATCCTTTCTGAACAAACACTTGAGCCATTTGAAAACCAAGATTAACATTTGATTACATTAGTAAAGAAAAGAAAAAAAGTAGCAATATTTTATAAATCTGTGGCCAAATCTTTCCTATATTTTTGCTCTCTTTATCTGTGGCTGCTGCTGCTGCAATTGATCGGGAGTTAAGCAAACGCCTGATCAATAACAGACATCTTCGATATCATTTTAGAGAATTCCTGCATCGAGTTTTCGGGCGTTGCCCTGCATCATAAGTCAGAAACCCTAAACTGAAAGAGCACATTGCAATACCGATTTGAAACCTAAATTCACCCCAAACGAAATAAGCAAATTAAATAATAATAATAATAATAATAATCTTGAAACGAATAACAACACAAATCATTAACTCCATGTACATGAAAAAGAACAGAATATAAATCCAAGCTAATTAAATAAAGAATATCCTGATAATCTACTAAGGGGCTGTTCAGGTATTACGTAAACATATTTTTAGTCATTTTAGAACCCCCCTTTTTTAAGCAAAAATAAAAAGATGCCCCCCCCCCCATGCTTACGTAAGATTTGTCAAATCATTAACAGCAAAAACCACTGAAATACTGAGATACACATGAAATACTTAGGGAAATAAATGTTTGTCTTACGTAAGCATTGCTCTGATCCCCCCCCCCCCCCTTATCAGCAAAAATAAGCAAATTTTGAACTCCCCCCCCCCTCTTAAATGCTTACGTAATACTTGAACAGCCCCTAAAGGGCTAAATGAACTTCTCCGTCTTCCGTTATGTTTCCGTAACGTAATTGCATTAGTCACGTAGTTACGTATTCAGGGTCACTAGAATTAAGTCTCGAAAGAAGTAACGGAGATCTTCAAATCGATGAACATATGTTATATAAATATAACGGCTATGTTCGTCGATTTGAAGATCTCCGTTACGTCTTACGAGACTCAATTCTGGTGACCCTGAAAACCTAACTACGTCACTAAAGCAATTACGTTACGGAAACATAACGGAAGACGGAGAAGTGCATTTAGCCCTTAACACTTTTAATTAAGACACTGAAAAAAAAAGCACAATAAAAAAGGAATCCAGATAACTTCAGAATGTCGGTAACTGTGGGGTTTCTAAGATCTCGCATTCGTGCTAGCAAATCATGTTTTTTCATGTTGTTTGGAAGTAACAGACATAAAGATGGAATTAGAATAGTAACTTAAGAGAGATTTTTGATTGTTTTTCCGCGAAACATCGTGGATGTGGCTGTTACTTGATTAATGGATTCAAATTGTATTCAGTGAACGATACTGCTCTCTCTACCGTAACAGATTGAGATAATTTTGAATTTTCTTGAGAACTGAATCATTAATAATGAGCCTATTTATGATTGGCTGTTTTGGAATCGTTAGATCCGAAAAGATTAGCTCTTTGTTACGATAGTTTCACAACCGAACAATTCACAAAAAATAAATGTTTCTGAAATTTAAGTTGATTTTTTTATTATTTAGGTTCTAGTGTATGTATATAAAGCAAATCAGTTGTTTCTCATCCTCTTGTGATCATGACGATTTGTGTAGGTGGAAGTGAATATTTGTAATCCTAAAAATTCTATTGAATTTTATTTATAAGCTGCATGATTAAACAAACTCCCAATTTCTCTTTTTTTTTAAATATTATTTTTTATTAATATCATTTTTTATTAAGAAGTCTATTTTTTTCATCTGTTTTTATTAATATGTCTATTGCAAATGTAGTGCCTAAATGTTTCTATCCTAGCAAGCATACTACATTTTTCCCAAACAAACTATGGCCTTCTTATATGGCCTTCTTAACTATATTCACAGATCAGTTGATAAGCGCAGACCATTGGTATAGTCGTGCAAAGACGCTAGTTTTCAATGTTGTTACTTCAAAATTTGAAAATTTAATTTTTACAATTATAAAGTTTTTAAGGTTTAAGGAAAAAAAAACCCATAAAGTTTGCTTCATAAAGTTTTCTTTTTTTTCTTTTTTAAATGTTTCAAATATTCGCGGAAACAGAAAAAAACAAGGTAGGGATAGTGATTAGTAAACCAATCACAGTGCTTCGCAACGGCTTCTGAGTCACCTTTACTTTAGAATAGACTGCGCCGGGGTGGTATAGAAAATGCTCGCACGAGTCTGTTTGCGATCCCATGCTGTTTTACCCACCCCTATTTATATGGAATAATCGTCATTCTTAACTCAAACCTTGTTAATACACTGATGATTTAAAAAAAAACTTAAGTTGATGACGGAATCGAACCCACGACCTTTGCATTACTAGCACGACGCTCTAATCAACTGAGCTAACAGGCCAACTACAACATTCAACATTCAGGCCACCTACAACTGAGCTAACAGAAGCCGTTGCGAAGCATTGTGGGATATGTGTCCACAGACAGACAAACCGGGGATATAAGGCGTCTTTCAGAAGCTTAAAAGGAGTTTCTGTTTTGTTTTTGTTTTTCTTTTAGTAGCTTTTAAGAAAAAAAAGAATAAGAACTTCCAGTTTCTCATATCGTTTCTTTTTTAATGTTTCGCGGCTTTTCTAAAATTACTTAATTGCTTTTTATTTAAAATTAGGAAATATATAATTCGAAATCAAAGAAAAATTTTAAATCATAAAAAGACAAAAAAAAAAAAAAAAAATTTCTAAGGCCTAAAATTTAGTTTGCTGATTTCCTGTAGATTCCGAAGTCCAAACTTATCTTTTGTCGTGAAGCGAAGTGGAGTATCATTTTTCCTCGTTCTGATACAATGAAAAATGCCTTAGTATACCTCGAATCTAAACAGACATCTTTTCTACCCTCACTCTGAATAATATTCATCGTTTTATAGCATTGAAAGGATCTAATAAACATTCTAAACTGTATAATAAATGGGATTTTTCTTTCTTGTAAATTCTTTATCTAAATTTGTCTCACAAGTTATACAAACTATCCGTAATATTTCTTTTCATGCAGGTAGACGCACACTTAGGCCTAATTTCATTCACTATTATCGATTTAATCATAAATCCAGTTTTGAGTATTACTTCCTGTTAGGTACAAGTGCTCAATCGCTAAACTTCAACGAATACCAGTAACATAAAGAAACGCTTTGTGTACATTCCAATTAGCCAGCAATAAATTCCCCAAATGTCCCTAATTGATTTTTCTGATGTTTTGAATCAAGTGTGAACATAAAGACGAAGGATATGCGTTTCATTTTAATGATTAAAAATGATAACGCCGCAAAAGCTTTTAGAATTATTATTATAAGTTTACGCTTCAATTCAAAGGCAAATTTATAAGTCCGGCTTGGGATAATAAAATAGCCACAGAAAGAATAATAGCAACGAATGAAAGGAAGAAAGCAGGAAGGAAAAGATATAGTATACTTGATATCTATAACAAATATAAATTTTCATCTATACAAGTCTGCAAAGATGTGTCTTAATAAGCAATGATAAATACTAATTTTTAAGTAATAATTCCTCAATTTTTTTTAACTTTTCTTTCTGAACATCTAAGGATGTATGATCGTCGGAAGCGCAGTGGTGCCTCAAAAGAAAAAATAAGCAATGAAAAACTCACCAATGAAAAATTAGTGAGAAAATTCATGTTCGCCGGCCTCAATGAATTTTTTTAAAGCAAAAAAAATTTAAACTGCGCATTTGAATTATCAATAAACAACAAAGGATGTATTTCGTTCAACTTATGATGACGTCATTTGGTTCCCGATGAAAACAGATTAAGATGTTATTCAAAACTTATTCAGATAAATTAAAAAAAAACAGTAACGAAGAAAAAATTATTAAAGAAAAAAAGTTTTTTTAACTTTTTTTTTTCCAAGAAATTAAAATACGACACAAATGTTGTGTTTTGGTAAAGGCAAAATTCGTATTGAAAATTAGCAAACAATCCAGATTTTTAATTATTGATAAATAGTCAGTAATTACTTTTTTACAGTTCAAGAATATTATTTGTTTCATATGATTTCATTTAAAAAGATTACTTTTCAACCAATGAACTTTATTAGACGTAAAAGCTAAAAGGATTTACAGGCGATCCCCGGGTTACGGGCGACCCGATTTACGGCGTTCTGTACTTACGAACGGGCTCCCAAGGCTGCCCATAAGGATAATTTATAATTAAATAATTAAATTAATAATTCGGAACTAGTTTCTTCAGCGCATACAAACAAACCCCCCAACTCCTATCTAAACTTTTTATAGGAGTTTGTTTTTTTATGTTCTGTTTGTTTGAAGTGAAAGAAAGAGTTCAATAGCTTCTGGTAACTCATTATTATAGTACAGTTGTTATGTAAAAGTTTCAAACCTTGGGTTTCCTCAGCAAAGACAGCACGGCGGGTCAAGGACCAAAGCCCATATTGCCAAGGATAAAGAAGTGTGCAAGAATGATTAGTTATTATACACATTTTGAAACGCAGTCAAAAATTCGCTGACTGGAGCCTTCAGTTGATACAAGTTTCAGCCAGAAACCTAAGTATCAACCAGGTATCTGCGCAATATATATGATGTTCCAAGGAGCGCAGTTTTCTGAAGTTCTGATGTTGTTATTTCAGACAACTGTAATTGGTTCAAATACTTGGTAAAATTTTTTGAGATTGTTCCAAGTGTTCCTATGATGATGGGGATCACTGTCGTGTGTTTCATCCAAAGCCGTGTTGTTTCTATTGCCAAATCCCTGTATTTTATAATTTTTTCCTGTTCTTTATCTAAAATTCTTGCATCTCCAGGGATTGCGATATCAATTATGAAAATAGTTCTATTTGTTAATACAGTTATATCTGGCGTATTATGATCCAGGTGTCTATCAGTTTGAATTCTAAAATCCCACAAGATTTTGACGTCCTCATTTTCTAAAACTTTTTATTAGTTATTAGTTATTATTATTATTATTATTATTATTATTATTATTATTATTATGTTTGTATGTTTCAAATCTTGGGTTTCCCCAGCAAAAACAATATGGCGGGTCAAGGACCAAAGCACATACTGCCAAGTGTAAAGACGTGTGCGAGAATGATTAGGGATGTGTGGTTGTGTCCATATATTTCCTAACTATGCGTGTAGTGTTGAGTACCACAGCCTTCTGCAGTTGTGCATAAGTGTTTTTATGAAGTCCTAGTGTGCTGAGACTGTGGTGCAATGTGTGAGGCACCAGACCAGTGGCAGACAGAACGATGGGTACAACACGTACTCGATCCTGCCTCCACTGCTTCTGGAGCTCGTGTGCTAGATCAGTGTATTTACTGATCTTGTCTGCGTGAGTTTCCTGCATGGTCTTGCTGATAGGCACTGCAATATCAATGAGATAGGTCTGTTTGTTGACCTTATCAACAAGTGTTTATTCTTCTTCTTCTTCTTTCTTCTTCTTCTTCTTCTTATTATACACATTTTGAAACGCAGTCAAAAATTCGCTGACTGGAACCTTCAGTTGATACAAGTTTCAGCCAGAAACCTAAGTATCAACCAGGTATCTGCGCAATTATTATTATTATTATTATTATTATTATTATTATTATTATTATTAT
>JAFIDM010003189.1:36342237-36397024 GCA_023159025.1 Thereuonema tuberculata | reverse complement strand
ATTATTATTATTATTATTATTATTATTATTATTATTATTATTATTATTATTATTATTACCGTATGTGCGCTGTTCATCAGGGATCCGAGTTATGTACAAATCCGACCTAAAGACGTTCTCAGGAACGTATGTCGTCCGCAACCCGGGGACCGCCTGTACTTTTTTCTTCCAAACAAAAAAAAAAACAGCTTCTGACAAGCTCTTTTTGTGATCAGAACTTAGAAATTATTAGATATCTTTCATTACAATATAATCTTGAAAATAACTGAATATGAATGAAACGTATTTACAATGTTTAAATAATTTGAAACTATTTTTACATCGTACTATTAATAAGCAAAAAACGGATGTACGGATGTACGTTGTTTGTCACCAAAGTGGAGAGAGCGGAGAGAGTCGGAGAGAGAATGTTTTAAAGTGTATTTGTAATTTTATTAGTGTATTTTTAATTTAATTTTGTTAGTGTATTTTTAATTTAATTTTAGAAAATGTCTTTTTGAAAAGAAAAATTAGTTGATTTAATGTTGGTGCGTTGTTCAATATTTACAAAAAAAAAATTATCTTTAATTATTTTAAATCAATCCAAAAATTTTAATTCAAATTTTTTATTTGAGTATTTTTATTAGTGAATAATAAAATACTAAATGAACTAGAAATAATTCCTACGCCCCTGTAAGGCATTGTGGGGCAATCTCTCATTGGCTCAATTTGGAGGAGCCTATTATTTTAGGGCAGGAGGTTAACTTATTTCGCCAAAAGTGCCAGGAAAGCATGTTGATATTAAAAAATTCCTTTTTTTAATTTTTTTTAAAAAATGAGCTTAGAACATCTTAGCTTCCTGTGAAAGAAAGCTAACATCTAATACATTGTTATTCACCCAACAATAATCTCAAAACACGTTACAGTGACTGATGTTTTTATGCCAAGGTTATGCAATCTCAAGACAATGTAAAATTCAGTAAATTATTGTGCTCAACAACGCTATGTTTTATCTCTGAATAAACGTTCTTTCAGTGGTCTTAAATTTTTTTGGAATTTTTTTTTGCAGAACTTAAGTTTTGAGATATAAAATCTTCAACAATCCATTGATAATATACAGCGGAGCATTTTACTAAAAACCTACCTAAACAGACGCTAAACTATTTTTAAGAACTGCTTATTTTTTAATAAAAATCGTAATCTGTTAATTTTATTAAAATAAACTCTTTTAACTTCAAAAACTCAAAATTGTTAACTTTAGTTAGGTAATTTGAATTGTCGTAGTATTTAATTTAGTGAAAATACAAAAAAAAAAAAAAAAAGGTTAAAAATAAACTCCCCAAAATTGTCTTTTTTTTTTTTTTTATGTCTGACTGAAGGGTCGTTTTCTTAAAGATTCATGGGGAAGGGAAGAAAGTAAAGAAAAAAAAAAGAAAAAAAGAAGACCATGTCCTCAGCTTGTAGCTCCTGCAGGCAAATGCCTGTAAGCCTGAGCTCTTTATTGAAAGTTTTCGCTTAATCGCCTTTCTCCATGTTCCCCTGCCCACTCGATACGCAACTGAAGGACGCCAAGAGAAAAAAGGGTCCTTGGTACGTCGTCTTCAGTTCGGGCCTTTTCAGCTATAGTACAGCAGTCATAATGGAGTGGAGCTTCTTTTAACAGTATATGAAACGCAAGTGATGTTTTTACGGAAAAAAAAAAAAAAAAATGCTGTACGTAAACTTACAAGTGAGCTAAAAACAACAATAAAAGTTGCGATTCCATATTCGGTAATATTCTGTAAAGATTAAACATTATAATGTAGGTAGCAGGATGATAAGAAATCAAAATAATTCATATTACTGTTTTTGCCTATATTACACAGTTAGGCCTATATATGCTTGCTTTTGTTTTACTGCAGAAAAGAAAATTCACATACAAGCATTTATTTATTGAAGTGAAAACTAAGCATTTTCAATATATATTTGTTGAAAATGTAACAAAAAAATAGTTACGAAACATGTTTAATAAACATAATGTTAAATTTAACGTGCTTAGAAACATTTTACAAAGCAATAAAAAGGGAGAAAAACGCATTATAAATAAAATCACTGAGCTATTTTTGCAATATTTGACACCGGGAATCCAGGAAAGTCTGTTTGAAGGTTATTACCTTTCTTTAGCTGGATTCACCCAGTGTCTGCAACTCAGTGATATCAAAGAAAATATAAACAAAAGACAGGTAAACATAGATATGGCCCTTCATGTAAATCTCAGTAATTTTATTTATAGTGTGTTTTTATCCCTTTTTATTGCTTTGTTTAATAAACATTTGTCCCATTAAAATATCTATTATGTATAAATCACGTAAGATTTTTTTTTCTGTAATAAACACATGAATGAAATTATTAAAAAAAATGTTAGAAGTAGATATAATTGCACCTATTCTGACTGTTATAGATGGCAGCCAGAAAGCTTGAGAGTGCTGTTAGATCTCTCCATTATCTCATGTAATTGACATTGTGTTTCATACGAACACAGTAATGAATATTGTACAAGGAAACTGAATACTATGTCGATGTAGAAGTGCAATGTCATCAAGTTTACTATAGTCCTAAGTCACTAATAACTCAGCAACAGAGTGGAACAACAAGGAGTGCAGTTAGTACCTAAGATTCGAAAGTTTAAAAAAAAAAAAAAAATCAGAAATTTTAATAACTGTAATAAAAATATATAGAAAATTAGAAACGATTCTAATTAATTTATAGTACTTATCTAGTTGCTTAGTTAATAATGTGATTTAAAAAAAAAAACTTTCGGCTAAACCGGAGAATACGATACGGTGCCAATCACCATCTTCGTAAGGATATATCTACTTCCGAATCCGCGCAGAGATACATGATGATGCGTACTGTTATCTCAAGATCTCAGTTAGCCAGATGAGGGTTAGTTTTTCTAGTAAAAGATCGTGCAAAACCATTTTCAAATAAGCTTACTTACAAACCTCATTCTACTTTTCACTAGTTAATTGGAAAACTAAAATTCATAACTTAAAAGTAGTGCCAAGGCAGCCATCTTCAAAACTCGGAAAGTAGTCCAAAACAGCCTGGTACCTTAATCTCCGGTTTCACCAAACTTTCTTATAAATGTTTAAGCCTCTTCTAACGATAGACTATTCTAACGAAAATTTTCAAGATGCATTATTCGAAATAACGAAAAAATTTACTCAACTCTAGTTTACGTTTAAATGATCCCCACTACAAGTTATTTTATAAATGTTTTATTAGCAAGAGAATAAATTAGCTATTGCTAGCTATAATGACAACGGTTCTGACATTACTTATTTTCTTCACTTATTACCTATTAGATCGCTATACCAAACTGTTGACAGTAAGTAGGCCTACTATGTATCTAGGTACTTACGTAGTAGATTGAATGCTTTGCATTGGAAGCACTGATATCATTTCTTGACGCATCAACGGTAAAGAGCGGATCCTAGAAATGTTTCACAACATGTAACAATTACCAGTAGAGATTTTAAATAATAATAATAGTAAAATAAAATAAAAATAAAAGGTTTTATTATATAAAGAATAAAATTTGGTTATATTATATAAAGAATAATAACTTTAATGGTAAGTTTTACCCCTTTTTTTTTAACAATTGTAAAAAAAAAAAAAGGGTAAAACTTATTATAAAGCTATTAAATTTAACAAAACTCATAACCTCTGAACACAAATCGTTCAAGAAAAAGTTTTCAGGAAACCCGAATGGAAATAGAAAAATATTCCCTTCATTCTCTTAAAGTCTTTACAAATCCTTTTACCAAGCTATAAATACAGGCTTAAGTTGGCTATCTTTACAGTTTTGACGATACAACTTTACAAAGATCACTTACAATTTTCTTTGTGCAGAAACTTAAAATTAAACATACTTATAAAAGATACACAGCGTCCGACTGTAAGGCAAAGTATTAAGAATAACATATTCTGCTTCTGCTGTAAGCGAAAAACACATAACTTATCAAAAATACGCTGTGTGTCAAATTGTTGTTTTGACTTAATTTAATAGATGTGTTTGTGTTTGTAATGACGTCTTTATCAGTGACAGTTGCTTAAATTAATCCGATGCACTTGGCCCAAAGAATGCCTTGACACTAACAGAATGAGGGATTAAGTTGTTGATAGACGTCTTCAACCCGTTGTGAGCGTTTCCTTTTAGTGAGCATCAATCGGCAGAATGTACAATCTGTTTGCCGAGGAAGGAGAAGTGAATCGACGCCTCTTCTCCCTTTGTATATTCCCTCCTTTGCATTTTTGCACATAATCATGGACGGCGGGGAGGAGAGCGCGCATTGTGTAGACAAGAGTAACGGCCAGGACCGAAGAGGGAGCGGCCAGCGTGACATTTCGTTGTCCGACTCTGCTCATTTGCGAGCACGTGCGCCTTCTAGTGGGTGGTACGGCCTTCTTTCAAAAGATTCCGTCTGGCCAATACTCGGTTGTCTCGAACCGAAAATTGCAAACAACCAGTATGCGCGCCGCGTATTCCTCTAGGTCCACATGGTCGCCATTACGACATACTTCAATTGAAATATAACACAAAAGCCCCTATTCAAAGGAAGAGCCACAAATAATACCCACATTCCAAACCCAAACTAAGATTAGCTCTAGTCAAGCAATGGAATGACGGTTAAACAACGTGATAACTTTATATGGACAGCTATAAATAGACTCAATAAATATTACCAAAGCCACGTTTCTTGAAATTAAGACTTCAAGAATAATAAATAAATAAATAATAGACTACTTATTTATTTTACTTTTAGTAATTTTTCTGAACGCTCTTGGACTTTTTATAACTGAAAAAGCTCTTTTAACTTTGTAATATGAAGGTCATGCTTAATAAGTACTAGAAAATTAAATTGCTATGTTGAAGGCCTTTAAATTCAACTTGTTATAATCCATTCAATAAACGATCGAATAGTAAGAATTTGTGTTAATAAGTTGACCTTAAACTGAAGAAAAGGATTACAGATTTTTGTTAAAAGCATTTATATTGTTGGAAATATTCAAATTAATAACAATATCACTAAAACGGATTTGTTAACTATAGGAAGAAAATGTTAGTATTTATTTTAAATCATTATTAAATAAGAAAAATTAATCTTTCTTTTTATTAATTCAAATTGATCTACTAACGACCGGTTTCTCCAAGTAGTATTAGCCTCATCTCATGTCGCAACTCTATTGATTTCAATTTGATCTAATCCAGGATTAGCTTAACACTATTTGGAGAAACGGACCGTAAATGTAAGTTCAAAAAATTAAGCCAGATGATTTTAGTTGCAGCTTAAAAATTTTCATTTCTAAATACTTTTAAATTTCAACTAAATCTTCATCTATACGAATGCCGATTGTCTGAATTAAACTTTCTATAAAATAGATCTAATCATCCATCTTAAAAAAAAAAAATTAATGATTTTTTTTTTTATTTATATTGAGCAATGAAATCCGTTAATTTACTAGGATCCGAACTTACATATTAAATCTATCCTGTGAAGCTGAAACGGCCGGAAATTAAATTTCAAGGCGTATGATGGAAATTCGATTGTTAATCTTCTCTTGCAGTAATAATCTAATAAACAGGGTTGTTTATATGCTACTTTCTAAAATAGACCTACGTCTTATTTGCTTATTTACCGATGTTCATATGCATTCCATACGATAATAAGACATGTATCCTACGCTTGTCGTAACCTAATGTAATGAAATATAAGAAGTGCATATATAGTACGGGCAGAAGGTCCAAAAATTACTTTTTCAGAGATGTGATGAAATTGCGTAATCAAATGTATATATATATTTTTTTCAATACATAATTGTTCCAGAGCAGAGATTCTCAAAGCGTATGGTATGCCGCGAGAAAAAACAAAACAAAAACACAACACTTGGTCTCACCCATTTACGTTTAAAACGTATTTTTATTAAAGAGGAAATATAAAATAGGTATAAAATATAAAATAAATACACAACGTTATTTATTAACACTAGGAAACAAGTAAATTGTAAGTAAAACAAAATGGAATGGTTCAAATTAATGAGTCAATATTTGCATCTTTTTTTAAAAAATTCAGTGAGAAATATGGGATTGGTTACTTTAGCACAATCATTTAATTACGGGATCGAATTTTAGAAAGAACGTTTACTGTTCCACCGGATTTTTTTCAAAGTAACTTACATATGTGTGCCGCGAAGCAAAAATGATTCAGAAGCACTGTTTTAGAGTAACGGAGCTGTTATTTAAATTGAGGAAAGATAAAAAAAAATGTTTGAAGCTATTAAAAAAAAAAAAAAAAAACCTTGATAAAATTTCACTAAGTAATTGCATAATAACATTTAAAATAAGCTGAAAGAATGAGTTAGTAATAAATTCGTCACTACTTTCGACACTATTCTATTATCACCCAAAGGAAACAAAAATCAATGAGAATGAAACGAAATTGACTTTGCAGTTATCTTTAAGGCTATGTTGTATCACTCTATAAATTGTAAAATGTTTCCTTATTCAGGAATGGAATTATTTAATTACTCTACATTTAGCATTTAGTTAAATTTTCCTTATTTCGCTGAAAAGCACTTCAATTCATTGAAGATTTGTTTTTTTTAACTCCGGTTGTGGAAGGTTAAATTAGGCCAATAGTTAATTTTTGTTAAAGTTTTTTTTTTATTGTTAAAATTACAATTATTTATAAATAAAACAAAATTCAATATCGAAAAATGATAAACTCGACTGAAACTATTGTGATTCTCGATTTAAGATTGAACAGTTTTGAAAAATAACTTTTTAATTAAAATATAAATGTGAGTGGAAAATCTTAGGCCTATTCCCTTCATTTGTTGTATGATTTTTAATATTTTATTTCGTAAGTTTCACCAGTAGATTTCTAAAGAGTTTATTTGGACGCTTGAGTTATCTTCCGAAGCGACTTATCAAAGCGATCAATTCGTTGTTTGCATAAATGAGGGCGCCGGTTTTACGATAAACGTTTACATATTTATTTACGGCAAAGAAAACGGAGGAGCCTCTCCCTACACTCGCGTCCCATTTGGCTTGTTTTTCCTCCGCTGCCGGTGTCGTGCTGCGAGAATCTCTTCGTCGAAACGAACGAGCACATTAAAAAATTGGCAGTGGCTGCCTGTGCAGCTCTCGTGTTTTTGCACTATTCTTTGTGCCGCCACCCAGCGGGAATCGCTGCACAAACGGTCGTCGTCGTGAATTGTTCCCCTTTCCCCCACTCCCAATCGAGCAAGTTCCACCAACAAAAGCGCTCTCCCGACAGCTGCCGGGGCCTCTGAGCAGCGAGCCGCCGCCCATTGCCCGCCGCGCCGTCCTATTATTCCACGACCGTTGCTGACGTGGGCCTTCGATGCCAGGGGTCGCCTGCTATTGGCGAATCGACTGGGGAAGCGCGAGCATCGCAGCCAGGCCCCGCCACCGCATTGGCCACTTGCCGAACCAAGCAGCTCCAGAAAAGGACGTGCATTCCCTTGTTGCCGAGCCATAGGCAGAATTCTATGGCAGACAGCTGAAACGTAATCCGCAGAGATGGTCGTTTACTCTGACAGGACCAGCGAACCGACAGTCTACTCGGAACCGAAGAACTCTAATTAAAGAACGTCTTATAATTGTAAACTATCGAGCTAAAGGAATTACAGACTTCAAGTGCTGTTAGAATAACTTAATTTTATGATAAAATGTTATGTATTTTTATCAAATTACTTCATTAACAGTAGCAAAATATGAGCTCGTCGACACAACTGCAGCAATCAAAAATATAGTTAGAAAAAGGACTCAGAACTTATTCAAGAATGAAATAACAGCAATGAATTCTGCTATTCAAATACTCACCAGTGTTCTAGAATCTTAAAAAGGAAACGTGAAATATAAAATGGTGAAAGAGTTGTTGCCATATTAATTTGTTGACGTTGGACAAATTCAGAGTTGGCAACTTAAAAAAAAATTAAAAATAGAAGAGGCAGCAAATGTCGATTGGGCCACACGCAGAACAAGATTCCTTTCCTCTGAAAGGTCTATTGATGAGGTTCTAAGGGACACTGACTATAAAGTTGATTGAGTACCCCACCAATCCACCAGTGTGCAAACATAAACACAATCCGTTTGACCTTGTCTGGGCCGGGACTCCGTGGTTGCCGTTTCCTGCCGCCTCTTCCGTTGGAACAAGTGGTCAGCAGCCGTACGCGTAACCGACGAGATGTCGCGAAGCGCCGGATCCCGTCGCGGATTACATTGGCCCCGTGGGAACAGATCTTGCTAAGCAGCTTCTGCAGAAGCAAAAACACCATCTCAATTGAAATAAGGTAGGTTTTAAATAATTTCAATTCTGCTTTTTTTAATCATTTATATTAGAAATTTCAGTTAATGTTCCGTAAACTCAACGATACTGAGAATAGATCAACGTTGGACGAAAAATGAAATAATAATATAGATTGGCATTGCCTTCAGAGTTTCAAATTTTAATAAACAAGAATAAACAGGTTAGTGGAGTAAATCTACAGAATTTAGAAGATTTTATTAGTGCAAAATTCTAGTTTCGAAGGAGTAATAGCCTGTAAATATTTACATATTTTAAGAAATTGATAAAAAATGTATATACTTTTTCCAATTTTTAATATAATTTTTAGAATATTACAGTAATCAATTGCACAGTTTATTATTTAACGGTACGAATGAAAATATACACGCATGTGAAATTAAGAAAGGCTACACAAATGAACTTGCATTAATAACTTCTATAAAATTACTTAAGTAGCGAGAGAGAGAGTTTTCTTTAAAATTTATTAAGAAAATTATTGATCATTTCTAATTTAGCTGCTTAAAAATAAGTAGATAAAAATTTACTTCAAATAATTTTAAATTAGGTCGAGTTTTGTTTACGGTGCAGGAAAGTATTTTCTTTCAGTAAAATGCTGCTGCTATTTGCCAATGAATTTATTTAAATAATTAGAAATAGCGATGTATTTTCAGAATTCAATACAATCAGAAATAGTTATCCAAAAATTAAAAATAGATATTTATAAATATATTTAGTTTACGAATGTTTAGAATGTTTATCTGGCGTTTGTGTTTTTGCAGGCCCATGACTGCATTTCTTGGATACGAAAAATTATGGATTAAATCAGATTTAGAATGTTTTTAGTTGAAATTTCATGAATTCAGTTAACGAAAAGCAGACAAAAAAAAATACATATGGAACATTAAGGAATTTTTTTAAAAAAAACTTGGTATTCTTTTGTAATTTTAATGAACGGAGAAAAAAAAAATGAATAACTACAACAATAAGCAAAGCTTTATTTATTTATAATTTATTAAGTTGTATTTGTAAGAAAAGTAAGTAAGAACCGTTGTGTAAAACTGTAAAAACAATTCGATTTCTAGACATGAAGTTATCATAAACTAGTCAAGGAGCAAGACTTCATGTACGGCCATTGTAAACTTAACAAGACTAAATCTTAGTAAAACCATTTCTCGAATTGATAATGGATTGGACAAAGATATTACTTAAATACTACGAATATCACAAATGAGAAATCGTATAATTTGTGTACGTTGATAAGAAAATAACAAACTGCAGAACAACGTTACCCGACAATCTACAGAACACAGCAACTGACCCTGCTGAATTAAAACTATATCAGAGAAGTTTTCTTCAATTGTTCCTTCTATTTCGTAACAATGTAGCCTATTTAGAGAAACGATTAGTGCAATTCTTCCCTCTTTGAAATCTAACGTGAAGCTTGTATTTAAACTTAGCACCTAAATTAAGGTAGGCCTACATTTAACAATAGTTTTATACAAATTACTGATTAAGATGTACCGTAAGTCACTCTAAGATGACCAATCACGAATCTACAGACAATGCTTTTAAAAAATAAATACTGCCCAAAAATCTTACAGAATTTTAAATTAGAGCCGGAATTTGAAGATATTCAATAGGTCGGATTTTAAGACTGGAGGTAAAAGAGATCAGTAAAATTATAATAACTAAAAACAATTTGTAAGCAAAATCACAGACAAGAAAATCTTCTTAGCCTATTTACGAATTTATAATCTTTTGTCCAATTAGAAGTCAGTATTCTTGTAGAAAATAAGTAAAGCAAACATTATTATTTTTAAGTTTGTTTTTTTTATTATTATTATTAGTCTATTTAATTATTTATTTAGCTAAATGATGACGGGTAGAGATGGTACCGTTAAATTAGTGCTGAACTCTTGAAAATTGATTCTAAATACTTAATTATTACATTTTGTAAAATAAAAAAAAAGATATCCTTTAAATATCAAATATCACAATATCTCAAAAACCTAAATTTTGATGTTATAAAATTAAATAATTAATAAATACTAGAATTGGTAATATTTTAACTACTGAATGTTCTCTGATTTTTGTAAAACTACTTGTTTGCTAATTAAGAGCCAAACGGGAGCAATATTCTACAATAAAATATTAAAAAATGAAAAACAAAAAAAGACGAACATTAAGAAATCGATTGACTAAATAAAACTTCTTTGCAAGTTTAGCAAGTGGAGCTCAAAGTTCGTTTGATAAAACAAATAATTGGAAGTATTGCATTCAATATTGCACAAAGTCTTGCGAATTTACAATGATAAACAATCGACATGTAATTTAAAACTTTTTTATTTGGAAAAAAAACAACAACATAAAATGACATCTGTTGTGTCTTAATTGCTGTGCCGAAAATGCAAGACTATGCCCTTCATCCTCATGGTAAATTCGATTGTGAGGATATTAGAAATCCTATCGAGTCATTTGGATTAGACTTTAGAGTTTTTATTGATATTAAAGCCTGTTTTATATCAAGTCATATCAAATTTCTAACATATATTTTAGACTCGAAGTATGATTCAAAAACTAAGAGCTACGACAAAACTTTTACGGTGTCACAGTCAACAACTTGTTTGAGCTCATCATTGTTTAAGACTAGAATCATTATGGGAAGATGTTTAACTGGAGAAAAGGTAAAAACTTTTAGTTTTTCTGTAAGCACATCGTGAACTTCCTTAAATAGCAACCGGAAAAAATAAAAGCGAATCCAATGAAATAATCAAATCAAACTGGAAAACTAATTAAACACGTATTTTGATGATTTGAATTAGTATTCTGGGCTATTATTTCAAGTTGAGCCAGAACAGCCTGACAATGTTTATTTTAATGATTCGGCCAAATCCACACTCAGCGTCCATTTTGAAACTTTTCTCAAACTTGTGTCTTTGTTGTGGCGACAAAATTTTCGGACGGAGTCAAGCACATTATTTCCTGTGTGTCTGTTTGTCTGTCAGTGAAAAGATTGCTGCAAAAAGTATTATCAAAAACAGGGCAATCTACTTCTACAGCCATGGCCGGGCAAACAAAAAAAGAAACAGCGAACAGTTAATCTGAATGCAGTGTTACGGCAACCTATTTGTATCACGCAGGGCTAATTATTCAAGAACTGGTCAGTGCCTGAAAAGCGTCTTAGAAGAACAATGTGGTTTCATTTGGTCTGATGCCGGTGGAAATCAGTTGCCGTTGACAGTAACCAAATTTCTTGTCTGTGCTTCGAACAAAAGATCCAAAATGAGAAAGGAAACAAGAGAAAAGAAAAACATTTAAACAAATAATTGATCACTGTCGTCGCTCTTGTATTGATCAAAACACCGGACAATGGAACAGCCAGACACCTAAACACAAACAATGATACGAAAACCTTACAGGAAAAGTGAACACGAAACATGTAATTAAATTTCTATGCTGTGCTGCTAATTATTTTTAAAATTGAAGAATTTTTTTTTCTTGCTAAGATTTATAGAATTTTATAACTATAAATTTGTTAATAACTTATTAAGCAGGATTACGTATTTAAAAAAAAAAAGCAGCTTATTGTAATGTAAGTACTTCTTACAAAATTTTAGAGAATAAAAACAGAAGAATAAATATTAATTATTTTACAAAATCGGAAACAGAAACTATCCTTTAATCCGTAATTTCTAATTCTTTTACTGTAATAAAACAACAACTACAACTGAAGAAGATTAACTGAAGCTTAATTAGTTAAAAATTAGTTAACATTGGTTAAAAATTATTGTACGTAATCGTGAACACTGCAGAAGCTGTTAATCATCTTAAATGTAGTCTAAATTTATAAATTATATCTTGAATATATCCCTATCTTTTTTTGTAATTTAAAAAAACAAAACAAACAAACAAAAACTAAAACCTTCAAAGTCAATAATAATAATAATAATAAATGCGAATTAATATTTTCCCCCTTTCGAACAAAGAAACAGAAAGCTATTCATTTTTTAGGGACAGAATTTGGGTAAGAGTTTACCTTAATTGTTAATTCCAATAAGAATGAACGCTATATTTTGTTTACAATAACAACGCCGTAAATTTTGGAAATCGGGTAAAACGAATCGAAACAAAAGTTTAAATCCATTCTTTTCAATCCTTTCAATAATGAGATTTTGTTTCTCGATGGTTTTGTGTAACTTACTTTTACAAACTCTTCCTCTTTTTTTTTCATTAACTTCTATTTGAATTGCGCCATCGTTTGACAGATTTGATAAACGTACTTTGTAATGTAACATCGTAGTTTCTGGATATTAAAACCACTACGACTTTCCTTATTGTCGTCTCTCTGAAGTCTGACAACTAGGGAATCACAAAAGTACTGAACGTCGTACTATTAAATGGATAATAGTTATTTTTATTTATTAAGTTTCCGACATCACAAAGAACATGTTTCCATTTGAAAACAGTAAGCTAAAGACTTTCTCGTCGATTTTTCGTTTCGTCCAGTACATTCGACAAATGAAAGTTTAGACCATGTCAAGACAAAGTTACATAGACTCAAGTCTATCGAACAAACGAGTGTGATGGTGATAATGACACCATAAATACAGGAAAACATCAACGCAAGAAGAAACAAACCTTTTTTTTGCCTCGATAGTTTGAAGATAAAAAAGAAAAATTAGAAAATAAAAAATATTGGCAGGCATGTTGAGTCTGCAAAATCATATTACGCATTAATTGGATACCGTAATCCGTTCACCAGGAAGATGTTCGGAATAAGGCAGGCGTAGGTGACAAATACAGTATTAAATATGATTATTAAATCTATCATATTAAACAATATTATTATATTACTTTATTTTAAATTAAGTCTAATTTAACATATAACAATCAATCATAAATAGTAAACAGCAATTTTCCTCTTTAGCTTCTGATGCTATTTTATACACGACTAAACTAGAAATTGCAAACGGGGAAAAAAAAGTTGTGAAGAAAACAATAAAAATATGGACATATAAGCTTAAGTATTTTTGTCATTCGATCTTGTTCTTTTTTTTACCGTCCCGCCAACTTACTAACATTCCTTAAAGACAGAATAATTTGTAAATAACCATATTTTTTTGCTAAAGGGCTTAATTATTATTATTATTATTATTATCGAAAAAAGTTTCAAACCATGGGTTTCCCCAGCTAAGACAATATGGCGGGTCAAGGACCAAAGCACATATTGCCAAGTGAAAAAAAAAAAAAATGTATGGAAGAATGGTTAGGGATGTGTGCTTGTGTCCATAAATTTATATTATTATTATTATTATACATTTTGAAACACAGTCAAAAATTCGCTGACTGGAGCCTTTAGTAGATACAAGTTTCAGCCAGAAACCTAATTATCCACCAGGTATCTGCGCAATATATATGATGTTCCAAGCAGCGCTGTTTTTTGTAGTTCTGATGTTGTTATTTCAGACAACTGCAATTGGTTCAAATACTTGGTAAAATTTTTTGAGATTGTTCCAAGTGTTCCTATGATGATGGGGATCACTGTCGTGTGTTTCATCCAAAGCCGTGTTGTTTCTATTGCCAAATCCCTGTATTTTATAATTTTTTCCTGTTCTTTATCTAAAATTCTTGCATCTCCAGGGATTGCAATATCAATTATGAAAATAGTTCTATTTGTAGTTCTATCTATTATTATTATTATTATTATTATTATGAAAAGCACTTTTACTAAAACTATTTGAAAATAGTAATCTCCTGTAGAACAGTTTCCCAACAACTTACTTTGCTGATGTGACGTTTCTGTAAAATCAGTCTGTTCTCATTTCAAACAAGTATTTTCCAGAAGCTTTCTAACCCAAGTGAATATTAGAATTTCGCTTTGTTAAAAGCCCTAATTGAGAGATTTGTCTTCTTCACTAAAAATCATTGGATAAAAATTAGAAGTGACACTAACATAATTTAGGGATTATAACAAACCTAATAATTTCTCTTATCATATTTATTATTCAAGTTAAAGAATCACTTTTAAACCATTTCTCGATTTGGTTGTATTTCATCTGACTCGCGCTCTCAATTACGTTAATTTGAATCTACTAATATAATGTATTTCGTGCTCTCGAATGGAGATAAAAATATCACTGAGAAGAATTTAAATCTTATTTCTTCATCATATTTAATTATTAAAATGATTTTATTATTTTTGGTTTTAAATTAAGGTAAATTCAAAAATGATAAAAAACACAGCAACTTCATGTATTACGACAATTACACTACAAAAACATATTCTTATGGTACATCGCATGTCAACATGCTGTTTACTGTTATATTTTATTCATATTCTGTATTGTTATTAACGCTAACATTTAATATGAAGGTTTTTGGATTTGAATAAAATCAATTCTCGATTAACCTGAGGAAGATCCAAAATTGTATAGGACTGAAATATTGTATTAAGAAAATGTTATTAGAATATATTATAATATTGTTATCATTTTTCAAAGATGTCCGATAAGAATATATTAGCCGTTTTTAAAGGTAGATTTAATTTTACAAAACGTTGTTAATATTACAAGCAAACATTTCATTACTGTTTCACTCAAAAAACAAATGTTCACAAAAATGTAACAGGAAGAAATAAAATATTAATCAAAATAAGAAAAAATCTAATATTATATCAGAAGTTACAAGAAGTTCTGAGTGTTTAACTTAAAATTTATAAATAAATCACTTTCAGAATAAAAAAACATAATATAAAAATTAAAACTTATCATAAATTATAATAAAGCTTATATAAATAAGTTACGTAAATTGTAAATTATATTGATAACAATATTTCTATATAGTTTGATTTAGTCTTTTGATAAATCAATTATGTTACAAAGCCGAATTATTATCAAAAATATTTATTGCTAAATACTTCTGTTTATATCTATAAATAATTGTTTAAACTTGATTTATAATTTATCTTTTTGCTTTAAGAAGAACAGAAGTAAATAGTCCACGAATAGTGTCTAATGGATAATTGTAAAGGTTTTTTTAATACGAAATCTAGGAACTGAAACTAATGCTGAAGAATTTATTTTTCAATATATATTTTTTTATGGTTAATAATACAACATTTTAACATAGTTTCTAGAGTAATATACTCACTTTAGTTAATGACACTCTAAATAAATATTAAGACATTGCTACTAAAATCAACGTCCTCAACTAGATGCACTCTACCAATATTGTTTTAAGAGTCTTTTTTTTGGTCTTAAAATTCCCCCTAATAACGATGACGAGAAGCTCTTTGCGGTTGAGCAATGATGTTAATATCACTTCCCTTTGGTGGGTTGCATTTATTCGAGAAAGCCAATCGACCTCAGGGGTCGGAAATTGATTTAACTCCAGACTGGGCTTCGATGAACTGATTTAACGAACCTAATCTCAACCCATCACAAGATGCTTTCGTCAAATATTACCACAAAAATTCTTGCTGTGTTTGATTCCAAAATCAAACGAAAATTAGCATTTAGCCCCTGGATATCCCTAATCACTAAAATGATAAATAAAGTAAATATATAAAGCAGACATTGATCTACGAAGCAATTTCCCCTATGGGCTACGCAACTAACAGCTGCACCATTGTATTCGTACTTAATGTAATGTCTAGTTCACAGTAAATTTACTTTTTTTAAAACTAGATAAAATAATTACAAAATAATAACAAAATAACTTAGGAAGATTTCCATTGTTATTCTTATTATTTGTATTATTTTTATTCGCTTATTATTTCTTTGTAACGTTTCCTTTACAATGGATATGTGTTGGAACATAACACATTCCTATAACACATCAAATAAATAAATAAATAAATAAATAAAGCATTGCATTACGAAGCTTGAAGAATATTGGCTTCAAGTTTGGTACATTATATTTATTTATGCCTAATTTTGAAGTTTATGTATCATTACTTCTTATACAAGGTATTTATCTTATTTATCTAAATTTACTTACTAAATTTGCTAATTACTTTATTTATTACTATATATACTTTAACTCAATTTCATTAATTAATCTTTTTTCATTTATTTATAAACTTGAAACAAACATGAAATGAACAAATAAAAGATGCAAAACTTTTCCTATTAGTGAAGAATATAATTCTAACATTCCATTATGAAAATTATCTTGTGTTATTTATATTTTAGTTTGCAAAATTTGAAATGTAAAATACATTGGACAGACTAAATTAGAATTACACTATAAAATTAATAATCACAGATCTTTTGTCAAAAGAGAATAAATTGAAATTCAGACAGGATTAAATAAAGTCTACATTAATTCATTACTGATATCTTATTTTCACGAAAGATATTCGATCAATAAAGGATTTAATATCAACTACAGGTACCAAGTCATAATAATGTAGAAATTTGACCATATTTATTTTATTTTACAGTATTTTTACTACATTTATCTGATATAATATTTTATCAAATACAATAGTTATATTTTTCACTTCATTTTAAATTATTTAACGCAAATTTATTAGGAAGACTGACAAAGCGAATGTATTTAATTAATAAGTTTTTTTAACAGCCTACAGAAAAAAAAAATTGAGGTATTTAAATTTTAAAGTTGAGAAATTAAGTTTACTTCCGTACTTCTACGACTTTTAGTTCACATTTTTTCTTTTTACGTTATCGAAAACTAAAGTTGTAAATTTGTAAATGTAAAGCCACTTCCATTGTTGTTGATTCGATGTTTGGTTGTTGTTATGTGTAGTTTCGCTATCTTTTAACTTAGATATTCAAAACTAAAAAAGAAAAGAAAAAAATGAATTAAGTTCGTAATTGGCTTTTTGACTGCAATTTTTATTTTTATCTCTCTGAAGTTTCGTGCGATAGCCCTAGTTGACGAATCTCCGTACTTTGTTTAACTTATAAGACGTACCTTACATACATAAGTAATTTGTTTAACATCTGTTTAACCTAAATATCGTAGAGTAATGTAATATAGTACTTTCATAGTAAGTGTTAATTTTACATGAATGTGTTTTAAACAAAAATACGTGAGAAGTTTAAAGAAAAAAATACAAAGAAAAAATAAAAGCATGGTGTGCATGAACGATAGGAAAACACAAAGGTAAAATTAGGAATTAATAACAAATAAAGGAAAGAAAAGACATGAAAATATTTTAGAGAGCAGTTGCTTGGTTACAGCGAGATACGAACTTCAGTCATTCAGTAACAAGTTATGTTTCACGAAGTTCATAAATTTAAGCTGACAATCTGACGAGGATTTACATCATGCTTCGCTTGTGCTTTATGAAGAATGTTCAACGTTCTTATTTCTTTCCTTTAATTATACGAAATTTTGAATTTATGTTCCGTAAGTTTTTAAGTAAGTATTTAAACGACGTCATTATTTAAGTAACTCATACGCAAACAAAAAGCAAAACAATCTGTCGGAGTGCGTCGAACACTGCGCTGTATTTCCGATAGACAAAAAGGTATAACTGCTTTGGAAGCGAACTCTTTGTACCTTAACTTCCCCATCTCCATATTAATCGAATCGCAGTGGATCGCCTTACCAATCACGCCACGCGGCTACTAATGAAATTTCATAAAGATTCATAAAGTTAATCTGACCGCTCAAGTACGTTTTTAAGGATATTCTCGTTGTTAGTTTGTTAATTGTAAACGATCGGATATTTAAGTTATAAATTATTCTTAATAACGGAATGACAAATGAAGGGTTAAGGAGCAAAGAATAATAAAATAAAATAATTAAACTTATTTTATAAAAATAAAAAATAAATCTTCATAAAATAAGCTTTTTGAACTTAAATCTATTGCTTTTAAGTCCATCCTAATATGTAATATTAAGCTTATAAAAATTACTTCAGAAAAAGTAGTCTACCTTTTATTTACTTATTTATTTATTTATTTTTAAAATTATAGAATTAAGAAAATGTTCCTTTCGCTTATAATTTTCTGTTTTTCGTTTATATCAGAAGACAAGAACGAGGTCATTTAAACAACGAAATAAAAAACAAAAACAACAAACAATTCTTCTCTTTATAAATGGAGACGTTAAACTTGCTTTCTATTAAATTCTTCTCTTTAATAACAGTTTTTAAACTAGACAACTAACGAAAAGATGTTTTTCGAATACAACGAAAACTTCCTAAAATGTAGAACTTTGCTATTTTGTTATATTATTGGAATTTTATATTTTATCATTAAGTCAGTACTAAATTATAACTTAAGTCTTGATTTTTAAACCAAGGACTTATTCTTACTGTGATCATTAAAACAAAAGTCCTTGTGTTCTGTACAAGTTGTAATTAATTTAGTCTATTTATAAAACAAAAATAATCTTAAACTCTAGAAAACCGCACAATACCAAGCTTAGAAACAAACCAATAAATGGTCTGAAATCATAATTATTTGTCTAGTGTTGAATCTTTCGAAAATAAATTTTTTTATCTTTACCGATAAAAACTAATAAAAATTAGTTATAATTAGACGATATTTATTTGTTTGAATATATTCCTTTAATCCTATAAATTATTTAGATCGATGCATTGAAAATTTTCTTGAAAAGAAATATTTTAAATTCTTATTGATTTGTAAAACTTTTATGACAACCTTCTAAATTAAAAAAAAATAAAATTAAAATCTAAAAATTTGCAATGGTTTGGTGTTTTTTTAAGGTAACTAAATGAATGTTGAATATCCAAATTCCAATTTTAAACAGTCCTCAATTTGTAATACTTGCACAAATGTGAAAATGATTCCTCAACGCTTTATGTTAATTCATTCAGTTACAATTGTTAGGCCTATTAAATTTATAATTGTTTTTATTAAGTGTAGGCTAAGAGAACTCAAATATTAAGTTACAATATTATAACTATATCACACGTTCACCAAATCGTACATTTCCCCTCCACTCAATCACTGGACAATAAGGTAACTTCCAACTCATCAAAATCGATTGAGGTTTTTGATTAAAGTTAAACAAAGAGGTCAATCATAATTCTTTATCTACAAGTAAACTGACAATAAAAAGTAATTAAAATACACTTTATGGGGAAGTCAAAATAATAAACATACAACACTTTTTCTATCCATCAATTTCCTAACAATTGACATTATGTCATTAAATAATAGAATATTAAAGAAATATGATGTAGCACGTTTCATTTTTGTGTAAGTCCATGCAATGCTTAGCAGAAAACTTGAGAAAAGGAAAGAATTATCTACAACTTTCCTCGTAACCGATTCTTCCTAGAAAGTATTTCCTAAAATATTCAGAAATAAAAGCAAAGGATATAATTACTGTTTTATTAACTTCGTTCACTCATATTGACAGATTTGCAGGAAATGTAATATATATATCCATTTCGTGAAACTGTCTCATAATTTCATTTAAGTTTAAAAGTTAGTGTTTATAAGTAAGCTCTGTTAGAAATTAAGATTTTCCGATATCCCTAATATGTCTACAATACAACTTAATAACAGAAACTACTTACCTAAATAACAATCCACAATAAACGTAAGTATCTATTCTTAATAGATGAAATTACATTTTATTTATAAATTTGGAACGTTTATTTGATGCTACAGTTTTAGCTGTAAGCCTCGCATGCTGGCAAGTTACGAAAAAAATTAGATGTTTAGGGCTATTTATATAATCTCTATTGACCACAATACGACGATCGCGCGCTGCTAATTAACAAAATTGCAGTGAAGCCGCGATAATAAAACTTCACACGCGACTTTTTTATATAGCTTTCGTGACTCAGGAGCGCAGTTACAGACCATAGATTATTATGCAAACAAATGCTTCAGCTACAACACTTGCATGGGATTAAAAAAAATAAATAAATAAATAGTGATGATCCTTCAGAGAGATACCGAAGGTTGGGCAATTCCACACATAAAACGGCAACCATGGATTCACAACAAAATATCTGGTATCTTAGCCACAAACTGCATTTAAAGCCACCCGAGTTTCCAAAACAAACTTAATGACTGGAATTAGTATCTAAACACTTTACACGCGGACCAATGGTGCTATAGTAAAAACTTCTTGGTTCTGTGCTTCATCGAAATGAGCATTTAAGATATCAGTTGAGTTTGCAGCCAACAAAGAAAAAAAGCTACGATATTTAGTTTTTTTTGTTTTTGTTTTTTCCTTCAAAAATATAATCTCTAGTTTATTATCTGTTTTGTTATAAAATCTATGTAATTTATTATCAAGTTAGTCGAGTTCACTGAACAATGATGATGGATTTACGGATTTCCGCAAAAGAAATAACACATGAAAAAAACATCGTATTATATATATCTTCAGGCTTTAATTTTTACTGTTTACATGCAAGGAATTGACTGATTTATTTTGTTTTAAATAACGAAAAGTTAATATCATTATAAGATAAATCAGCGTAATACTTTTAGATACTGAATTAGCTATTTAAAAAGTCAACACGTTCAACTTTTTTTTTTTGGTAGTACAGTATTTAAGTATAGGCTAATAGCTGCGAAAACGTTTTGGGGAAAAAAATAAATCGACTTCACATTAAGTTATCAATAAATAAATAAATAAATGGAGACATGAAACCGTTTATAATTGTAGTATTTTAATGGAATAAGTTACATAAATGTAGAAAACCCGTCAAATCATAAAGCTGCAAGAAATAAACATTTACCGAAAGCAAAAGATAAGTTCTGTGAGAATTAAATATTTATGTGATATTCAGATTTTTGTTTTAAATATGAGAGATGTGTTCAATTTCAATAGATTTTCTTTGATTAAAGCATTTAAAAATTAGTAACAATAATTTCGTTGACTAGGAATGAATTTATATTAAGGCTGTCTTTCAATGTTCAATTTAATCAAAAAACAACAGATTTGTTGATTTTTAGGGATAGCAACTTGTAAGTTTTTAACAACAATTTAAAAAATGAAGTTTGTAACTAATGACTACATTATCAATAGATTTCATGTAATAACAAATGTGTTATGAAAAGTTTTATATTATTTCATTGTATATAAGTTACATATAACAAAGTTACAAAAAAAGAAAATTTATATAAGTTATATATTTCTAAAATAATGTTTAACGTGCCAATAATTAATAAAAAGTGTAAAGAAACGATACAGAAATTAAAAATATCTGAGCTTTCATCGGTCTGGGATGGCTGTTTCGTCTATTTTGTGATGAGTCCACAAAAAAGACGGTACGGCTGTCCCAAACACTCACCGATGAAAACTCAGATATTTTTAATTTCAGTATCATTTCTTTGCCTTTCAGTGAAATTAATATTAAAATATATAAAAACTTATAAATTTTTATGGTAAAGAAAACAAAAAGTCGTTGATTTTTTTTTCCTTAAAGACTTTTTTAATTGCCAACACTGATGAGAGTCTAAGTAAGATTCAAGTAAAATTTCGAAGTTAGACATGAAGTCAGACATTAAGAACCAAATACAAGAACAAGAACAGCACCTGAATAAATGAATTGCCTTTCTGATTGCATTATCGGAAGGAATTGGAAACGACCGTTTCGTCTTTCAAGGGACTCATCAGTCCAATCCGCCTTTCCAGATAAAAGAACCAGAAAGGCAGGTCTCATGTGAAGGTCACCGTCACACCTGGCAGTGATTCCCGAGACCAAAAAAGGCAACGAAATTAAATGTTGTGTTATTACACACAATCAAAACCTTTACCTGCTTTTTCTGATTCTTTTATCTGGGAAGGCGGATTGGGCTGATCAGTCCCTTGAAGGACGAAACGGCCGTTCCCAATTCCTTCCGATAATTGAATCAGAATGGCAATTCATTTATTCAGGTGCTGTTTTTGTTCTTGTATTTGGTTCTTAATTATCTCACAGCACGTTAAATTATTATTTAAGTGAGACATTAATTCGATTTTCAGACGAACCTTCCTTTATAACAAATTTCATCGCAGTCTGTTCCAACAAATGTTGCAGCGGGTTCTGGTGATGTTAAATATACACGCCATGTATCTAAGAAATAACTGCTGTAGATTCATTCTAAAATCAAATCCATAAATAAATCTTTATTTGGCTCTAGATGATGATGATGATGATTATTATTATTATCATTATTATTTATTTTTTTAATAACTTAACTGCTCAGCATCCTATAAGAGCCATTCACCTTTTAAAAAAAGAGTTAATCTACTAACTAAGTGGTAACTAAGACTGCAGTTCTTTTAGTTTTCTTCGGTGTTGTCAGCTTGAAGCTCGTCGTCAGTCAATAGCTGCACATGGCGTTCGATCTATTTACCATTAGCTTATGAAACCGCTTCGTCGACCGAATATTAAGTAAAGTGCATCATTTCTATTTTTTTCTCTACGGTAATGTTGGCATTTGCCTTCTGCCATTACGGTAAAAGGAGCATTCTCGAACATAGCTTCAGTTGATCTTTTTTTTTCCCTTCCTTTCGTATCTCTTCTCGTGTGCTCGACATTCAACTACATTTTCAGTTTTATAGTCATTTCGCTGTCATCCTGATGTATAGAAACAGAGCGATGGAAACCACTGATAACCTCCATCAATGTTTACTTGTCGATCTTTAATTGCAATGGTTGTTACATTACATACAAGCGCATACACACACACACACACACACACACACACACACACGTTTAAATACATAATAATAATAATAATAATAAAAATATTCTCTAATGGCTATTTTTTTTTTTTCATTATTCATCAGTTGCCATGTTTCTTGTGTGTTGAGACGTGTAAGGCATGACTTATTTTAAATCCTATTCTAATACAGACGACAGTTTTTTGTTTGTTTTTTTTCTTGTAGGCGAAGATTATGTAAGTATTTTCTAATTAATTCAAAGTGATCACAAAAAATTAGAAAAGTATATGTTTAATATATTTAGTTGTTTTTTTTTTTCCTTATTATACCATGAGTAATCATCCTATCATGTTGATATGCACGCTATTTCTAGATAAAAATGTTTTCATGTTTTATAGAGAAAAATTAGAATTTACTCTTTTTCATAAGGGACACATTCCAAGTTCAAAATATTAGAAAGAAAGAGTTGCAACTCAACGATCTTAATATTTCCCCGAAACTCCGTATTTCTCTTGAAGAAATCTACAAGTACACAGAGCCGAAACATTCATACAAATCAGTTTGGAACAGAGGAACCCTGGCTTCTTTTAATATGGCGATACTTCAAAATAGACAGATTTGGTTTTTCTCTCCATAGTTTATAAGCTAGTAATGAGGAACATTATGAACATCTAATGGCTAGAGATTAAGCTTTTTTTTTTTTCAAACGGATAGAGCTGTTGTAAGAAATATCTAAAGATAAACAAAAAAATACAAAAAAAAGACATAATGAATTATAAATCTATTTAAATGGAAGTAAGAGGTCTTTACCTTTTATATTTACAAATCATTATTAATATAAGAAACATACAAGTCTTGAAGTTTAATTACGATACTGTCCTTTCTTGTTTATTTTGAGCTAATTCTCGGAGAATAATTTTAATTAAAAAAAATTGTTTTTCGTAATTTTTAAAGTTAAATTATCATTATTGAAATAATGAAACAACAACCCGAATGTTGAAGTAATAAAAAAAAATTATAATTGAACGCTCCTATTGTTTGTAAATAAATTAATGAGCAAAATATGTCTGTAATTCTATTGTGAATTGAAGACCAAATAACGAACATACTTGAAGATTTGAAAAAAAAAAAAAACCTTTTCTAGCTTTTTTATTTTTTTTATCAGTATGATAATTGCAGATAGTTTTGCAACAATATTTCTTATGCTTTGTCTTACAAAATTTTACGCTAAGGATTAAACCTCATAGAAAAATACATGTACAGTCGATTAATGAACTTTAGTTATTTTTTTCTTTGGGATGATCTGCTCGCTCCCACCCCCATTTTCTTTCTGTGTCTATCGCCTTGGAATGTGAACTCTTCCTTGTGGCCTCTTGCGGTTCTTTGATCTCCAATTGCTCTCGAGAACAGAGAATTTCCGGCAGCTGTTCGATGGTCCTTTCTCGGCTGATTTTTTTTTTTTTTTGTTCCTAATGGTAGCCTTTGAAGACAAAACTTTTAATAAAGCTGCATTTTCATTGGACTACTATAGAGAAAGAAAAAGGCTATAACTGGATCGATGAACGGGACTGTATAAATATAAAAAGAAAACATACTATGGTGAAGGGTTTTTTTCTTTTTTAAAGTATTAGTCTACAGGGGAAAAAAAATGTTTCTAAGGCAAAAACTTCAATGAAGTATTCGCATTGCATAAATAGGAACTCTAATCATATTACATTTCTTAGTACATTCCCTAGCAGGTTTCATAAAATTGAGCAAAGGTCATATAAGAAAGGAATCATTGTGTTTCTGACCGTATTACGCTATTGTAATAATCAGAAATAGTTTCGGTTTCGTTAAATATTAATAGTTGCCGTGATTTTCTTACAATCTCATGTAATTATGAACATCTTCACCAAATAATGGTAAGACAGCATCTACAAATTGTCGACATCTCAGTACTTTAGCTGCTAAGTGTTTGTACATAGCCTATATAAATATTATATATAACTTACGTGAAAGATTAACCCAGGCTTTGTGTAATTTTTTTTTTTTTCCTTTTTTGTAATACAACATCTTCATTACATACTTAGATAGGCCTAGTTGTATTCAAATTCAATAGAAGATCATTGTGCCATTTCTTATGACAGTTGTTGCTATACAAAACACACCAAAGAGCTCTTACAAATAGATTCGAGTTTTTTTTTCTTCCATGCGTGCTTTACTGCCATCAAAATTATCTGTGGAATCAAAGAAATTTCCTAATACCGTACCTGCCGGTGACCCTTACTACCAACTCTCCTAGTTTTTTTGACTTTTTACGATTCGGATTCAACTAAGACGATTCTAGCTCTTACTTCAGATGGGAGAGTTGGCAATTTTGTTTGTATTAATTTGATTTAGTTACTTTCTTATTACTTTTGAACATTCCAAAGTTCCCAGAATTATGTTTGTTTATTTATTATTCTGCTAAAATGTTATCATTTTTAGATATCTTAATGTTCCCTATTTGCTATATCTTTAACATGGGTTAATATGATTAGTTGTAATCAAGTTAAAGAAAAGATATAACTGTACTGTAATGAGCTTCGCATTTTTATTTTTATTTATTAAATTTTCTGCCTGGGCAATTCTGGATTTTTTTAATAATTTTTGGATTTATCAGGTGACTACCAACACAAGTTGATGTAAATATTTTTCTCATTACATTCTCCAAAATACTAATAGTGACTTTTAACATTTTTTTTTTTTTTTGTGAGTGGTGTTTGAATAGAAGGGAAGCTTAAAACGCGTTAATAAGAATCTTCAAGTGTTTTAAATGGAATCTAGTGTAGTCTAAACCTATTAAATGTAGTCTGAATATATGTAGTATAGTTTAAATACATGTCTGATACATTAACTACTTTATGGTAATCGAGATAGAAAATTTGTGAAAGGGAAACATTAATTGAAATTATTTTATCAAATTCCATTTTAGAAAACAACAGGTAGCTTGATTCGCAGCAGCTGAATTGAATTTCTTCTGCCATATTGACTGAGGTGATCGAACAATGGCGTTTGGCTATCATTTGTCCACTGATGGTGTGATCGCGTGCGCACGTGTCTCTCTTCCCGAGGGACTCTCGTGATAGATGGTATAAAACGAGACGCTCGTTGCTCGCCGACTGTTTGCAGTTCTTCCCCTTTCATATCGTTCATCTCTCTCTTCTGTCCGATGGGATCACGGCGCCTGTGCTCTTGGCCGGCAAAAACCATTACCTTTCTATTGGAGTGATAAAATGCCAGTCTCCATTTTCAACACAAAATTAAGTTCACAGTTAGTTATTATCGCTTAAATGAAGCGGGGGGGGGGGAATATTAAATATTTGATTATTGAAAACTCCATGATTCCGGGATAGTTCATTTACACGTTTTTGTCTATCTCTACATTTCAGGATCAAGTCTGATGGTGTAATAATGATACCAATTCTTATGTAGTAAAATTGATCACAACTTTAATAAAAACATATATAGGAAAATACTATTCCCAAATAATAGGGCAGTAACACAGATCAAAATGAAAAACAACACATTTTTTAGATTATGTAATTTTCTAAATTGAAACCTATTAAACATTTGTAATTGTTACTACTACCAATTTAAACAAGGTTAGGAAAAAGAGCGGGAAAAGATAATGAATTAACTGCAGGATTTTATTCTAATAAGTTACGTGATCAATATCAAATAAATAAGAATCTTTTATAAATTTTTAAGGTTTCCGTAGTTTTTGCAAATTTTTTGCCGATTTAGTTAAGCCTTTTAAATCAACGTTTCACTGCAAAAACAGTGAACTGCACTTCAATGGATTGTTTTACCCACAAGTTTTACATAACTTCGTTTTTTCCCTACAATTTTCCAAATTATTTCTAAAGATTTGTTTAAAAAAAAATCTTTTATCCTATTAAGATCTCGGCAAAAACCTTGTTATTCGTTTTTGATTCTGATTTGATTGCGGTTTTTGATTCTGTGCTTTTTTTTTTTTTTTTAAAGAATACAGTCAAACCTCGCTATAGTGAACACGGCTTATAATGAACTCCCGGATATAATGAACGAAATGTTTGGTCCATTGCCGTGCAATGCACGTATAACGGAACGGATACAGTGAACTCCCGGTTATAGTGAACCGAAATTTCGGTCCCTTGAAGTTCACTATAGCGGGGCTTGACTGTATATCTGTCTCTCCAAGCAGGGCCCCCCCCCCCAAAGCGGGGGGGGGGAGTCAGTTGTTTCCCCCTCATCACCGGGCCTGGCGCTGAAGTCTTAACCGAAAAATAAATTACACGAATTAGCCTATCATTTCTAGGCTTTTTTTTTTTATATAGTATATCTACATTTTACATAAACTACTTTTCTACTTGAACCGTTTGCATAGAGCTATTCTGCGTTACAATGTTTTCATAGAGCCAATTTTTCCTAAACTTTTTTCCTACATTTCATTTCTAAACATTTGGGTAGAGCTGGAATAAGTAAATGTTGGTGTTAAAGTAATTTACTCAAAAAATAATGCTAATAACTGTGTGTGGCATGTTTAAAACGGAGAAATAGGAAATCGTGTAGTGTTTTGGCGATATTTTTGGCTAAGAATCTACGATTTTGACCATAACTTAGGAGGGACCCTTTACTGCATTTGGTACCTGGGCCCTAAATTTGATGTGGAGGGGGGGGGCTGTCTCTAAGTGACCAACAATGAGATCTAAACAGCCCCATTTTAAATTTCTACCTTTGTAATGGGCAATTTTTTTTTACCATTCATTAAACCTACTTCCTAAGACTCTGAAATCTTCTCGTCAATTTTCCTACTTTCTTCTGAAGAACTAAATTAAAAACTCTCAATTTGTATCTCACACATTTTATTCTTCAAATACAGGCTCCAGTAATATATGTTTTGTAATTCCCTAATTGTTCAGTTAATTACGTATTCTGTTTGTGATTAACTCATAAGAGTTAATAATAACGACCCAAACCACTATTCTTCAAAAACTAATGATCTAATCTTTATTTGCTTTTTATTCTAAGTGAGCTTCATCTCCAGCCTTAGTTATCATCGCAACAGATCCACTTCACGGGAGGTGACATTAGCACTTCTCTAGTTCAATTACACCTTTTGGTTTTGATTTTAAACAAGAATTGTGATTATGTAATTTAGAGCTTCAATTTATTCAGAAATGTACTTCGTTTATTCGTATTTAATGTTAAGAACTTTTAAATACAGACATACATTATATCTTCTTAGTTATGACCTGAAGAATTCTTTGTATAAAAAAAGACGAAATATAGCCAAGATGCAGTAGTAAGATATAGTTTATGTGTGTTTTTACCGACATACATTGTTTAAAAAATTTATTTAATATTTCAATATTTAATATTTATTTAATATTGATTTATTTAATACTTACAGCTATTTAATATTTCAAGATTGCAACTATTTACCAAGCTGTAGTAATAAAAAGGTTACACACATGGTAAAACACATTAAAATATATTTAAACAGGCTAAAATTACAACGTGTTCTACCGTGTTTGTAACGTGTTTATTACCAGAATATAATTTTAGCAACACACGTAAAAAATTTTATTACATTTACAAAATTACTTTATTTAATATTTTTGAGAAAGCTATTAATTTCAATGAAAAAAACATTCATTTTTTAATTTTTTTTTTTATTGAAAGTAACAATATTCAAATGAGCCTAATGTAAAAAAATAAAACAACAACAATAATAATAAAATAGTAGTAAACCGTGAACCATTAATTCCTTTGAGAATATTCCGTGATGAAAAATCAGACAGATACCAAAATTAAAACCGAACGAATGGCTACGAAAGGGGGGAAAATTATCAGCAATTGTAGAAATGGCGTTGATAAATGATGACTAATTGCCATATTAATAAACCTATATTACGTTTGACATCATGAAATGGACAACACTCCATTGAGAAGATTAAAAAAAAAAGAACTGACCGCGATAAAAATTGATTACACGTTTATTTGCTGACCATTTTTTTTTTCTCTGCTGTGAACCAACGTCCGGATGAAAACATGATGATGTAATTAGGAAGAACCTGAACCTAATAACAAGTGCTGCCTTTTGTGATGACCCATGTAGAGACAACAATAAAAGTTCGATTTTTTTTTTACTTTATCAGATAATAGGCAAAAATTTCATCTTGCATATTTTTTTTTTTTAATATTTACGTAGGCCTATTTATTTATTTCCTTTATGGATTTTTAAATAAATGTACATTTATAAAAACATTTTTTCACGTTCAAAGTTTATTATCAATTAGAGCTAACATTATAATATACCATGAATTAGTTGATTGTTTAATAACAAATATGCTATAAATATATTTACAAATACTATTAATAAGCTAATATAGGCTAAAGTAGAAATCAATAAATTAGAAAGTTTTTAAAAATTATCATTTATCTAGTAAAAAACAAATTAAATAAAGAAATTATTATAAAATGCTAATTACAGAAATAAGGCCAAAAAGTAAAATAGGATAGTAAAGAAAAATTTCCAAATATTAAAAAAAAAAATTCTAAATTTATTGATTAATTACTACAGAGTAGAAGATAAAGAAAGAAAAAGGAAAGGAGACAAATTAAAAAAAATCTGCATATTAATATGTTTATATGTTTCATATATTTTGATGTACCTATACTTCGTTCTATATTAATTCTACATTTTAAAATTATAAAATTGTTATGTTCTATATATTTAAATTATTCTAAAATTTCCTTTCACAACCTATTTTTATTTTTTGCATTTATAACTATTTTAGTCATTAAATAATGTCCAAATTTAATTTATAAACCTAGTCCTAAAAAAACAAATAGTCTTTGATAAGATTTAGCTGAATAAGAATGACAATATGCTGCATTTCCATAATAATAATAATAATTTTATTAATCTGGGAGGCGTAGCTACTGTCTCTCGTTATTCATTTGAAATGGAACTAAAACAATTTATTATTAACTTAAGACTTGTTATTAACAAACATGAAAGTAACGTAAGAACAACAAATGTGTAGCATTATCCGGGAATGAAAGAACACGGTTTGAAAAATAAATTATGTAATAAATAGAAATACAATATTATAAGCTATTTTATATATAAACTTATGTATTTATTCTGCTACATTTGCGATAAACAATCACTATTTAAAAAACGAATAACAAAACAAAATCTTATGCAATCAGTAACAGAGCTCCTTATTAAAACTATGTCGAGTCAAAATGGAAAAGAAAAGAACTACATAAAACGGAAGCGTAACAGATTTCCATTGAGGGAAGATTTCGTGAAATCAACTGTAGGTCATCCAAATGTCAAGTAGTAATATTTAAAGTTTTGCTATTATGGTGATCTAATAGAACATTGTGTTAACAAGATCCTAAAAAGCCTCCACATATTTTAAATGGGCTACTCGCGTAGAATACATAGCCTATATATATCTTACGGTTACTATATTTATAATATAACTTATATATGTGCACATTTTGCTGCACCAAACTTCTAATAACTTTATACATTTCTATTATTATTTCCATTTTGTTTTCTTTTAATTGTTCTAAAATTTTACGTTATCCATCCTACCCTGTTTTGTTTTTTTTAAAGCGCTGTAACGGAATTTTTTTGCACTTTTCAAAAACAATAAAATCGATGGTTCAGAGAAACTACGACGCTTCTGTCTTTTGAAGCTCCTCGGCCAAATGCAATTGGTTTTTTTTCCCTTTCTCTTGTGTCTTATTTTTCGTTTTCTTTCGAAAAACAAACTGCAGTTGCGTTTTTGAAAGCGATATCGGTAATTGGGAATCTTTTGGCTGATGGCTTTTCGTCTCCAGGTTTTGCGCATTTTTTCTGCCCTCCGTTTAAAATCAAACATTTTTTCTTTTTTAATACTTCGCAAAATGATTCAGACACATTTTTTCTTTTTTTCCCATTCTCGAAACGATTAGGTTTCACATGGAAACATCTGAGCCTCGTCTTGCTCCTTCTTCCCCCACCGCAATTTGGTTGCGGTTAACGTGTATACACGAGCGGGGATTGGCGGGCGGAAGGCGTTGTTATCACTACCACCCAAGAAAAATCGTTGCCGGCATCGGATGCAAAAAGTGCGTCACTGGCAAACAGAACAGCCAATTAATAGCATTGTGCACTTTTACGGGAACCGGGGGAATTGATGTAGTTGCGAGATGCGTGGGACGATCAATGCCGTAGTTGCACAGCCCGTTTTTCTTCGAGGCGAGTGGAGAAGCGGGTGGGTGGTGGGTGGAAGAAACATCGAACGGCGGCGAGTTGTCTCTTCAGGACAGCGCCTAGTTTTCTCTTAACAATTTGTTGCTTTACCACCAGAAGGCTAAACGTTCAAATAGAAAACACGAAATATTAAATACTTTTACATATACCAATTTAAATACATATCCAAATTAAGATTTCATAAATTAGGCTCAATATTTTTTTTTATAATAAATAAAACATCATTTATTTATTAAATACTAATTTCTGCTCCTCTTCTAATTCCCCCAGCAAGATGATGGGGAATATGTTCCCCGAAACTGTCCTGTCCTAGGAACTTTTAATGTATTGTATATATTTTTAGCATAAACCTTTTTTAAATTAATTTATGTGCGAGTCCCAGTTGTTTCTTAATGTAAAATATAATAAAAACACACGTTAAAATCTTTTTAATTTTAAGATTAATAAAGCTTTCTGCGGAATTAAAAATGCTATTTAATTACTGTGAAAAAACCATGAATTTTTAATTTAACAAGGTCCTTCAAACCTCTCTTAGCCTTGATTCTTTTCTGCAGAGTAAGAAGTAGCTCGTAGAAGAGAGAAGTTGTCCCAGTCTATCTCGCAAATTACTATAATTTTTTTTTAAAAATTAGAAAAGTTAAGTTCACAGAAATAATTTACAAATTGTGTTCTAAATAAAAAAAAAGAAAAAGTCAACTTTACTAATTGTGCACATTCTAATTGAAAGACCCTAAAACGAAAGATTCGAGATCCAATCCCGGATCTCTTTTTCAACATTTTTAATTTAAATATATTATTATTATTATTATTTCAATTAATTTTATATTTATAATTGTGCTGTGGACTCTTTAATTAATTCACCTGTAGGCTACGTTAAATTTGTTGCAAAATTGAAATAAAATGTAAAGAATTAGACCTGTCGAAATTAATTGATTTAAGTTCATTTAAAATTTCATCGAATATACTCATAGCTTTGTCGTTGAAAAGAAATGCATTTGGAAATAGTGTTTTTGAAAACGTGAATTTTGGTAAAAACTACCGGTAAAAAGTTTAAGAATATACAACGTTTTGTGTGAATTAGAAACTCAAAATAATTTCGAGAAAAACTGGTCTTCACAAATCGATAATATCGAAAATTTATTGGTTATTAAGTGAATAAGAAATAGTATCAGATGATTAAATGTGATCTTAACAACTACAATTTATTAAATTAATATCGTTCAAAAACCCTTTTAATAAAATCCTAATTATAACAGGGACTGTTTCCAAACTCCCATCAGATTTCACCGCTTAAAAAAAAAAAAAAACAACTTTACTTAACAAAAAGACCGAATAGGTACAGAGCTTCCCTTGAAGTCGGACCACTTCTTGCCTATGGGCAAAACGGAACTTAACAATGTGTAATCAGTTATTTTGATCGCTTACGGTTCTTGAGTGAATGGGTATAGTATTTCACCATGTAAGCTTATGAATTTATGTAATTTAAGCTTATGAATAATAAAGTGACGAACAGAAACATAAGTTTTTGTTATCTAGCTTCTTTGTTATTCAAATTTATGCCACCAGAAACGTATGGGTCTAAAATCCTTAATTACAGTCCTATGGAAGCTGCTTTAATTTGACAGACAGCAGTAGTTTTGGTCTATATCTTAGGTTAAAAGGGGGAGAATTACTGTAAGTTTGATTTTTTGATTTAAGAAATGCGATATGGCATTGAGGTTTTCTTCAAAAGGTTTTAAAAAAACAAAACAAAACACATAGTAACATTTGATTCAAGAATTAGAAGCATTTAAAATGTTTTTGTTCTGCTTCTCATTAAGTTATGACTCCCGCTCTTTCAAACCAAATAACTCATATACGAAGATACAAATGCGTTCACAAGGTCAAGGGATTATCTAGCATCGTGGGATTAAGACTGTTCCTGGAATCAAGCTCTCACCTGATTGGTCCTCAGGACAGGAGGACATAGGTGAGATTGGTTTTTTTGGCTCTAGGAATCCAAACCTCTGTTTTTGTAAATAAAGTTAGTCAGTAAAGTCAGTAATTATCTGTTAACCTGTCTCTGTCCAACGTTATTTTAAACAACACAACAATATTCCTCTGATTTTAAAACCACAAGGTAGAGATTAAGCTTAAGCATTTTTTTATTTTTAAACAAAATTTGAATGGCTTTTTTTTTTAGATTTCTTGCGGTTTCTGTGTGAGAACTGCTGTAGCCAAAACTTATGATATGACTGCTTCTATGTGATAAAGATTATTAAGAATAAAAGTTTTAAAAAGTGATAAAGATTATTAAGAATAAAAGTTTTAAAAACTTATAAATTGTTGTCAAAGAAGCGAAGCAAGATTTTAAGAAGTTGACATTATTTTTGAGTTTTCAAAAGACAAATTTTGGCGAACACATTTTTTTTTCTTTCTACTGAGGAGACCCTTGATTGCGTTTGTTTTTATTTTAATGTTTTGTTCCAGTACAACTTTAAAAATAAACATTGAAACATGCTTCTCCGAAAGATGGTATCTAAGATATTCGAGTATATAAATCTTATAGATGAGATGAAAATTATCTTCCACTAATTGATTTTGATTTTCTTCCATAATAATTTTAGAAGGATTAACAGTAAGGCAACATCCATAGATCTCCAACACTTATTAATATAATTTTAGTAACTTATAATTTTAGTCGACTAAAATTAAAATCATAGTAAATAAATTAGTATCTCCATAAACAAAAAATTCTTCCGATTACTCCAAATGGTATTAGTATTAGCTATTGTCCTCCAAATGAGAGATGGCCGCCCTGTTTTTGTGAGATCTGCGCATGTATGATCGATTAGTCTGGTCAGGCACTTCCGTCTGATTTTATGACAGGACGCCACCATTATGGTAATCGCTTGTTACTTTGCAAAAGAGCATTGTATTTATAAATAATATATATTTATTTATATAAATACTTATTGTTAGCAACTGGTATTGAAATAACGCTAAATAGTCGAGAGAAGTTTTAATTTGGCGTTATAAACATGTCTTTCTCAGTGAAAACAGACCCCGTCGTCCATTGTGACAGGAAAACATAATTGATCAGCTACCGGAAGGGCTGCGCAGTTCAAACTTCCGCCGGCCACCTTTCATTTGGAGGACAATAAGTTGCAACTGGATTCAATAAGACTTAATCTAGGATTATCTTAAGACTATTTGGAGAAATCGGCCGGTAAAGTTTTTAAGTTTTTAAATTGCTAGGCCTAGGAAATTCTTATTTCCTAGCTATCGCGAGATTGGAGTATTTACATTTTTTTTTTGGGTGAATGATCGTAGATAAGGTTTGACCAAAGTGCGAAACTAAAGTACTATGATTCCACTTGATTGATATGTTAAGAATAAAACAATTTTCAATCATATTAACTTTAAACCAAAATCTTTAAATTCTCGGGAAAACTTGGAGCATTATTAGCTAACTTACATTAAATATTAATCTACATTAATTCAAATGACAACTGGAAATAATGTCAGAAAAAAAAAAAGATATATCTCTCAGGTAATTCAAAACGAATTAAGAGAATAACATTCGTAGTTTGATGAGTAATGCTCCTCTCATAAATTTTAGTGAAATTTTTTAAATAAAAAATAATGTTGAAACCTAATAACATTTCGAAACAACACTTGAGCAACTTTCGATTTTCGTTAAATGTCAGGATTAAGTTTATGGTAATAGCCAAATGGGCAGGATTCCGTTTTGCAGAGAAATAGCAAAGGAATTACAGAGAAAAAACAAAATTGCAATTTTTTGTAACAAAAGTTAATGTAACATTTAATTGCACATTAAAGCCATTAAAAATACTACTAATAATAATATTTAAAAACTTAATGCGGATATTAAAGATATGAACTAAATTAATCTGTAGTCTTCTTTGCTGTTTAATAGGATAAAGATTTACGCCTTAAAGCAATTTATTATTTTAGAATAAATAATTATTCACGAGAGATGTTAGATTTAATTCTAAATGGACCGATTGAGTAATCGTTATTACAAAGCAACTTCTCATTTGGGAAGATTTAGAAATAATAATTATTTGGTTCTTCCCATTCACTTCAATATTCTTCACCTCCTTTTATTTTGTTTATATAACTTTATAACATTATAAACATTTACAATTTTGTTTACAGTTATTCATTTTTTTTTATCATTTAACAGAATTTCTACATTTTCTACGTCAGATATGTATTATTTGGAAAACGAGGTAAAATTAGTGTTGCTAAATCGAATTCACATAATCCTAATAGCGTTTTGTTAAAAAATATATATATTTTTTTTTTTGCATTGTGTTAAAAAAAACATTGAAAAAAAATTATAAAAAATACTCCATTAAACTCAGTGGACAGTTAAAAAAATATATTGCAAATTAACTTTTCTATTTCATGTCAGAAAACAACAGAGGCCGAAGTGAAATTATTTTCCCTGAAATTAAACCTGACAGTTGATCAAATCCAAAACTGCACAATTTTTTTTTTTTTTTAATGGCATATTATTTAGATTGAGGCCCATTGTGAAATAAATAAATAGGTTTTTCTGTCGTATTTTGTCAAAGTATTTAGACAATCATTAAATCTATAATTGTAAATTCTGGAACGCTGTAGATGGTTTTAAAAGCAACTTGGTGGAATACTGTATAGACCGATGGTTCGTTATAAGGTTTTATCAAACTGGTTAACCGCATGTCCCCGTGGCTAAAAAGGTTACTACGACTCTTTCTGATGACATAATTCTGAGTTAGGTCCGTGCAGTTGATAGACAAGTAGATGATCTTCATATGTTATCATCTTATTGAGAATTGTGGCTTTAAGAATGGAAGAAATTAATAACAGAAGAGGACCTCATAAACACATGGAAACCGTAATTCACGCTAACTTGGGTTGAATAAATTATAATTGACTTGTGGTTTTGATTAGCTGTGTCTATCATTTTCAGATTAAACTAATCTAATTAGGAACGCATACTGATGTACTGAGTACCGTAACGATCATGTATATAGCACTATTTCACTTTGCGCTCCATTAATTAAGAACGTACCCTGCACGCAAAACGGGATATTATTATAGGCACTGAAAGATTGAAGATTAAGTGACGATCAGATAGAAGATTGAAATTTGTAATTATTCTATAAACAATATCCATCAATTCGAGACGTAGGATTCTTGCCATTCACATTCTTTATTCATAATAATCTAAATAGTTTTGTTTTGTATGAGCGGTTTATTTCATGTTCGAGTTGTTTCTTTATTTTTAAATGAAAAAACAAATAAACAAATAAATTTATCATTTATTGCTGTTAGATCTAATCATCTTACAATTAAACGTTCTTTGAAAGAGGTTTTTTGAGATTTGTTTATTGGTGGGATACGTAACATTGAAAACAAAAAGACAAACTGTTTGTATCATGTAGAAAGTTTATGATTCACTTAAGTGAAAATAAACAATTAAATGTTATTTTTAAACATCATTCTAAAATCTAGGCTTAAACTTTTATCGGAAACTACATATTTTTGTAACGACAATTCCCAGGAATAATACAAACCAAAATTAGCCACACACAAAAAAAACAACAACTTAAATTTTTTTTTAAAGTGAAATTTCAAAGAAATTACACATTAATGAACAGAATAAAAAAAATTAAAACTAAAGAAAGTTGAGTAGGCTGTACTCAAAAGAAATTATCCTATCTTCGTTTATCTGATTTGTAATGTCAGATTAAACTTTTCGAGCCAGCTTAAACTTAAAGATCAATTAAATACTTTTTATAAAATATTTGGTTTTGAAGTGACTGAAATATTAGGGGTTATTTCGAAAGGGAAGACTGATTAACCATCGTAAACCCTATAAGAACTATATTTAGAAAATGAAAACGAGGTTATGATTATAAATGAGAACTAAACAAATCAACGCCATTCTTTGTACTCCGTCTATTCGAGGACTATTCGGTTCTTTTATTTTATAAGAGAAAATAAATAAATAATTAAAAAATTTAATAGTCTGTATTAAAAAAAAATCTGCTTAACATTCCAAACAGTGATTATTATTTCAATAAGTTGTCATCTACTATCATTTACTTAAAAGTAATTAATTTATTAGGCGTTGCAAACAAACGAATTACTTTAATTAGTTGCTTCGTAGTTAAGCAAAATTAAAGTGTACAAAAATGGCTTATTTATTTATTTATTTATTTATTTATTTATTTTATAAATAGAGATTTTTAGTAAATATTGTCTGGAAAGCAATAATAAATTCCTAGCAAAAATTAAAAAAAAAAAAAAAAAAAAAATTAAAAAAAAAGAAAAAAAGATTGTTGTAGATTTTGAATTGAACATCAAAAATAAGATAATAAATAATAAAGTAAGATCAAGAATAAAATTCAATTCTTCTTTGTTTTTGTTTTTTGTTGTTTTGTTAAAAAAATACTAATACTAAATGATATCTCTGTTATCCATTCAAAGGATAATAATGATTTTTTTTCAAAGTATGTTGTTGTCAGTGTTTCGGTTAGTGATCTGGGTCCCTTCAACTGACTCGAGTCAGTCTATAGTTTCGGTCTTAATCCGTTTGCCAGTGACGCCCCCGGCCCCCTCTCTTCACAACGGTTTGTTTGGAAGAGCCTAGCCGAGAATGGCCTTCCCCTGCACAATAGAGACTGAATCGGGTCTTTGAAAAGGCTAATGTACAGTTGGCTGCAAAGAAGGGCGCGCCTTGAGTAGACACGCCTCTTCTGTCGACACCGCCATGTTGCGCGGCCTCCTCTGCTTTTGTACACGACGTTACGCCAAGATTAGATGTATTTCCATTACTTTTATAGAGCGGGTGGACTGTTTAGCAGAATGAGGAGGAAGAATAATCGACAAGCTTTATTGATCATTTTTAAAGAGTTTATTAAGGGAATAATACACCGTTAGGAGAGTGGGCGTTCAACAATACGGCTTCGGCACTTGAACAAAAAAAAAAAAAAAAATCGGCAACTTTTCAATTGGCATCCGTGACAATACGAGATGGAAAAGAAAACTAATTTAATTTTCAAGGGAACGTTACATAAATGGAAACAAATCATAATCCCGGCCTGATTTAAAGCCTAAATCTACACAATCCATACGTCATTTGAAAGACACAAACTGTGCTAGGACGATCCATTTTATGTATGTTAAAAATTGCAGAATTAAAGTTTATTTTCGAGAATTAAATTTATTTATTTATTTATTTATTTATTTATTTATTTATTTATTTATTTATTGTTTACAAACAGCAATAGGATAACAATATGAATAAGACCTCATGCAGAATCTCTAGATAGTTATAGCCTTTTTGAAATGAAATCAAATACTTCATCTATTGATCAAACTATATATTATTGCTAGTTAATTATCGCAATACGCAATTGATTCTAGTAATCAATTAAGCTATTAGCGAGATGATATTATTGTTTACAAAACACGTTTTCATTTACCAGATATTGATTTATTGATAGATTTGATAAAACTTAGCATTTTATCCAATTACAAGTTTATCAAAACAATTTTTAATGGCTAAAAATATTCAACTAACAACTGAAAAAAAATCAACTAAAAAAGATTATATTGTTCATCTCTTAATAATAATACCGTATTTAACATTATACATGTTGCGCAGATAGCTGGTGCATACTTAGGTTTCTGGCTGAAATTTGTATACTATCAACTAAAGGCTCCAGTCAGTGATTTTTTTTTCTTATTTTTATTATTATTATTATTATTATTATTATTATTTAACAACTTTTCTCAGTTTTTTTTTTTTTTTTTTAATTTACATACAATGTGGGAAAATTCCAAACATTATACTTTCACTACTGCGACAAAACTTTTCTCACAATGTAATAGCAATTTAATAATTAAATTTTGTTTATCCGAAACGATTTTTAGCGTATTTTAAAAATATGTAAAAACATTTTTTCGTCGCTATAATCAATATTTAATAGCGCACACAAACGATCATGTAACTGTACCTCTATTAATAACATTATTCAGTTCAGTGTATCAGTATTGAAAAGGGCTCAAAAATTATTATAACAGTACTGCAGAACCTATAATTTATAATGCGGTGCCATGTTTTAGTTTACTGTTTATTGTGTCGTATTCACTGCAATTTTTCAATATACAGTACATGTTTAATACAATATATTCCGGATTATCCGAAACGTCCCGTCAAATTCGGATAAACGAGTTTTTCGTGTAATGGCAATTGATGGCAGATTCCAAGCTCCTGAGTTTCTAAACCAGATTTTTTAACTCCTGTAGCTGATGATGGGCCTTATTGCGATATTACTATTTCTGTTTGTAATATGAATAGTTCAGCTACTTAAAATGTAAATGAAACTAACAAAGAAATAAAAAAAAATCGACATCAATAACAATGAGAATAAACTTTGACCTTAGAGTCTAAACAAAAAAAAAAAGCTGTTGTAACCACATGTATGTTGATGATGTTTGTTTTATTTGTGAAGGCAATGGTAATGAATAATCTAATCATCTCGCTCCTACGAAAATTCAGTTCATCGAAACAGGGAGGTAGGGGATGGGGAATCGTGACTCGTATTAAACAATTACAGGAGTTTGAGGCAAATTGGATGGAATTAAATACAGTAAGTGATAAATTAATTTCTCCTCTTTTCTCTGCTCTTCCAAACAATTTGTCGGATTTAGAAGCAAAACTGCTCTCGGCAATCGAGTAATTGTCGTCTGGAATGAAATTATCGGCGCCGGGGGTTTCTTCTTCTTCTCCCGTCAGCAAATCAGGCTTTTGTCCTGGAAAGCCATTTTGTCCCGAGGAGAGGCTGAGGTAATAGTGTCGCGAAATATAATTACCAATTACAGGAGGAACCGCGCAATGCGGGGGCGCTCGGATCGCGATGAATAATAGCCCGGCTTGAAGTGTACATTAATTATTGAAAGTCACGATTAAAGAAGTCTTGAGGAGTAGAAAGGAAACAATGAAATTATAAGAAAAACATCGAACTTAAAAAAAGGAAAGAGTTTGAATGAGTTAAGGATAGAGGCAAGACAAGAGTAACCTATCGATTTACAATTTAGCCGTTTATTTACTTCATTATTATCTATCTAAACAGGGTAAAAGAGCGGGAAAGAGGTGAATAGCCGTGTAGAAGTATAAACTTTAGGCCCTCTTTATTTTTTTTTTCCTTATTTCTTAAGTGTATTATTATTATGAACTAAAAAGAAAAACAACACTTTCTAACGGTATTATGTGTCAACAGGTCATTGAAAGTTATCAATTAGTAGACTATAAGTTTCATAAACAATCATTTTGAATGAATCGATTGTTATTATCGTAGTCCATCTCGCACGACTAGGGTCGTCTGTTGATCATTGTGTGACTTAATCTCGATGCAGGGTCTTAGAACTAATAATAATACAAATAATAATAAGCTATGTAATTAATAATGATTTTTATACATTAACTTTTTCTTACCATAAAAAATATCAAGTATTTCGTTAAAACAAGATTTAAAACTTGTTATATATTTGTTACAAATGCAAATGGAAAATAGACATTTCTTCAGTTTCTAGGAATTAAAAATTAGGATATAGAATATAAAATAGTTTTAAATATAAAAATCAATCTTATTCTGAGCTAGTTATGATATTTCCGTACGATGTTCAAGATCTAAAGCAAGCCTAAAGTAAAGGGATAAATATGGATGATAAAAGAATGAGATACAGTAGAGCCCCGATTATTATCCGCGGGATTGGGTGGCAAGGGCTTCGCGGATACCGAAAATCGCGGATCACCCGAAAAAACACGAAAAAAAAAATAATTCATCATTAAAAACTACGTTTTATTGTACAAAAAACATAATATGTAAAACTTTTAAAATATGTACAGTATAGCAGAAACCTTTGCTCTACGTTTGCATCCACAAATTCCGAGAAGGCCTATAGGATCACGATGCACAATAAACCTGTCAGTAATTTTCGACCTTCGCACTGCAGGGCCTATTGTATTTTACTTGTTGTTGGCTAGGATTAAAATTGTTTTTTTTTTTTTTTAATTTCGTAATTAAAAAAATTTTTCGCGGCACTCGCGGATAATCGGGGCTCTACTGTACATGAGAGAATATCAGGGATTATCCAATTGTAGCAATCACGTGACTGCGATGTGAAAAATTATTTGTTTGAAATAATATTAAAAGGGTGCAAATGCATTCATATGCTACGTTATAAATTTATTTTTATTTATCCACAATCTCTCTTCTGAACTATTTTTATGAAGTTTTCATTGTTTCAGTTATCCTGAAAAAATCAATAAATTTAACACTAAATTTATAATAATCTATGTAGGTTGTTAATAAAAAGCGATGAAAAAGTATTCTTTCCACATCAATGGCCGCAATCATTCATTGTATTCATGTAAGATTTGACATCATTTCCGGCTTCCAAGAGAATCATACCGAATCATGTGATCCTTCTACCATGAACATTTCATTAACGTGTATGTCATCTTTGTTTTCATTGGTCAAACTATTCATTTATGTTGTCAGTTTTCATTGATTGAAATATCCTTGATTGAAAAAATATATATTTTTTAATTCTTTTTAATCCAGTTTTATCAAAAAGTATTGTTATTGAAGAGAATTATTTCCTTCTTGAAGAACTACAACTGCAGAAAAAGTACATAAAAAGTGACGTTAGGCCTATATTGCATTCATAACAATATAACGGACAAGAGAATTGAGTTTGGCGCAATTAAAAACTACTTCCCATTATTAACTTGTAATAACCTATAGATTGGTTTTTCACTGGAGATCGATACGATCCAATGCGAAATCCTAATTTATTGCAATAAATTGATATGACCAAGTAGCTGCGTTTTCCATTGGTCCCAGTATCAAGTTCAACAAATCGAAATGAAAAACATTTAAATATTTCAGGCGAAACCAAATAACCTAGAATATAATTAACAAATTTCTCAAAAAAACAAATAAATCCTAATCCCCGAAGTCCTGCAAATTATAGCTTTGGGAATCACTGGGAAATTCCGCGAGTCAAAACCAATTTGTACAAAGCTCTATTATGAGAATGCAAACAATTTGCAATTGTATGTGGTCTGAATACGTAATTTCCCGAAGTTCGCACGAATCCGAAAGTTCTGCTTTAAAAGCATCACTACAGCTAAAATTGACTGAAAAATAATGCTAGTAGTATATTTACAATAGGCGAGATTTGATTTAAGCTTTCTTAAGCGAGTTGTAATCTACATGCTTACGTTAGAACAGAGTACAGCATTGTAAGACCCACTTCTAAAAATTTTAAATTCCTGTCATTTCATAGTAGTAAGTATTAAGGTCCTGACTCAAGCAAATGCAGGCGACTACAAACCTTTTATTTTTTTTATATATTTCTTTTACCGATGCATCTAAAATTCTGAAAATTTAAATATGAACTTGTGAAGCATCTGGGATTTCTATTTTCTTGTTTTTAATTTTTAAAATATTCTACAATTAATTAAATTAAAATTCAAAAACAGTCAATTTTTTGGGGTGTTTTCGAGGTATTAAACAGTATTTTCAACTTAAAAAAAAATTGAGAAAAGCCTGAAGTGATTAAAAATTCATATAAAAGTGATTTGAATTTTAAATATTTATTATTATTGCAACAGGTAATTTTTAAAAAAATAAAAATTGTATTTTTTAAAATTGTGTGAGATTATATTATTTTTTGAAAAGTTAACTGTTGCACTAATAATAAATATTTTAAATAAAAAATCATTATTTTACAAATTTTTTATTATTTTAGGTTTTCGTCAATACCTCGAAAAAAAATTCAAAAATTGACTGTTATTAAATTTTAATTTAATTAATTGTAGAATATTTTGGAAATTAAAAACAAGAAAATAGAAATCCTAGATGCTTTACAAAATATTTAAATTTTCAGAATTTTAGATGCACTGGAAAAAGAAATAAAAGTTTTGCAGTCGCCTGCATTTGCTTGAGTCAGGACCTTAACGGGTAAGACGGCAGTTTGCGGTACCGGGTGTTTGGGTTTCGCGTCGTGAAACATGGCCGTCTTGAAACTATTTTCAGAAAACGGAATCGATGTAGGAGCGATGCTTTTTGAAGGGGATAAATTTGTTTTCAAAAGTTAGCAACAGATACATCCTGCAGTTGACGATGCCTCACTTAACCGAAACAAAACTGCAACGGGTGAATCGAGCAACCTAACGTTAGCGGTAACATGCCCATCAGCGCTGTATCCTTACGAGCCTTTCTATTGGCTAGTACCATATTGTTCAGTCTAGCCCCTTAACGCATCACATAACGAAAATAAGTATATACTGAACTTATTTATTTATAGTATGCGACTACTTAATGTCATAACGTTGTCAGTTACAAGAGCATCCTACGTCTTACCACAGCGCCTCACAAAAACCTTTAACTCTTTTGTAACTTATTTGAGAAAAAAATGCTATCATCATATTACAATACTTTACAATGTGAATTGGAGATAAAATTAATATCTATAATGTACAGTAAAATCTTAAATTTGAATTGACATCCGATGACAGGTTAGGAAATATTAAGGCACAATATATCAAAAACAATATATCCTGTGCTGAGAATGGCAGCACAGGAGGCTTTGTGTGATCACAATCCTAACGGAACGAAATTAGGATGGGGGGGGGGCTCATTTGACAGAGGGATGAATAAATCTAAGGTCCCGTCTGGAGGAGAAATAACTAGACAAAAAAAAATAATAATAATAATTTCAATTTCCCGTAAATGGTGCATTTCTCCACATTACTTTCCTGTCGTGCAGCAAAACGTCAAGTGTTTTTGGTCATTAAACGTTAAAACTTGCGAATATCAACGTAGGGCCGGCTCGAGCGTATGTGGTGTCCCTAGGTCAGTTGTGGCACTTGATCATTTTTTTATTTTAAATTGTTAAGCTTTATAAATTTTATAAAAGGGGTTTGTCATAATACAACATATTGAACATATATTACTGTTCATTTCAGTGAATACCTTACAGCTGAATTTATATCTGAGATAGCAAATATTGTATTCTTTGTGTAAAATCATGAACATCTCTTTAATTGTAGTTTTCTGTATTTACTCAGCTTGCTCCGTGAATTTGGCACTTGCGCAGTTAACCAAATGGCCATTGTTGTGCAAATCTTTCAAACTACATATAAAGGCTGAAAATGGTAAACGCTTGTAAACTTTGCATTCGCTGTCTGTCCAAACTATGGTCTTTCAATATCATTCATATTAGTCTCTTTAAATTTTGCAACTGCATTTGCTGCTATCTGATTTCATTCTACTAAATTGCAATATTTCAATTCGTTTAATATTTTTTACTTAGCAAGCAAAAGGATATTACAAAATTAATAAGACAATGCAATTGAAGAACTTCAAGAGTCATTCTTTCAACACTAAACAGTGAAACGGAAGCGGAAATTAATAACAATCCCATAATCCATCAACATTGAAAAAACAAAAAAACAAATAAATATCATAAGTGTGTTCTTTATTTACCGCTCAATCTGTAGAAATACCGTAATTACGAGAGTTAAAATATGATAGTTGGTAGCAAATAATTGTACTTTCTTCTGGACATACATTTGTTAAGACGGATTCTACAGCCCAATTAATATTTTAATTAAGATGTACAACATTAGGTAACTAACATTACTGTAGGTGGAGCTTTCCTATTATAAAATCAATGGTATAAATGGTGTAATTTCATAGGAATATTTAAATCTGTTACTTGATACTCAACAACCGATATACTCCAATATAGTTTTTAACCGGACTATGATTATAGGCTATGTGTAATAGCCAATTTGCAATTAGATATCTACAGTTGTGTAAAATTGAAAAAGAAAGTTATTGAATACTTTGATAATAAGTGCAGAATTGAAGATTATGATTTATTGTGTCTCGTATTTTTTTTTCTTTATCAGATAAGTATTACCTTAATTACATGTAAGTTGTTTTTGTTTTTTGTTTTTATAAATGTAGTCACTTCAATTGCAGTGTTTATTTATTTATTTACTTCACATTTTCTGTTTTTATTTTTCTCCCTTCCTTTCTTTGAGGTTTAACTTTATAACAACCATTTTTTTTTTTCAAATACTCTCTTATTAAATTCGGCTAAACTAATAAGTTTGTAGAAACTTCACAGTTCAAAAGTGCCCTTTTATTAAATTTTGTAAAACCAACAGGTTTTGGAGGAGTGCTGGTTCTGTCCTTTTGTAATTACCAGACTCCCCAGGAAGCCATTAGCCGTGCGTCCTTCGTCTGTATGTTTGCCCTGATAATGCAGTCTTCATCGAATCACAGGCCGTGTTTCCGAGGTCGCATGGTAATGCACTGCGAAATAATCATTTTAAAAACGTTGAATGCGCACCGCTGCGTGGCACATTAGCCATCGGGGTTTGCCAGGGCCTCCCCTACCTATCATCTGCCGATGAAATGATGTGCTTTTCGGCCATGAATAGCCGTGACGTCAAATCAAACTTTTTCTTCGGCCTGGCTGCATTATTGTTCCGCTGACTGCGGGATACCGACAGCCAGAAAAACAGAGAGAAAGGAGTGCGCGGGGACAGTCCCGCGAGCGACCCACAAAAGCAGAGAAGTCAGCGTAGCGTGCTGCTAACAGGGGTGGCGGAGAGAGAGAAGACTTCTCTTTGTGCTCACAGGATGGAAAGAGCAGTGGTTTCAAAATAGACAGAAATGCAGAGGAGTAAATATAGCAAACTGAAATCAGTACACATAGGACAGTCAGCTTCGTAACCAGCAAAATAATCTGCAAAAATTGTTTTTTGTTATCGTTTCTTAAAACTGAAATAAACATTGTAATTATTACTTATCAATATAACGAATTTTATATATTTTATCATTATTTTACAAATAATAAGTCTAAGATATAAATTCTTTAGCAACAATCTTAATAATCGCTCTAACATACTCTAATCTTTACAGAGCTTAAGAGTCATTCAAAATAATCAGCTGAATATGTGTACACCGACGAGTTTCAGTTCAATATCATAGAAATAAGTTGTTTTTGCATGTGTTTGTGTGTGTTGTTGTTTTTTCAAATTGTAGTCAAAGGTTTTGCTACAGCACAAAGCTGAACAACTACACTACGAAATATCAATAAAAATATAAATAGCTAAAAAAGAACATCAATTAAATAAAACATCAAAAGGATAGCGTTAATGTAAATTGCCCTTTTCTTTTTTACCTTTTTTTTATTTTCCTTCGTTTCGGCAATTTCCCTTTACTTTCGGTGAGAGAAGATAAAACTAAAATTATTGGATCTTTTTTAAATATTTTTTAACCTTAAATGCTTGAAGAACTTTCCACTTAATAAAAAAAATATAAAAACGAAATAAAGTTTAAGCTCAATAAAATTAAGTTTCTTTCCCTGATCTTTATTATTATTTTTCTTTTATTGGAATATTAATATTATTTTGATGAAAATGCCATGAGAGCGATATCATCAAGAGGCCGGATAAATTCATCTTTAAGTGAACTAAGAAAAAGAAATTGACCTTTTGAACTTCTGAACAGTGTGTGTTATTGTTGTTGGTATTACATTTACCCTTCTAACACTTGGTCAATCACTTGTTTAGCGGCAAGGTGTAACAAACACTATGCAATTTTTAAACCCCATTCCCCTCTCTAAAGCCGTCAGGAGAACGTAGCTTCGGTTTCACGAAGGACAAGACAGAAGAAAGAAGAAGAAAAAAGACAACGAATCTATACTAATAAGGACTCCAATCAGCTGTGGATTCTACTCGACTGTGATATTCATGGTTGAATTCTGTAACTTTTATCATATATTTCTCTATCAGATATTAAAATGCTATCGAGTTAATACTCAGGTGCTTGTGGCAATTTGCGAATGCATTGGAAATAAATGAGTTTTCATACTGTCCAGAACGTAATCCTGGAAAGGATCATTTTTTTTTTCAATTCTCAATGCGGGTATTACTGTTGTAATAATGGAACTAGCAATGACTTTCTTACCTTACCAAAATAATGAGGGGAAATGAAGGGATATAAATTGATAGCTTATTCGTGCATTTTTCGACCACAAAAATAAACAGCATAGCAACTGCTATGCCGTCTGCAGAGATATTTTTTTTTCTTCCTCTTCTTGCACACACGTGTGACTCAATTTGCATGAAGTAGCTATATACTCCCCGCCTTGAAAGCGATGCGGGGTTGGCTCTTGTTGCTTGGCAATGCCTCGATGTGGTCGGGGTAACGCCATACGCCTCCTCGTCGGGGAAAAATAAAGCCGAGGCCCGCACACTAGTTTTATCAGATGAAAAATCAAGTCAAGCACCATCGCATAATTCCCTAATCATCTTGGCGGGGATTTTGTGAAAAGGTTGGCGTGAAAATGCTCCCTGGAGAAAGAAAGAACCTTTTATTCGTCAAAGGATAGAAAGAAAACAGCGTCGACGAACAAAACACGTTCGTCAGTTTGGCGGGCCGGGGAAAAAGTTGGAAAAAAAAAAAGAAAAAATCTCCGAACGAAAATACCATTCAAAAAGCGCGTTGATTCCAGTCCGATTCATCTCTTACGCAGATCAGCATTTGGTTCGACCCTCATTCAAAATATTTTGTTTATTCTGGAACTATTTTCCACGTTTATTTTGCGAATTATATATATATATAAAAAAAATCCCTTTCGGTGATGTTTGCTAGCGATCAATATCATTTTATGAAAAAAAAAAAAAAAAAATTAAGGGTCAACTTACAAATTACGTAATCACGTGAAAAAATTATATAATCACGTGATTATAAGTTAAGCTCCAATTCGAGGAGAGTTCAAGAGAGATTATCAATATGTTAGCAATTAAAAAAAAAAAAAAGTGGATAGTCTAAAGATACCAGTAAACTTTTCTAGACAATTATTTAATTTTTATGTATTGTGACGATAGTACAAGATATTTGGGTCCAATCCGGTCAGAATGAATAGAGCTTCTATTCAATAAATGTATCTAAAGAATCAGATATCTTCGATGAATAGCATTTGAGATATCCTAATTATTACAGTCTATAAAAAAAGGTTTTACCCTATTGCTTTTTACCTATAAATTCCCTACATAGCAAAATCAAGAAGGATTTTACATTTTAATAACCTAAGCTTATCAATAAAGTTTCAACTTAGCAGGTTAAATAACTTTTGTATTATCGTGATAAGAGACACAATGCTTGGGTGTTTCAAAGTAAAATTGCTGGTTAAGACTTGTTCAGACACTTTCGACTCCCCGATGATTATTACTACCTACAAACGCTATCAAGCCTATTATTATAATGGAACGCGGTTAGAATAACGTAAACACCAAAAGCAAAGGCGCTCTTTCTACAAAATAGATATAGAATTATGTATATAATAAATTTCTGTAACAATATTTCAGACCTTCAACAAATCTCTTAGCGAAACCATCTTTCACAGAAACATTAGAAACTCAGAATTTTAGGCTGGCATGTCTCAGAAGACGATAAACTCCAGGGATAATAAAATGGCTTCTTTTGAACTGAAATTCGTTATATTTTGTTAAGAACCGAATGCGATGAATGTGCTTGCGTGATTTATCGTTAAAAAGTGAATAGTATTCCAATATGATGTTGTTGTTGTTTTTTTTTTATACGTTAAATCAAGTTGCAAGGTATGCATTAGAATAAACTCTAAATATACTGAATTAATTTTTCTACTTTGAAATATTAATAATGATTACTTTCTCGTCCATTCGAATGGGCAGCTAATTATCAATTGCAAATTGTATCAACTTCAAATCTTACAGGTTATTATATTATAACGTGAACCCTAATTACGAAAAGAAATTTAAATTCGAATTTGAAAATTTTCTTAAATTATTAATGCTTTTCCTAGTTCACTTTATCATAAACATAGAATATACAGAGTCAGCCAAAAAAAAGGAAAAACACTTCTTATATATAATCTGTTATATTTAGTGTGCATATATTTTTTGTCGTATTTATAACAATTAAAAAAAATCTTAAATTTTGAAATCCTTCAATTTTATATTTATTGTACTAGAGAATAAACAAAACAGATTTAATATTGAAGAGTGCGGGAAATAACAATAATAATGCGATCAATACCGCACAATACATATAAAACAAATATTTAAAAGAAATGACATGTTTCGAGAAGCCCGAAGTAAACGGCTTTCTTCCTCAGACTAAAGAACAACAAAGGAATAGAAAGAATCAATTTAAACATAAGAGGGTTATGTTTAAATTGATTGTTTCTATTCTGTTGTTGGTCTTTGTATCTGAGGAAGAGAGCCGTTTACTTCGGGCTTCTTGAAACATGTCATTTTTTTAAATATTGTTTTGTGTGTATTATTTTTAACGCATTATTACAGATTTAATATTTTGGTCTTATAACATTTTTAGTTAATTCTCACTTTATTATTCACATCTACTATAACACATTGACTACAATATCATAAATTGACAAAATGTATCACAGTGCATACACAAAAATCAAAATAAATGAAGTATTAATATTTATTACTGCTGTTTCGTGTCTTCTTCAGATAAACTTAATTGCTTACATTTTTTTTTAATACGTCTTATCATTTTTAATAAGCAGTTTTTTAAGCAGAAATAATGAAGGAAGAAAATTTGACAGTGTCCTGTCTCTGTATAAGTAATAGAATTCCTACAACGATATGCCTTTAATTTACATTACAGCAGATTTCCCTCGTACTTTATAAAGGAAACAGTATTTTTTTCCTTCTTCTTTTATCAGCACGTGCTTATAAAGGACTCGTTTTTGCAAATGCAAACAAGCAAGAAACTTATCTCTTTTATTTTCAGAATTTCTGGAGATTCCTGATCTTTTTTTTCTCCGATGTATGATAAGCAGCTCAAACAAGAGCAAAAGCGTCAATCCAAGTAGACATTTCTCGTGCAACGCATAATCCCAGTGGTTAAAAAGAGGCTCTTGTCTGTTTCGCATCCGCTATCCATTTGGAGCCTCCGCGTTAGTCTCACCTCCGCCCTGGATTGTCATCGCCAGTTCAGTTACCTCTTGTTGCGCAGTTGAGGGTTTTAATGATGGTTCTCCAGTAGGGCACAAGTAATGAGGCTCTGCAAGCTCCCACCATAGCCTATTTTGCTTGTTTTTTTTTTTTGTTTTTTTAAAGAGAGCATTTTTTTTTTAACTCCAAAAAAAAAGAAAAACGGTTGCTTTGGTGAAAGCTTCAGAGGTTTTTATTTCCTATTTCTTTCTTTGAATAGAGTGAAGCAGAAATTTTCTTTATCTCGTTGAAAAATAGATTTTTTTCCCAGGGACTTTTCTGCTGCTAACCCACTTGATTTTCATTATATTTTTGTTCTCAGAAAACATAATGAGATTAAAGTGTTATTTATAATAAGTAAAACAAAATATCCTAAATGATCTTGAAGTCTATTTTTATTAAAGTAGTATGACATCATTGTTTACTTCATTACTGTTTAGAAAAAATAATGCAAAATTTAAATGAAATTACATGAAATATAAAACAAAACTCACAAAACTAATGGCGGAGTGCACCAAACTTCAGATAACTTTGATGACTGCAGTTTGGACGGAGCTAAAATTAGTGGGGGGTGCTGCTCCACAAAAATTTTAGCCTTTGTTTTAAAATTGTGTGAAAGGAAGCAAACATGTATAAAAAGAAATTTATCAAGTTTCTGAATAAATTTTCTTTTTATACATGTTTCCTTTCACACAATTTTAAAACAAAGGCTAAACTTTTGTGGAGCAGCTCCCCCCCCCCACTAATTTTAGCTCCGTCCAAACTGCAGTCATCAAAGTTAACTGAAGTTTGGTGCACTCCGCCATAAGAGTTCACAGATTTGTTTTTGGAAATTGTGATACCGGGAATACAAGATAGCTAAGATAGTAAATTCGAAATCAATTTTTTATTTAACTTGGAGAGACCTTCTTTAATATTTGAAGAAAGTCTGTCAGGCAAAGGTTTAAGGTTATAAAAGATCTACGTATAAAAGTTATATATATATATTCAAAAAAGGTTCAGGAACACACAAAATTATGTAAAACACTAAAGCAACGGCGTGACCAGTTTCATTGTCCCTTACTCTTCTTCAAGCGCTTGAAGAAGATTGCGTAAAAGCAGTCGAAACCTAGTCGCGCCGTTGTTTTAGTGTTCTTAAATACTTTTTTTGTTGCTGGGCCTATTTTTTCTTCTATGTAAGATCTATATAATAGATCTACATAAGATTTAAGAATTTTATCTGCAATCTGAGATTAGATAACATATAAATACAAACTAAGGTGACATCACGAGAGCAAGTACGTTGTTGCCGCCGATAAGTATGAAAGGGTGGTAGAGTGAATTTAAAGGTCAAAAGGAAAGATTTTCCAAATACACGTTTTCCACAAATGTTGCTGTCACGTTTCGAGAAGAGTGTTCACTCGTTCCGGAGGTTTTTAGAACATTCCGCAACCCAACATTTCTGCAAAGTCAGAACCAAGACAATTTTAAGAGTCTAACTTTCTTTCCGAGTGAACGCCAAAACTACAAGCAAAAGTTTTAATAAAAATCTTTATTGATTTGAAATTAATTGTATTATACAAAATAAAAATTCACTTATGCACTACTGCCTAATAAGTTTATTTATTTATTTGTTTGTTTGTTATTCAGGAAGGACGGAAAAGCCATTTAATATTTTTAATTTATTAAAAAAAAATAAATAAAAAAATTGTACATAGTAAGCTATTAATTAGTGTAATTTTATTGAATGTTTTTTTTTAATTGCATGTTCCAACAAATTAAGATTGTTTAAGTTTCTGTTTTTGGCAATTTTTGTTCGGAGTCAATGGATGTTAATTTGAATTCAGCCCTTATAACAGTTTTAAAAAAACAGTCAACTTCAATTTCCTTACGAGCTTCTCCACAAAACAGCGATTGTACGACAGAGAAGTTTCAATCAGGCGGCGTTTTTTTTGTTTTGTTTTAAAGATAATGTAAACAATTAAAAAGGAAGACGAAATGTCGAGAAATATTTCACATGTTGAAAGCAGATTATTAATTTCATATAAAAATTTAAGAAAAATATTAAGTGCTTTTTTTACTAAATTAAGTAAACACTATTAGACAAAAAAGAAAAAAAGTCTTAAATTTCGCGTAATCTAATAAAATGTAAAGAAAAAATAAATAAAAACGTAAGTACATTGTTCGGCGCTGCTTGATTCTCTTACATCTTTTAGCAAATAATTAGATTTACAATAGAGCTTACAAAGTAAATACAATGTAGCATTTTTAAGCGTCTCTGCATTCCGATTTGCATTAGTAATTACGAAATTTTCGAAATCCTTCGAGCAGTTTTCCACGATGTGCATTATTTACTTAAAAATTATAAATTGTTAATAATATCTTTCCGCATTGCAGTTGCATTAAGAGCGTCTCCTTTTGCTCGTTTTTAATTAAAATATATAAATATTTGAGTCGTTAACTTTAAAGTTTCTTGCATACAAAGCGAAAGAAATAAAAATAAATTAAACACCAACACGATTTTTGAAATTCTTAAATATAGCCAACACACAAGTCTAAATAAAATTAGTTAAAAGTTAAAAAACAAATATTTACAATTAAAACAGACTTAATTTTATTTAGACTTATGTGTTGGCTATATTTAAGAATTTCAAAAAAAAAAAAAATTTTTCACACGTAAAAAACTTTTTTTAAACACGATTTTTTTCCCCTTTTTTTTGGTATTTTTTTTCTTTTTTTTTTCATGTTTAAACAGAATGTAATTTTCTAATGGTTGTATAAATTAAACAATATTAATTCTAATTTAAAACTTAAAGAAATAATTAAAAAAAGCCTATTAATAACTGTTGACATCAAAGTGTGTATTATTTTATTAAATGTTAGAAATTTCCTCTATTGCATTAAAATATATACAGCAATTTTTTTGAAAATTCTTTAAAGAATTACTTATAAATATAAACGTAGTTATTTTAGTTTTGTTTTTTTTATATAAAAATAAAATAAAAATTTTTCTCACTGCTTTTCACATTGATCATTTATATGAGAACGACGGACAGACTGCTTCTGTTTCCACCGAATTAATTATATAATTTAATTAGAATTAGCTTCGGGTTATTAGATTTCGTTCCAAGCATTTGAATTATTAAGCATGTTAATCTCACTAAACCTTATTACATTTTAAGCAATTGCGCGGAACTCGCATAAAGCTTACTGCTTCGACTTATTTGTAAATATCCCCTGCCAACTTTTATGATTTTTTGGATATCAATATGGGGTTGTCCTTCTCCCGTGGACGAACCAAGCAATATTGCGGTGGCAATTGAGTCAGCCAGCCGTGACAACGACCGCGTTTCTCCGGGAGAGGTTCAGCCGTTCGCGGTCAGGCCTAATTGCGTCTGTCTCCTTCCATAATTGGTAAGTGACCGACGGTTACTCCTCGGGAACACGAGAAGGCGTTGTGACATTCGATTACTCGGATTTGTTTGACTCGGAATAGCGCAGGCCATTATCTTTCGTTCTAAGTTCATCTTAAACGAATGCTTACAGAATGGGAAAGAATTCAGTGGCATTTGGGATGTCCAATAACAATTGACAGCAAATTGGACAGTTGGATTGAATCAAAACGAACGGCGCATTATTTTTAAGAATAAAGGAAAGAATAAGTCAGAAAGCTAATATCTACGTACATATAGCTTGTTTATTCAATTTAGTATATATAAAAAAGGCCTTAAAATATCTTAATAACCAACATCTAGGACGTCTTTGCAATAAAACAATTGGGGTAGATTAATCACACCAGTTTTTTCATTCAAGGGTAGCAGAATAGGAGGTAGAGGTTACTTCGATCACCAACCGAATGGAACAAAACGGAATGCTATCCAATTAACTGTTAAGCATGAAAAGTAAATGAGCGATTATTATTATTATTATTAACTAACTTTATATTTTGCTGTTGTTGATTTTTAGAAACGTACAAATTATCATTCAAGTTATTTCCATTTTAGAAATTTCCTCGGCTCTTTAAAAGTTTGAAGCTTATTGTAATAATTTATTAATAAAAATATATTTCTAATTATTACAATAAGCTTTATTAATTATTAATCAATAAGATTTATTAACAAAAATGTATTTCTAATCTTCACATATTCTTTAATACTACTTAACAACATCGCCCACCCTACTGGCTATATTTCATCTTATTTCTAAGACTTCATCGGCCCGTTTACAAAATTTTAAGGAATAGAGAAATAAATTCTCTCTTTCCTAAACCTCAAATAATATAATAATCCAAGAATCTAACAATCAAGGAACGTGGACTCAATCATGTTCAATTTAAAAAGTTCAAATTACAAATTTAAATTTAAAATTATTTTTTCTAAATAAAAACAATTCTCAAATGTCCTTATTTTCTAATATTCTTTTTGATAACAGTCTTTTTTAATAAAGTCTTCAAAATATAGATCCAACTTCTATTAAAAA
>JAFIDM010003189.1:36317131-36342227 GCA_023159025.1 Thereuonema tuberculata | reverse complement strand
AAAAAAAAAAAGTCAATTTCTTTATAGTATTTTATTGATATTTCCCGAGCTAAAAAAAAAATATTGTTTTATGGTTATTAATTTTTTGTAAAATTGATAAAGAAACAAATGGTAAATAAGCCTACTGTATTTATGAGAAAAAAAAAATAAAAGTGGTATCTCAACAAACAAGATTATGTTTCAACTGATTTTGGTTTTTCCCACAAAAATATATATCCTAGTTCACTTGGAAAGAAGCTCCACCAATTTAGAGAAGCGATGAGGGTCAGTCTTCAAGTAGCTACCCTCCATTGTCCGCCTGCCATATTGTTTGGCACGCCTTCCGACAAAATTTGCCGCATCCAATCAGCCTAATCGGGCTGGTAATCCCTGGTAATCGGATTGAGGGCCGCCGGGAGACCCTCTCCGTTGGGCCGGCTTAGCTGCGTGTCCCGTTGGCCTTTGTCCGACTGCCGCACCTGATGGTAGCATATGGAAGCGACACGATGCGTTGATTCAGTTAAGCGGCTGATCCCTGTAAGAGGACGACGTTGGAGGCTCTCGTCCCGGTGCTTCACAAGCGGCTTGAGTGACTTCGCGTCTGTAATTTGCCTCGTTCACGGCACACAAAAGCAGAGCAAAGGAGAGGGTGCTTGATACACTGCAGCAAACACCAATCACACTAGGTACCAGCACAAACAACCTACTGGCCAAAAGCAATTTCACATCTACTACTCTTTCAATTAGTTCTTTATGTAATCCTTCATCTAAATCAGAAGGTAACAGAAAGAAGAATTAATGACCATTCACTCACCCCATGTTTTCAGATACTTTTAGATTTTTCTTAAAGAAGAAGAAAAAAAAGAAACTTCATCTACATTAAGGATTCTTGTGAAAAATGATAAGAAAAAGAAAACAGCACATGAACAAAATAGGAAATTGCCTTTCTGATTTTAGATTATGGGAAGGAAATTGGGAACGGCCGTTTCGTCCTTCTCGGACTCATCAGCCCAATTCCCGCCTTCCCTTAACCAAATCAGAAAGGCAAGACCTGGTTAGTGTAAGCCACCGTCGGCTTGACAGTGACCCCACAAACCACAAAATACAAGAAAACAAATTGCTGCTTCTCTCGAAGCCAGCACAAACCTTCTCCTAAGAATGTTTAGGCTGAAGGGAAATAAATAATAACATTAGGTTCAAAGAAATATTAATAAAGAAAGTTTAACGTGCTGGGATAATATGTGAAAAATGATAAGAAAAAAATGTGAAAAAAAAGAAAAAAAAAGAAAAAAGAAATGTTTTCTTGTATTTTGTGGTTTGTGGGGTCACTGTCAAGCCGACGGTGGCTTACACTAACCAGGTCTTGCCTTTCTGATTTGGTTAAGGGAAGGCGGGAATTGGGCTGATGAGTCCGCAGAAGGACGAAACGGCCGTTCCCAATTTCCTTCCCATAATCTAAAATCAGAAAGGCAATTTCCTATTTTGTTCATGTGCTGTTTTCTTTTTCTTATCATTTTTCACATATTAACCCAGCACGTTAAACTTTCTTTATTACATTAAGGATTCTTTCTGTAAGAATATGAAAAATTAGTATATTTCTGAAATTAAAATGGTAGGATGTTCTAGAACCGATTTATAAAATGCAATTCCATATTCTTAAAAAAATATATTTACAATAACTGTTTAAAGTTATTGTAAAAGACAGATATTTTATTTAGGAAAATTAATAGGATATAAATGGATATCAGCGTCACTTTTCAGGAAAACAGTATTTGCAAAGATGAACTTTTCCACAATATTTTAATAACAGAATATTGTAACGTAGGTTACTGCAACTCTTTCAAGTGTCTTTGACAATCAACATTTTTCACAATATCTTGAGTGTCAACAACTAATCTAATTTCAAATAAAAATTAGAAAAAGCCACAAAATAACTCTACTGTATGAAATGTGGAGTGAAAGTGAAAAATGATGGCAACAAGTGAAAATTCACACATTCCTACACGAATGTACATTCGAATAAGAATATTTACAGATACATAATTTACATATTTTAGCCTTAAAGTCATATATCTGTTTTTATTTTTATTCATCTTTGCATATGTAGCATTATTTTGTTGCTTCACAACTTGCAAATTTTATTAGTCCACATGCTGCTGTTATATAAAGCTATATTTTCATTACCTTTTTATTCTTTTTAAACTTAACTACATCTCTCCTTGTCCTAAAATATTCTTAGTATTGTCAATGCCTCAATTCACTTTCTCTTTTCAATTCACTTTCCTTCTAAACAAACAAAATTACTTTCCCTACTTGGTCCACCGCTTTAAATATCACTGGTAACTAACCACTTATGTATCGGCTCATATTCCCCCCCCCCTTTTCTTTTCTATTTTCTCGCTCTCTTTCTATCTCATTATTATTTCTCAAGGCTTAATTCTAAACCTCTTTTCAATCTACTGTATATTATCAAAATGCTAGGGGGTCTATGTACAAAAGTGAATCTGTTTTCCTTAAATTTATTGTGTAATAAACTACGATGCAGTTATTATAACTGAAACCTGGTTAGATGACTCCATTGATAACTTTGAACTATTTAAAGATGAGTACACTGTATTTCGTTAAGACAGAGACCGTGTTAAAACTGGTAAGAAACGTGATGGCGGTGTACTTATCGCAATCAAAAAACAGTTCAAGGCTTCCAGGATACATCACCTCGAGACCTCTACCGAAGATCTATGGGTTAAAGTAAAATTTAAAAATAATGTCAAATCTCTATATATTTGAGCTTCCTATTTTCATCCTAACTCTAACCCTGACCTTCTCAATTCTTTCTACCATAATTTAGAAACCAAAATGCCCATTATTGACGATGAGAATGTTCTTATCACAAGTGACTTTAATATTCCTCATCTCAGTAATTCCTTATCTCTCTCAGCAAGTAACTTAAATACATTCAAAAGCTTATAAAACTTACAGAATTTAATAAGTATTATAAATTACATCTCTCGATCTAGTTCTATCTAATGTAAACACTACGGTAGAGCATGACACTCATCCTGTTGTTCCTGAGAATAAATTTCATCCTGCCCTTATTATCTCCCAAAAATACAGTTTCAAAAACTACCCATAGAAATTCTATTAAAACTATTAATAAACATTACAATTTCAAGAAAGCAGATTTTCTTCAACTTTATACTAAATTAGCAAATATGAATTGGACCACACTTTATAACAATACAGATATTAATGATGCTGTTAATTATTTTTATTCCATTATTTATAAAATTTTTGATACCTGTACTCCCAAAATTTGTATTTAAAAAAAAAAAAAAGACAATCTTTTCCCCCCTGGTTCACATCAAACGCTATTTTAACTCTTAAAAACTATTAATACCGTCGCTACAAGAAACATAACTTACAAGAAGACAGAGCAGAATATCAGCGTCTCAGATCACTTACAAAAAGTGAAATTAGAAACGCATACTCAGCCTATGTCGAAAACACAGAGAACAATATCAAAAATAATCCACAACAATTCTGGCAATTTGTTAATGAAAAGTCTGATACCAATGTTGAACAAATATTCAATTACCACAATAAAAAACTTACTTTTAATGAAACTATTGCAGCTGCCTTTGCTGACTACTTTCAAATCAGTCTATCAATTTTCTCAACTACAGACAACTCACACTTTCTCACATTTAATAAAACTGTTGATAACAACTGTATTGCTTTCGACATTTCTTTAGATGATGTAAAATGTGCTTTTAAAATGCTCAAAGTAAAGAAAAGTATCGGTCCCGATCTTATACCACCATAAATCTTGAAAGGTTGCAATCATCTTCTTGTACAACCATTACATTTCCTGTTCTGTCTTTCTTTGAAATTAAATACGTTTCCGTCCTTTGGGAATTATCTAAAATCTCTCCTCTTTACAAAAAAGGTGACAAATTCCAAATCACTAATTTTTGACTTATCGCAATTCTCTCAGCTCCTGCTGAGCTTTTCGAAATTATTTTACATAAAAAAATACAGCAACAGACACAAAACCATATTACTGCTTCACAAGATGGTTTCTTACCTAAAAGATCCACATTTACAAATTTAGTCACTTTTACACAATTCATTTCTAACTCCTTTGACAAAAACAAACAAGTAGATGTCCTGTACACTGATTTTGAAAAAGCTTTCGATAAAGTTAATCATCAACTTCTACTCAACAAACTATTATTCTATGGTCTAAATCAAAATGCTATTCATTTCCTCCAATAGTACATACATAAAAGTTCTTGTACTAGAGGGGTCGAAAATCTTCCGATTTTACATTAATTCCTCAAGGTCTAATCTTGGTCCACTACTCTTCAGCCTTTTCATCAATGATCTTCCAGAAGTTCTGACTAACTCACAATGTCTTATGTATGCAGATGATTGTAAAAACTTCAAAGAGATTACGAGTACTGAGGACTGTCTCAATTTTCAAAAAGATATTGATAATCTCTTCACTTAGTCTATCACTAATAAGCTACACTTCAATATTCCTAAATGTTCTATTATTCCATTCACAACAACGATTGTTCAAATTAATTGTACCTATAAACTTAACGGTAAAAAAAGAAATTAAAGATCTTGGCGTTATCTTCTCTTCTAATCTCTCTTTTAATTCTCATTTTGAGTATATTACAAATAAATCCAATAAACTTCTGGGCTTTGTGATTCGCCAAGGCAAAATCTTTAACAAGATATCCACTCTCACAGATTTTTTTCACAGAGATATTTTACACAGATAATATCTCTAGATATTTTTTACACAGATATTAAACTTATTAAAAAATACGTATTTTCCTTACATATGCAGTATTTAATCTAAAAATTGATTCTTTATTTAATAACTAATTATTGGTAGTTATTTATAACTTAGTAGCATAGCAAAACTACAATTAACAGTATAATTTTATAATATATCTATAAATCTTTTATACCAGTATTAAACTTACTGTGAAAAGTACCTATATTCACCAATAACACCACCATTGCATGAACGCTATCTACTCTAATGTAAATATTATTTACCCTAAGCATTTAAAATTACCAACAAAAATTGAAACACATTATTAAAGATTACTAATCTGCAATATAACTACATTATATATATAGTGTAGTATGGAATATCTATACATATAAATTCTTAATCAACCAATTTTTCCTATCTAAACTATTACCGAGATCAAGACCATTTCTTTCTTCAACCACGTCCTTATTCAAATATCATGCTTCCTAAAGGATTACATCCCAATCTGCAACATTTTTACTCAATACTTACTTGAATTCCAAATTCCTTCTCAGCTAAGTTTCAAGTATATTTCAGTAAAATATAAAATTTGAAAGTTCTTATTAAAATAAAAGGATTCTCCTAGGGTCGTTTCTAATAAACTCGTTATAATGACAAGTGTGTATCTTATTACAATTTAACTAAAGATTTACGACTAACAGTCTAGAAATTATAATTTTCTTATTGATTTTCTAGTAATTTATGTCTAATGTCTTGTCAATGTCAAATTATAGGCCTGCTTTATTAATTGTTTCAATCATCCCCGTTTGGCGGAACTTAGTAGGGTCTGAAAACAAATTTTTGGAAATCTATCATCATTGTAAATTAAATCAAAAGTAGAAACAAGAGCAGGACAATGAATAAATAAAATGCCTTTCTGGCTCAATTATGAGGGGGAATCGGGAACGGCCGTTTCGTCCTGCAATGGACTCATCAGCCCGATCCGCCCTCCCGATAAAAGCAAGGCCGTTCCCGATTCCTCTCATAATTGAACCAGAAAGGCATTTTATTTATTGCCCTTGTTTCTATTTTTGATTTAATTAAACCTTCCGTACATTAATTTATTCTTTATCATAATTGTATTTCAAAATCTTTTCTATAAAATTACTTGCCATTTTTATACCATCAGTCTCTAATAGATAGATTCCAGTTTCTTGTTCTATAAAATAACCTAATGTTGATCTTCCTCAATTAAATATAGCTTTCACAAATAAATGTTGAAAATTTATCGAAATCCTTCTTAACTCTCTATCTCCATTCCAAATAAAATTAGGCTTTTAACCATATTCTGGAATAGGAATTTCATCTGATTACAATTTTTAATTTTCACCTTTTTTACATAATTTTATTAATTCCCATGTTGCCTTCAGTCCTTTATCTTTTCCGAAGCTATTTTTTTTCCTTTCATCCATTTTTTCCCCTTAAACCACTTACCAAAATACTGATATTTATTTTTTTTATCCAAAAACCATTTTTCACTTTTTTTAAATTCGTGCCCCAATTTCAAATGTAATACTTTTTTCTTTTTCATATTTGAAATATTCTGAGTTAAAATTTTTTTGCAAAACCTTTCCTTAATCTTGATAATTCAGCTGTTGTTACTAAGTCATCAGCATAAAGTAAACTTTACACTTTATTACCTAATTCTGACCCCCCCCCCCCCCCAAATCTTCCTCTCTGTATTTTAATTCAATAGTATTTATCAGGATTAAAAACAACAAGGGACTTACACCACTACCTTGCCTAACACCTTTATTAACATTAAAAACTCCATTTTCATCGGAATCTATTATACTTTTTGTATCTTGATTCCTATTGTGAAGTAATCCTAAGATTTTTCCTCTTATCACTAAATTAAATAATACAGTAGAACCTCGATTATCCGAAACTCTTTTAACCGGAACCTCGTTTAACCTACATCGGTTTCCTTAATTTTTTTTTTTTTTGGTAAATAATCAATTTCTCACCCCCCCCCCTCCCATTCCCCTCCTGTCGGCAATTCCATTCTAATGTCCTCCTTTGCCGGAAATTCCATTGGTCTCCAAGACCATTTGCCTTCTACAGTATTTGCCTTTCTATTGGCTATTTTCTGTCCGACTCAGAAGCGTTGGCTTTACCGAAATGTAGAACATTCATTTATGCCATGGAGCCCACTAAATGAAAACGCGTTTTGTTAAAAGTGGAACAGAAGTTCCAAATTGTGAGCAGAATTGAAGCAGATGAAACTTCTAAAATAAGCAACCCCGATGCTTTTCAATGTTTTGCTAAAGGACTCATGTGGTTGGAGCAACCGACTGACTCTGATTCTACAGAACTTATGCTAGTGAAAGAACTTCGGGACAGAGCGGCTGCGACGTCAGTCATGCTCACGGCAGAGCAAACTTCCGTTTAAGCCAATGTAAAGTATGTATCGTATGTCGTAAAATATTTACATTGCATTTTCTGACTTGTATGACATCTATTGAACAAATTTATTGTTTATAATTATAGTAATATAATTAAAAGCATCATATTTAGTTATTTTGTACATGTGTACATGTTTAAAATCCAGTGTTAAATTTTTGCGGACTCTTGATGGCCTTTTTTAAGTGCTCTCTTTTATCCGGAATTTTAGATTTACCGACGGAGGTCCGGTCCCGACCCCTTCGGTTAAGCGAGGTTCTATTGTCATTAAAATTGTTCTGTCAATCGAATCAAATGCCGTTTTAAAATTCCCAAATAAGGTAAATGCACTTTTGTGAACATTATAAGGAGAATTTTCACTTGTTTTCGAGAATTCTTGTTTTATTTACACATCGCCTATGTTTTTAGAAATACATTTTCTTTCCTATAAGCTATTACTTTAAGCGTTCCTTACCTTGACATTAAGAAATGAAGAGCAATTAAATTTAAAATGTGTTTTACTAAATGTTAAAATTGTTTGAGTAGTGGACACATAAAAATTGGAAAAATCTAATAGTAGATACTTTAATATGCCAATGGTGGACACTAAATTATAATGAGAAAAACATTTGTTTTCCTTGTCATATTTATCGCAAATAGGCTACTTAATAGAGGCACATAATAACTTAAAATATTATAATTTTGTTTTTGTATTATTGTGTAGCATGAAAAATAAAGCATAAAACTATAAATAAAATAAGTAAAATACATTTTCACAATTTAAGTTAGCATTTATGGTTTAACCAACCAATTATCTATTGAATTTAAAATTGGTAGCAATGTCTAACTTTGGTATCAAAAACTAGAAGGGTTAGGAAGTTTGCGGAGTATTTGAAACTCATTGATGGTTCTCTCATATCTTTCATTAATTATGAAAACATTTCTCATTCTGCTGCATGGGGTTAAGAGCGAGGACAGCAGCTTTATTATCATTGTAAATCTCTATGAATACATATTTGTATTCCTTATTCTTGCCTGAAACTAAAACCAACACAAAGTCCCCTTCGGATAGCAAATCCTTAGAACGTTCTGGCAAGACCTCACCAACATTTCCCTCTTATATTTTTCATGTATTTCCTTAGGACACTCATTAGTTACCATTCGTGTCTTCTTCCAGTTTCTTGCCACCTTTCTGAACAGTTTCTCCAGGTTTTTAGAGATTTCCGACGAGTCTTCGCCAACATCAGGCTCCCTGTTTGCAAACAAATGTAACTCTTCAACATTTTCTTCTTCTAAATGAAGGCTAATATCGTTCGTACTACTGTCCAGGGTCTCCACGAATCTTCCTCTTCAGACGAAATTATGTCAGGTTTCTTCTTCTTTTTTCTACTTTTCTTCGGCTTGGATTTGGTTTTCAGTGCTTTTTTTTTTTCTTTCATTGCGTCTTCTTCCTCTTTCGTTTTCAGTCTTGTCATTGCTCGCTCTTTTTTACGTTGTTTGAATTCTAACTTTGAATTCTAACGTTGTTTGAATTCTAACTTCTTTTTTTCTTGGAGCTCGTGATACTCCAGCCACACTTTTGACGTCGTACGGAAGGAACACTCTCTTTCTTATAGTTAAAGTTAAATTTGCGATCAGGCCCAGAGGACCGCGCAATGCAGCTGGAGGGTAGGCTCCAGTGTTCAGAACCTACGGGAGAAAGTTGAGGACGGGGGGTCGGCCCGTCGCTCGCCCGCCTTTAACTTCCGGGAAAGAAACCCGGTACCCATTCTATAGAGGGCTGGGTAGACCCTAGGGCCCGTTTGGAGGAGAAAGAAGCGTGGAAAAATTCCCGATCTCCGCCGAGGCCGGGAATCGAACCCGCTACCTCCAACCCGCAGCCAAGCGTCCTTACCCACTCGGCTACCGGGCCCACCTCTTTCTTACACTTTTTTGAATTACTTTTTCCATTTGATTCTAGTTTGGGTATTTCAAACATTTTGGGGCCATTTTGAACATTTGGCTCATTATTATAACTTGTATTGTTTGTCACTTTAATTATCATCAAAAATAAAGCCATACACCTGTTTAAATGTAACAAATATTTATACAACTATAATTAATACAGTAGCAACTAGTTTCTCCGCCGAGAGACGGTATTCACAAGCCCTTTAATATCACTTTAATGTTACTTTAATGTTAAAATGTTAAAAATGTTAATGTTAAAAAAAAAACACCTTTTTATTTCCTCTGTAATCTTTCAACATTTTGAAGCCTATTTTGAGCTCTTTTAATTTTGCTTCCCCTACTTTTCATGCAACTCAGAATGTTTGTGTTCTGTAACAATTGGAGCGGAAGGACCCCAGGGTATCAGCCCACATTTTCTAAATCCATTTTGAATTATTAAGGGTGATATTTTCTCATTGAGCACCAACTAATGACACCGTTGTTGAGCTTTATTCTTCCAATTCAGTAGTGGACAGTTGGTGCCTTAGTGGTGGACATCCACTGTCCACTGTTAGTTCTTACAGTCAAAATCAACACATTTTTGTTTTTTGAAGTAAGGAGAATCAATTATAATACTAAACAAATAAGAAATATAATTCTCAATGCACTAGTAGTGGACAGCCGATCTCAATTATTAGAAATTCATCGGTTGTGTGTTTTAATAGTGGACACGCAGCTTCTTGTCCACATTTAGATCCTCTTAACTAAATTTATCACAATAGAAAGGTCGGGACAGACCTTTTAACGAACTTAAGGGGAAGAAAGCTTCTTCTGCCACCGTGATTTCACATTAAAATCTAAATATTCTACTAGATTGCACTAAAGTTTTTAAGTTCAAGATCCACAATCCTGGCTTCTTATTGATCAAAACTAGAATCCAAAGCGTAATTCAGTTACTTACTATCAATGGAAGCCTATCCCTTCTGGAATTTCTCAGTTCCGTCGCAATTTGCTGTCGTTAAATTCAACTTATCTATAAATATATAAAAGAAAAGTTGATTTTTTTTTTCTGGCCCTACACTGTAAGAAGTTGACCGTTGAAAAAACGGTAGCTAACCGTCAATTATGGCTGCCGACTTTTTACCGTTAAAATTACGGTGACCGTAATATTTGCAAGAAACGGTCACTACATTTTTAAAGATAGATTACCGTATTTTTAATGGTAAATACCTTAATTTGTACAACACCGTTAAAAAAAAAAACGTCGTCGTATTTGTAACAGGTACCGTATTAGCCGTTTATTTTCCTCTCCTGTTGTTTAAATGGGAATCGTGGCTGTAAACTGTTACAAATAAGGTAGCCAATTTTTTTTCTGTATTTTAATAATGGATGCCAGATTGTAAGAGAAATATATATGCAATTGGGACCTAAACAAATTTGCACTACATGTTGCGGGATCCACATCCGGATCCTTCGTCAGGTGACAATTGAAGTTCCTTTGTTGCAATTGTAAATATCATTGAAGTGCCTACATCTCCTCCGAAACCATAAGACACAGAAATACAAATAAGGTGGAACATGTTAGATATAGTATTGAAGATGGTCACATTTTCAAAGTTATCTACATAGAGTCAACGGGAAGTCACGTGACTTATGAGCAAACAATTCAATAGTTTCTCATTCAACACAGGAGGCAAAACTTGTAGCGTGTTGTGACTGCCGCCGTTTTATTACGAGTTGCAAGAATATATTATCAGAATTGGAGTATGATATGATTGCCAATAAAACAACTACACTACCCTGCAGTAATGGACCGGACACCTGCATATTTACATAAAATCAGACGAGATCGTCAAAGTGCATGTGCGCACGTGATCAGTGAGTTTCAACAAGCATCAGGGGTTACATTGCGGAATACATCACAATCACAATACATTGCGGAAGGAATTGAACGCCCTTAAAATCCACAAACCACACATCTCACCATTCAACAGAACCGCCAGACTCAAGTGGTATTTGCAAAGTCGCAACTGAACTGTAGAGCAGTGGAAAACAATTTTATGGAGTGTAACGTGCCTCATCACATTACACTCTCTCCAGTCGGATGGACGTGTTTGAGTGTGGCGAATGCCAGGCGAACGTCTTTTACCTGAGTGCATCGTTCCAACTGTGAAGTTCGGTGGTGGGGGAATCATGCTGTGGAGGTGATTCTCATAGTACGGCCTGGGACCATTGCATGTTGTTGCAGGAATCTTGAACTCCGAAGGCTACAAAGACATTTTGGATAATCGGGTTGTTCCTACTCTCTGGCAAATGCTTGGAAATGACGATAATTACTTTCAGGATGACAATGCTCCATGCCATGTTTTAGCCTCTGTCCAGCAGTGTTATACAGAGATGGCGGTAAAGCGGCTTCCATGGCCTGCTCAGAGTCCCGACCTAAACCCTATCGAACATTTATGGGACGAGTTAGAACATCGATTGAGGGCCAGGGGATCACGTCCGACATCTATAGCTGCACTGGCCATGTTCTTGAAGCAGGAATGGACAAAAAAAAAACCCTTAGCTCTGTATCAAAACTTTGTGGAAAGCATGCCCCACAGGGTGGCTAATGTAATTTCTGCACGTGGGTGCCCATCCCACTCTTAAATCAGTTAAACTTTCACATGTTTCCAATAAAGTGCACTGTCTGGTCCATTAGTGTAGGGTAGTGCATATTGGATTGTGATAATCAACCTACAATTCGAATGAAAGAAGATTCATATAATCAAACACAAAGTATCAAACTAAAGTATCACATAATAAAAGATCAGGTAGCTAATAAAGAAATCATTTTAACATGTGGAAAGCCGAAATAATAAAGCAGATATATTTACAAAGGGTCTGACTTGTAGCAGACATCATAAAATGATGCAATGTCTCAATATGAATAACTAAAGCAAACAAGAAAAAAACTAGGATCATAATAATACGTAGCCGTGCTGGCGTGGGCGTGCGGTCTCGGCGGCGGCCAGCCGTGGCGTCCAATGCGCCAGTACCTGGGTTCGAATCCCGGCAGTGGCATGGGTGTTTCACTTTCCTTTCTTCTGTGTTGTTCGTTTCTTCCCGTGGGGTTGGCGCCCCCTTGCGGTATCTAGCCTATAACTCCTCTCGTAGGAGAGCGTCCAAACCCTGCACGGGTGTTACGGGCGATTAACATAACATAACAATAATATGTTTGTTTTTAACCAAATTAGAGATAGTGAGTTCACTTTGGAGGGGCATTGTTCAGATATAAGAGTAATAATTATTAAATAATGCAATATTGAACTAACTAGTGTGTAATCCTAATTTATATAAAGCAGAGATGCAAAGGAAAACAAGTGAACTATTATAACAAGTAATGATGCACAACGATATTGTTTATATTTGTTATTAAGATAATGGTGTGACCACCGTCACGAACAAATAGTGAAATAATAAGCGCATGTAGCATTGAAGTGTTGGAAAAGAAGTGATGCTGTTGTTTTTCCGGAGTCTTAGTGATTTTTCCGGTCGTTGCCTAGCGATGTAGATGATACAGCGAAAAAGGAAAAACGTGATGACGGAATACGATGGACTCAATGCAAATCGTGGGATGGTAAAAATTTAGTCTGTGTATGAATTGGATAAAGGATACGTATTATTCAATTCTACATGTTAATACAGATAAGACATATTAATATAGGGAAGAATATGATCTAAAGCTATTTTAAGTTTTTCATTAATAGATAATCAGAAGAGATATTCCACGTGTTGTGTGCTGAACATAAATGGAACGTCATTCGCCATATTGGAGATAAAGTTCACACCGGGAACAGAATATAGTATTTCCATGGATCAAGGATTGTGTATTGCTGTTGTTGTTGTTGTTGTTGGTTGGGTTTTTAATGGCGCAAAAGCAGCTGTGGCTAAGCTGCGCCAATTGTGTATTGTGATATCTTCAATTAACCTGTAGATGACTAAGAAGATAATAAGTAAGTCATTTTCATTTGTTTACAAGAATATGAAAGGGATACATGACATACTATATATTACGAGAAACCAAGAACAAGTTGTGATCTAATTCGAAAGATATGCGATAGTGATTATTTTCAATCGTTTATCTAGAATCGAAAGAAGCAATTTAATATGAACATTGATCAAAGATTTTCAAGACTTTTAAAGAAAGTGAACTTATGAGAATACATTAATCTTAAGGACTAATCGTCATTCCGATACATTCAAGAAATTAAGAACTGACTTCATTAATTAAGATTGAGCATACAAATGCTCAGTGATAGTGAATAGTTGTGTACCAATAAGAAATCAGAAATTTATATGTTTAAAATAAAGAAAAAACGCAACACACATATTCCATATGATAATTACTTCAATACTTCAACTTTCTAACCGAAAGTTTTCTTCAGGAAAACAAATACGTAAAATAAGAGGAAGAACGACTATGTCTTCCTTCTTATTGCAAAACATAGTTTAATTTTTTGATGTAAGCTTAATTTAAGTTGTGTGATTTTCAATTACTTATTGGATTGAGTCATAAACAGAATAGTCTACAGGACATCTTCTAGTCTTAACTTACATACTTTGCAAGGAAATACAAAATTCAACATAATAAGTAAATAGAATTATTTCGGTAGATATATTATTTTAACAAAATCAAATCGTGAGCCGGGCGGAGCACCTTACATCTGCTTTCGATGTCCCACAGAATATGGTAACAACAACAACAATTTTTATCTCTCACAGGATAATTACTAAAAAATAAAAAATAAAAAAAAATGCTTCTTATTAAAATTGTTGACAGTTGACACAGTTAATTGTCGTTTTTAGTGCTTTTTAACGGGAGTTTTTACCGGCTTCACGTGCAACTATTTTCGACAGGAATCACACGTAGAAATTTTAATACAAAAGATTGTCAATTGTTCATATCAAGCCTACAGAAGCCTCATATCAATCCCTTCACTAGTTCGAAAATTCTTAGAAGGGCGCATACACACGCACAGACGTACTGAAACTATTTTTGAGAAAAATAAACGTGTTTTGTTAAAAAAAAGATATTTTTTTTTTTTTCTGTATTACAAAAATTACAATAAAAAAAGATGAGACATTACAAAATAACCCCAAATCACAATATGAAAATATATAGAATATATAAACTTTATATACATATATAAAGCTAAGTTTTGGTCTAGACGGCGGTCTGCCGTGTGGCCGGTGTGTCGGAACCTGGGTTCGAATCCCGGCGTTGGCATGGCTGTTTCTTTCTTCTGTGTTTCGTCCGTTTATCCCTGGGACTTACTATCTTATCCAGGGTTAACGGGATGTGAATCTCGTCCCCCCTGCTTGAATTTCACTAGCTTCGCCCTGACGTTGTTCCGTGGTCCCTAGTTGGCCAAATTCGATAAAGGAAGGAAGGAAAGCTAAGTTTAAACAGTATCTCAGTTAAAAAAATAATAATCAAAGAGTAGGAAAGAGAAAAACAATAAGCAATTCAGTAGAAGATATTTAATGTTTTATTTTCCATAAATAATTTTTCAGAAGTTTTATATAAGTCGGAATAAAAAAGAATTAATAAAGAAAATTAAAGATTTTTTTTAATTGAAGATTGAAGATTCCTTTGCGGTTTAGATTTAGTTCAACAAAAACAGACATGAGTCAATAGTTGCAAGGAGGAGTTAAACAGAAGATTCGTAAGCTGAAACCAATAAGCAATTCATTGTAGAAAATATTTAATGTTATATATTTCATAAATAATTTTTGCTTCACAGAAGTTTTTATGTAAAGCGGAATAAAAAAGAAAGAATTCTTAACGATTCCTTTCCAAAAAAAAAAAATAAAAAAAAATCGAAGCTTCTTTTGCGATTTAGTTCAACAAAAACATACAAGTAAGCATGAGTCAATAGCTTCAAGGAGTCAAATAGAAGATCATAAGTTTCTTCGGAAGAACAGATCAACAGAATCCGAAATATCAACTCCATAAGAAGCGGAATTAAAAAGCAAATGAACTCCCGTGTACTGAATAAGAAATGCAATCTAAATGTACTGGATGATACTCTATATAACCCTATATTTCTATAAAAAAATTTATGTTTTGGCTGGATTTGTGTTTTAATCCCTTCGTTTATTAAACAAATTAAAAATATCGTTAATAGATTTTTATGTCTGTTTTTATAAAAATCGTTTTTAAAGCTGTGTGAAAGGGAAAAATGTCTTCGTAAAAATATTTTTATAGAGAAGAGTTTCTTTATGTACGTTTATTCAACTGACCCTATGCGTAAATGCTTATCTAGAACGACATTCTTGTTCTCGTTAAAAAGGTTGGTTAGTCTTGGAATGGAAAGTCATTTTTAAGAAGTACCTAAAATACTATCCAAAAAAAAAAAAAAAAACACGACCTATCAATACTGATAGCTGATTCCAATCCACATTGGTGGCTTTAATGAAATTTCTGCGAGATTCGAGCGATTCGCGAGCATCTTATTAGAGGTACAACGTGCAACGACGCTCTAGAAACAGCTATTGCCAACCTACCATTATTACAGTGGTAACCTGTTTTGAAACGCAAAAGTAGCGCATTTTCGTTACCCAATTACTTGTAAGCGTAACTCTGTTACAGTCTTACACTATTGTGACAGGATTATAATAACAGTTACTGCCCATCTCTCGCTTAGACCAGATTCATCAGTTCTGCATCACGCTTACCTATAAAACTTATCTGTATATGTTTTCTTTTCTTTTTGTTATTTTAGTTTTTTTGTATATAATGAAATGTATTGTTTTATGAAGAAATAGGAATTCATTGCCAGGACAAAAATGATTTAAAAAAAAAAATACTAAAGGTTTTTCGTGAGATCTAACATGATAAAATATTTCCCATATTTTCTTCTTATCTCTTCTCTCTTCATATTTATTAAAAGAATAATTCATCTCTCGAATTGCACAAGGAAATTGACTTGAAAGTTTGTTAATAAGAAATTCAAGAACAAATAATTTAAATAGGTGTGAGGGTGTTGAAATTGATAATAGGTTAAGAAAATTTGGATATTGATTTAATAAATAAACATCTAAATTCTTATAAAACAGAAAACTTGATTATTGAGAGTGTTATTTAATAACATGTCTTGTTTGTAATATTCAAATTGTAAATCTAATATTATATATGCCTACTACATTGGCACTGGTCAAGAAAAAGGTATGTAAAATTAATTACCTACATAATATACGACGTTTCGGAACTTCTTTACATGTTACCTTTTCCAGTTTGGGTTCCCCTTATATTTAAAGTCTTTCTTTTGGATGAAACATGGCGGCTGTGTCTTTGTTGTGATGTCAGCCTATTTCCAGCCGTTACGGAAAATCACACACAGCCGCCATGTTTCATCCAACAGAAAGACTTTAAATATAAGGGGGACCCAAATTGGAAAAGGGAACCTATAAGAAGTTCCGAAACGTCGTATATTATGTAGGTAATTAATTTTACATACCTTTTTCTTGACCAGTGGCAATGTAGTAGGCATACACAGTCGGACCTCTATTTAACGAAGTCGCTAAATCCCGAAAAAAAGTTCGTTATATGGAAAATTCGTTAAATAGAGATTCCTCTTTAAAATTACTTTAAACTATATAAAACAGATTTGAAATACTTAAACAGTAAATATTATTAAAAAAGTAATAATTTTCATAACATAAAGCATACATTATCACATGCATACTTAAATTTTAGAAAATAATAAAATCGGTTAATTTTGTCTGAGTTTTTTTTTTTTTTTTGAAAAAGTGTTTTCGCTCATAGTAAGTCTCGCATCTTTGCAATGCACCAAAAACCCCTTCCGGAGTATTTTCTTCAAATTGTAATCTACGTCAGATTGTTTCAAATGATTTTAGCATTTCATCATACGAAGGTTTTTTAATTTCTTCATCATGATCATTTCCATTTTCATCATCTTCATCTTCATCGCAATTCATAACTGCATTGTTTTATTTTTCACACTGTCCAAAATATCCGATTCAGTTAGTGTTTCCGAGGTCTCAACTTCAAACTCAAGTGAAAGATAACCCTCAATCACCACATTATCGTTAATTTCTACTTTTCCCTCAGCTGTTTCCTCGAAAAAGTTCGTTAAATAGAAAATGCACTTCGCTATTTGGAGGTTATTTTACGAAGAAATTAGCAAAATGTTCTTGGTTCCAAAGAAAAGTTCGCAAAATAGAGAAATTCGCAAAATAGAGGTTCGTTAAATAGAGGTCCGACTGTATAATATTTAATGTACTGGCACGTTAAATAATCTTATATGTAAATCTAATATTTAGATATTGTTGTTAATAATAAGAATTTAAATGTTATGAGTAGAACTGTAAGTTTATTTATTGAGAGTGCCAAATTGTAAATTAATTGTAATATTAATCTGTTGTTATAATTAATATCATATCTCTCATTTTGTTGAGAAACTAATTGTTAATCTTCAATGTAAGAAAGGCTTCAAGAAGGAAAAGCGTAAAAATTCTGATGAATGGTATAGGAACGCATATGAGACAAACAAACAAAGAAACATTCATTTTTATATATTAAGATATTCAAACAGATAACCAAATAAATCTTCTATTTGATGATACGTAGCAGCTCAATTCGTTAGTGTTATAGCGCCAAAAATCTTCCTGATAGAATGTCCATTATCATAAAGCTACAGACTAAGATTGATGAGGAAAAAGTCTTAATCGTTAGAAATGTCTTAACACTGAAAGAGAGACAATTAATTTGTGATAATAATTTAGGTATGAGAGATAAATCTCGTTTCTAAAATATCAGCATCAGGGATTTAAGCCTAACACCGAAAAGATATTAAATGTAATTCTATTTAACTGAGAATAATTTAACAATTGTGCAAAATTAATTTTTTTTTTATAAGTCATTTTTTTTTAATTTAGTAGAAGCCCTTCATACTCCACTAAGACACCAACCTACGAATGCTCTAAACGCATGAACCCATTATCAGTGAAATTTTGCATGGACTTAATGGACATTTAGAAAAAATGTCGGAAGTATTCCAGTTTTTGAACACTGTCCAAGAGGGATAATGACCTAAAATCGAAGGCCTAAGTGAATGGGCGAATATGAAGAGTCCCTCACCCCCAATTTTGAAAACGACTTTTTTTTTTTTTTGGTTGTGGCTGGTTAGTTGCAACTTAGCCCCCGCCCCCTTTCGAGATAAATTCTATATATGCCCTTGCAAAATGTATCACTGCTTCAAGTACATACATTACAAATAAATATCAAATACACAAAGCTTCGAGTTTCTGAATGTTTCGACAATACTGAGGAACTCTCTTGGATAACTTTTCGAAATAATTTCAAGCTTGATTTATTAAAATCAAAGATTTTTGAAATGCAAATTTTTAATGGCTTCAAACACAGTTTTTTTGAGACGTCAGCCACTTACTCCAGTTTTTGATTTTTTTATCTCAATTCTTAAAATTTTTCAACTTGATTAAAAACTTCTCTTTATTTTTGCTCTCTGATCTCTTTCAGTTCGTAACTCACTTTCATTTTGACCTTTTTTTCAGGAGTAGACACTGAACCGTTGGTCTGAAAATAAATTTGATTCAACTTTTCAATTGTCTTTAATAACTTCAAAACTGTATAGTTAAGATCGCTAATCTTTTTTTTACAATTGAATTTTCATTGATTTTAAACACGAAATACAAAAGGCAATTTAAAGTAATAAACGTGTTTGCAAATGGCGCGCTTCAAATTCGCTTCAAATTGATTGGTGTAATCATCGAATCAACTTAGCTGTTATCCTTCCCTTTGTACATTCATTAAGTTTCTTTTCTTATTCCTCAAAATCATAATAGAACAACGTCGTGTATGAAAACTAATGAACACCTAATTAATGAAAATAACTTAATTGTACTGAAACCCATTGACGCGATATGTGATTAATACATATGTGAGTAAAAAAAAGAAATTGAACAAATAAAATCAAAACAATGCTTGCTGTTAATTACTTCCGCTTAACTTCGACGCGTTTCTCGGTTGAACGGAGCCGTGAATCTCTTGCTACAAAAAACAAAGGCTAACGTCGGTTTTGATTAAAAAAAATAACGTTTGAAAACAATTCAATCTATGATGACATGTCTACCTTACAGTATCGTGAATCTGTTATTGTCCAAATTCGTATTATTCTGATTAACTAGCATAAATTACTTTAAATATATACTGAATTCATTCCTCCTATATGAAAAGCATAACATTTGTGCAGCCGTAATACATTGATTGCTGCCACATAAAAATTCTGCACAGTGATCGTGGTTTATTGTATAAGAATGAGAAAATTCTAATTATATTCTATCCTATTTTTGTGTTTTTGTTATTTATTTCTTTTCGCCTACTAGTCGTAGGGAATATTTCTGATACTGCCTCTCGGCTTTTCGGAAATTTTGTTTATTGCCTTTTGCCTTTGGGAGGTCACAGCCAGGTTGGCTGTTGACTTTACCATAGGATTGCGCCTTTCTGATTCATTTTATCGAGGGAGGCGGGTTAGGGCTGACGATCCCGTAGAAGGGTGAAACAGCTGTTCCCTAATCCTCCCCGTAAAATGAATCAGAAAAGGCAATTGTATTTTTGTTTATTCTGTGCTAGGCTTTACGGACATTTTCAATCAATTCTATCCTATTATTTGCACTAAATTTAATTCTCCTGTAGTATATAAATTTGATTAAAAAAACATAAAAATTCGATTGGACGATCTGGTATCTATCCTTTATATATAAAGTAGTCTTTATTATATAAATAGACTATATATAAAGTAGACATTAGTGTTAGTAATTTTATCCCTTGCAAGTATTTCATTTCTTTTGAATAAAGCAACATGTAATGGAAATTAAATACCTTCTCAACCCACTCTAAGTAGGGGCTGATATTGCAATTTTGCAAAGGAAAGCACTATCTATTTGCGAACTAAATCATCATTAGATGCATTGCGAGAGCTCTAAAATGGCTGCTGTTATTGGTATGCTTTGTAAACGATGCTAAGAGTTTTAACTTATCGCAGAGGCACTATTTTCCAAAATTGGCATCGTGCGGTCTGAAACAGAACGAAATTTTTAAGGGTAATGCAATTCTTGTAATTTTTTCGAGGACGCAAAATTGCTGTCAACTAAACAATTTTAACGAAATAAAAAAAAATGAAAAAGCCAACAGATTCTACATTCTACTATTCCAATACTGTGAAATTTATCCCATCCGTGAAGTTTCTGTGGACTGCTAGTGAAATGACGAAATGTAATTTCGGTACAGGACAATACTTTATTTTTCCTATTCTTTTATTTTATTCTGTTGTTACTCTTTATTTAATCTTTTGTTTACTTTTGTAAATTTGGATAACTTCGGAGAGAAGTGGATAAATTATCTTCGAAGGAGTCTTGATCGCCGTTCGTCAATTCGTTAAAGCAATTATCGTACATAGACGTAAGGGAAAACGGGATAGGCCGTTCAGCTCTTAAGCCTTACCACCGTTTAAGCTTAATTTTAAATCACTGTTTATCAGAAACCTATGACGTTTGTTTTATGCTGGTGGACAATACGCAGTGTAGGGTAAATATCCTCGGAATACAGATTGACAGCCCAACAAGATTTTTCTTGTGAACTGCAATAAATAAATTTTTAAGTCGTATCGGATTTTGCTGCGCTCTCAATTAGCGTTTCGAAATCAACATACAGTTGACTCGCGATAATCCGACTGTTACGGGACCGAGGGGATGTCGGATTCAAAAATGTCGGATTACCAAATGTTGATTTTTTAAAACTGAATTTTGACTTCTAAGGCAAGAAAATTTAAGTTAACTTATGTATATACAGTACTGTACGTACTACAGTACGTATATTGTTACAATACATACTGAGTACATATTTTACGGCCATTGAGGATATAACAAAAACTCATTAGACATAATTTTACACAAATGAATACGTATGTATGTAATACTAATTTATTTCTGTATTTATGTCTTAAAAAAATAAAATTACAGTATATAAGTTAATGTAAAATATAATTTTATGTCTTAAAATTAAAAATAAAAATACGTACATATGTATTCACGGCTTAAAAAAATATGTAATCGTTTTTTGTTTCTTCTTACGTTAAGAGTCTGTCGTGGCTTTTTCTTGAATATCTTTTAACATTAAAATGTTCTCGTAGTCGAGTTCGCTCTCCTCACACCAACATATCAAAGTATATAAATAACTTAACTCCTTCCAACTTACAAAACATCTTTAATCTTCTATATTTCAATTTCTTTAGCAGAAATCTTCTTCATGGAAAAACCACAGCAATGTAGAGAAAATCTAAGATTTTCTCTAACATTTAAAACAGAATTCTAAACATAAACAATCATGTAGTCATTCATGGTACAAACTTTCTTGAATAACAAAAAAATTCATACAACATATAACAATCACAAACTTTCTTTCTTGAATAACAAAAAATAACAATCATCAATTCTTAAACAAATAATATTTTTACTAATTCTTATAGAAACAATTTATGTCAATTTCAATTTTTGTTTCAAAATTTTATTATTTTTTATAATTTTTTCAAAAAAACTGAATGAAATGGGATTCATTTTAAGTGCTTTAATTTTGTTAAAACAGTTTGTTAGATTAATAAAGCCCGATTCCAAAATTCGTCGGACTACCGAGCGTGTCGGATTGTCAAATGTCGGATTATCGCGAGTCAACTTTAGTTGCGGTTGACATTCACTTCATGTTCTTATTAATTTTTTTTTTAAATAAAAAAAAAAAAATTAAATTTTTGTAAAAAAAAAAAACGAAGTCAATTTTACAAGCTTTAATTAACGCTTAATAACTCTTTCATATACTACGAACTGGATCTATTTCCTGTAGCGTCAGAGCTCTTCTACAAAAACAAAACACAAATCTGTCCCGAATTCTTAAATTCCAATTTCAATTCAATACACAGAAATTTATACCTGCTTTGTTTTCATGACTTTAATAAAAAATAAATAAATAAAAAACAAACAAGGAAATAAAAAAATTAAAAAATTAAGGAAATTTGATCGTTTTTCAGAAACTAGGTAGGTGTTTAGGAGTAAAGGTGATAAAAACTCTATAGAAAAGTACTTGAAGCAAAACAACTGCGTTATAGTTCTTATTAATAAGAAACAAGTGTTTCGTTGGCTTTCGAACGTGTTGGGACCTATAGTCTTGTTTGGAGTATTTGATTTAATTTAAGGATTATTTGGATTTAAGAGGATTAACATAATAATTTGAATATTAAATGATTTTCCTGAATTTTTCGCATTCTATTTTCTACTTAACCTGAATGTTAAAAAAAATATTGATTATCATAATCTGGATTTTTTTTTTGTTTTCTAAAAATAGGCGTACATTTTACGTATACATACAGAATACATTAGTTGTAGTAGATTACAATGTATTGTTGAAATTTTTGAATCTTAAATTTTGAAACTCATAAACGAGTAATAATATTTTATATTTATCTACAATAAAATCAAGGGGAGAGGAAATCTGTTTTTTTCAAATTTTAAAATAAAAACAAAACAAAACATAATTTTGAAAAATGCTTATGGCAAAATTTCAAGAAACACGAAAGTTTAATGACTTTTTTTTTGCTAGATTTAAAAGATTATAAAGAAGATTTAAAAAAAAAAGTTATTTATTATTTTTTTTAATCAGTGTTTGCTTTGCTAATGTGAAATGCACCATTGAAATCAAAGTTACTTTCTTCTGTTTGTGCTGCAAGCAGTTTTGATTCAGTCAGACTTTTAAGCACAATTCACAAGATAAGGAAAATATCAAAAACCAAATATGCTACTGCAGATATCCAGTTGAATCTATTCTATTCTACAGTCATTTTGACTTTCATATTTATATTTTGTAAATCTGGTTAATATTTAAACGGTTGCCTTCCGAAGTTAGACTAGATTTCTCTTTAGTAGTTTCACTTTCTAGACCGATCTCCACCATTTTTTCTTGTAATGATCGTTCCTTTAGATTTCTCCGTTTCTCCTTCTTCCCTCCTCAATAGGAAACGATTTCTGATAAGACACACCAAAGCTTTCGTGACGTGGTATTCTTAACCAATTAATGAGTTCTCAAACTTATTTCGTTCTTTTGAGAAATTTCATTTACAACAATATTCAAACCATCTTAAAAAAAAAAAAAATGGAATTCTGCAAATGTAACTAGGGAAAATAACTCATGAAAAAAATAATAAAATAAATAAATAAATATTTGAATTATACGAATCTTCATTAAAATATCTAAAAATTCCGTAATACGGTAGGGATATCTTAAGAATCGTTATTAATAAGACCTGATTTTTTTGGTCTAAAATTACTGACATATATGTTGTAGTTGACCTACCAATTTTCGAATACTCGAAAGTCGCACCATGGTAAGAACGTAAAAACCAGTTATTCGATATATATATATATATATATATATATATATATAAAAAAAAAACTAGATAAAAAACATTTTTGTGCTACAGCATAAAATTTAGGGCGACCCATTAAAACCCACGCGGACATTGAACGTGTGCATAATCAATTTCAAATAATAGACAATGAAAAAATTTTAGTTGCGTAAACATGGAATCTCCAAAATAAAAAAAAGAAAATTGTCTTCAAGACTGGGATTCGAACTCACAACCTTCTGATTCCGTCCCTCTATCCATTATACTACATTAGTTTCCTTAAAAATAGAGTGATAACTGGCCTATTTAAAAGGAAATCTCCGAAATAATAAAAAAAATACTCAACTGAAAAAAAAGAAACTTTAAAATTCAGAGTATGCCAAAATTATTTGCACACAAGAAACAAAAATACCCTATTCCTATGGTGTTTGGGCTTCTGAATACGACGGTGAAGTACGTTTGCCGATCCGGCCTTCCGTTCGGGAGTTATTAATGACACGGACAGACGGAAAGGACACATATGGATCGCTAAAAAGAAATTGATAATGTTAGAAATAAGAAGTCGTTTGAGGACTTGATGCAAATAGTTCAAAGATCAACTGAAAAAGAAGAATTTAACAGGAAAGCGAAAATGTCCTGTTAAACCACATTGCACCACAGTGTAAAACATTCTCTCTCTTTCTCTTGTTTTCAGGCATGCCCCGAAGTTACGACATTTTCGGTTCCAGATTGATGCCGCAACCCGAATCTGTTCGCAAATCGAAGCACTGACTTTTTTTTTTATTATTATTATTATGTTTGTATGTTTCAAACCTTGGGTTTCCCCAGCAAAAACAATATGGCGGGTCAAGGACCAAAGCACATACTGCCAAGTGTAAAGACGTGTGCGAGAATGATTAGGGATGTGTGGTTGTGTCCATAAATTTCCTAACTATGCGTGTAGTGTTGAGTACCACAGCCTTCTGCAGTTGTGCGTAAGTGTTTTTGTGAAGTCATAGTGTGCTGAGACTGTGGTGTAGTGTTGAGTACCACAGCCTTCTGGAGTTGTGCATAAGTGTTTTTGTGAAGTCCTAGTGTGCTGAGACTGTGGTGCAATGTGTGAGGCACCAGACCAGTGGCAGACAGAACGATGGGTACAACACGTACTCGATCCTGCCTCCACTGCTTCTGGAGCTCGTGTGCTAGATCAGTGTATTTACTGATCTTGTCTGCGTGAGTTTTCTGCATGTTCTTGCTGATAGGCACTGCAATATCAATGAGATAGGTCTGTTTGTTGACCTTATCAACAAGTGTGATGTCTGGTCTGTTGTGATGTATGGTTTTGTCTGTGTGAATGGAGCGGTCCCAGTATAGTTTATATGAGGGTGACTCTAATACGCTTTATGGTATGTACTTGTAGTACGGGACCATGCTCTTAATAAGTGAATGTTTGTGTGCTAGTTGTTGATGAACGATCAACGCTACCTGATTGTGTCGGTGGAGGTAGTCTGTTTGAGAGAGAAGG
>JAFIDM010003189.1:36279247-36316731 GCA_023159025.1 Thereuonema tuberculata | reverse complement strand
TGGCTGAGTGAAGTGAGGAGTCTTCTGCTCTTTGGTGGAAATGTTCTTATTATTATTATTATTATTATTCTTATTATTATTATCACTTACCGATGCATAGACTGTACTGTAATCGTCATGTACATGCATACCGTATATAAATGAAACATTTGTAATAGAATAACAGAGAGATTCAGCGCCGTAACTCCGAAGCAAACCGCCGCATCTTCGGGAATAAAATTCAAAATGTCCTTAAGTCCGAACCGCCGTAATGCGAAGAGCAGTTACTCGGGGTATGACTATTTTGGAATTGAATGTCAAAGTATTTTGGCCATTATCTACTGATTCGATCTACTATTACTCAATAGATAATCTTAACCTTTTACTAAAGTTTCATTTTTGTAGGAAGAACAGTTTAAAGTTATTTCGATCACAGACGACAGGAGAGCGTAAATATATAAATATTTTGTTCTTTCTGTCTGATGCCTAAAATGAAGCCTTGAAAATATTACATGAAATTTCCTCTGCTAGCAGACATATAAAAAGGTAAAATGCGTTTTTTGTTTCTGTAACAATGTCACAAACCTTGCGAATTTTGCAAAAAATGTTATTCTGTTTCGCTTTTTGATGAAAGTGAACGGAGTTAAGCAAATGAAATTTTACATTTTAAAAAAAGATTTTCATCCATGATTTTCGGTGCTTTGTAATGTTTAATTTTTGTTTTCGCATTCACAAAATAATTACAATTCCTATTATCAAAAATGATTCCAAGAGTAACTAAAGATACCGTATCCTTTGATACAGTAACATTGCAAGAGATGACGGGGTTTTAGCCCCAAAATTTGTTCCATTCGTCTCATTAAGTCATTTCATTTTGTTTATTATTTATTTGATTATTTGATAAACAAAGGTAAGCCGTTTTCAAGTTATTACTCCAAAGAAATAATTAATGTATTTTTTAAAAATAAAAATAGCTTAAAAATAAAGCAGACTTAGTTTAAGCCAAATGACAAAGCGAAGAACTGATCTAAATTACCACGAACATGAAGTTGTTTTTTTTGTTTTTTTTTCAATTCAGTATTCAAACATCAAATTTTCCTAAGACACTATTTTCCGTATACTACACTTAAAATATATGATCTGCAGCTTTAAATTTACTTTTTACTTTTTTATCTGCAGTAACATCCAAAATTTAACATTTAATGGAACCATGATACTGAGAGAAGTCGTAATTTTCAGGATAAGTAGGATAGCTATTATTATTATTATTATTATTATTATTATTATTATTATTATTATTATTATTATTGATATATCGTAGCCTAACTATTGTTATTATTATTATTATTATTCTACAATTTAATTTCCACCTAATGCGGATTTGAATAGGAAATTCCATTAAATGGAATATTTGTGATGGTGCATTGTTGATTTGGTTCGGCCTAAGAGATGGCACCACCGTCGTCCGACATAGCTCTTTACGGAGGAAGACTCAACAAAAGCCAGATGCGCCTTCCATTAAGAAATGCACAATCAGATTCACCCCGAAGCGGGGAGCTTGCATTGTCCGAGGCCCGTCGTCTTGGTAACTGGCGTTGGAGGACGGGAGTTCAGACGCTGCGTCCACCTGCTTCGAGCTGACCGATCGATGCTCTCCACGGCTGACCGGTTCACTCGAAGCATCGACCGCCTCGCAATCGCTGCGTTTGCGGAAAATCCTCGACGCTCAAATAGATTACGCGCATTAAGGCGTCCCCAAAGACTGCCAGCAATGATGCACCGACCACAGGGTGGGAGTAAACGAACGTCGTCCCCTCTTGCCAGAACGGTTTTGTGGTCGATTCATCATCCTTGACTACGGAAAATGACCATAGATGGAGCTGAGGCAATATTTACCAAACCCGACGCATAAGATGGTTGGATGGAGAAGATCTGTCCTCGGATATCAGTATATCTGAGTACAAATCTTCCATGGACTGGGTAAGCATTTCAAAACCCAGTCGTACATAATATGAAAACTTTATCATCTTGAAGTAAAGAGAAAAATGAAACAAAGTGGAGATTAATATAATTCTAATATTATAATAAAATCTTACTCCAATTACTAAGAAGAAGTCTTCTTAAATTCAAAAACTTTGCTTCAAACTAAAAAAAATCTTATTATTTCAAACATTTTATAATAATGAAGCACAAATTTATTGCTATAGAGTGCTTCGTAGTCACCAATACTATAATAACAATAATAATAATAACATATAAACAAATTTTATTTCTAATATCTGTTAATATACAATATAATTACAGCTTAGAGAAATTGCAGTAATGAAAATCATTCTAAAAATCTTTTTATAAAACATTTATAAAGTCTAGAAACCTTTTTTTTTGTTTGCGAAATGAAAAATCTGAAAAAGCCCTTCTAATGTAGTCAAAATTTACAATTAAAATCTAAGAATATTTTGTAGAATTTACATAAAATAAGAAGGGAAGGATAGTTTATTTCTAAAAATAATTAATTTTTTTTGTTAAAGGGAAAACGTTAAATAAAATTCATTTATTTTCAGTCCTGAAATAGCCATCATTTTGAGAAGCATTAAATACTAATGTTTTGCATCGCAATATGATGGCTAAGTAAATGGAGTTGGGTTTTTGTATCAATAGAACGTACTTAGCTAGAAGTGCAGTCTTCAACTTAAAGTGCCTAGAACAAATTCTATCATACATTACTCCCTGTTCAAAATATATACATCCTATTTCGCTGCGTAAAATGTTCCTTCCTCAAGGCTTCCAAGAATCGAAAGCCTTGACAATGTTATTGCAAGAGAGTATAAGTAATGGAAAAAAAAAAAGATTGATGAGAGTAGTCTATGAAATTTTAGGTGATCTCACGTTAGGCGACTTCCCATCTGACAGCCTGAATACGAAAGAGCTCTAGATCTATTTGTAATTTTAGTGCGTATAACTTATATTTAAAGTCCGTCAAAAGCTGTACACATTAAAATTGATAAAAACATAAAGAGAGAAACAGACAGAATACTTCAAATCTTTATCATCAAAGAGAAGTAGTAAGTAATGGTAAAAGGTGAAGGCTTTTAAAATAAAGAGAAAAATTAATTTTTTAATTGTGTGAGGCACCAATTAGAAAGCTATGGAAAGAGTTGCTAAAAGCCGTTTGTAACTATCCCAGTGGTTAAAAAAAAAAAAAAAAAAAAAGCAAAAAGTAAAATGCCAAAGCTTCGGTTGTTAAGGGAGCAATAGTTAGTTGTCAATTTAGTTCAATCTTTATTCTTCCGAAAATATTTCAGCTAACAAAAAAATATTAATGATGTATCTTCTTAACCTTTTAAAATAACTTATCTTCCTAAATACGGGAGTATTTCGGCTGTGAAATTGCAAAGATAACGCTGTTAGTTCTTGCGAAACTAGATGTAGATCATTTTAGAGAATACGAGTAGTGTTCACATATAGACTCTAAATAGTAAAAACTTTTCGTATTCCATCTCGTCTTGTGGGAAGACCAAAAAGAAATTTAGGATACATCAAAAAGCACCTACGAGATAGCATAACATCACTTCCTCATTTTCTAAAGAATCCTATTAAGTGTCTTATCAATAAAAGATAGCCTTTATGAAAAATTGAATTAGCGGGAAATATTCCGAAAACAGCAAAGGCTTTAGGTAAATATTTTGACAGAATTATAATTAAGGCATTTTAATGCCGATGTTAGAAAAGGGAAATCGAGAATCGAGCATCCTTCGGATCTGAGGGATAACATCTGAAAAATCAATTTTGCCATTCACATGATGTATCGAAAAATATTGAATTTTAGAGTTTAACTTCGGAATCACTACAACGATTTATTTTTAACTGGGATGAATATTAAAAAAAAAAAACAATACAAAACTGAAAGTTGATCAAGTTCTTGAGCAATAATCAATGAGAAAATTGCTCAAACACCATCAGCATGTTTGATTTTGGATATTCGAAAACTAGCAAATTTAGTGGGGAAAAAAATGAAAATTTGCCATTACATTATTAAGCTTAAAAAATTAAAAGAAAATTAAGGATTATGATTTACAAAGAATTGAAATGGAAAAAACAAATCGCGAAATCCTGAGAATTTTTCCCTTTACCTCAGAATAAGCTAATGTTTCGAAACACCACAGGTAAAAAGAAGTCAGAAACTGATCAACTATTTGATACTTTCTGAACACAAACTTGTGGGAGGTCAACTTGTTTTGTTGTTTGGTTTTCCAAATTATTGTTTGGCTGTATTTACCCCCCCCCCTCTCTGTCTTTGTTTAATTAAATATTGAAGGCCTAAAAAGAATATTATCATCAGTACGAAATAGTTTAACATTGATAATGCTTCAGTTTAGAAATACTATTGCTTATTGATCTTTTTATCCACAGTTGCTTGCAAGGCAGTTATCATTTCTGTAACATTTTCTGATCATTGCATTGTTACGCTGTTACTGGCAATGCAAACAAAATATTGCAGATGCGCGGAATTACAGGTTACGTGATTTCATCCAAATACATTTTTAAGTAGGCCTATTGGAGGGAATTAAATAGTAATCCTCTGTGATTACATCCTAAAGGAAAATGTCCGTCCCTTAGTAAAAGCCGATTTCCGGAGTCCAATAGAAGCACACAATTGAATTTTTCGGAATGATGTCAGTCAATTACACAGCTTGTGGTCCGTGTTAGAGTCTTGTAAGCTACAAAAACGCATTGATGTATATAAAATGCTTATCTAACGTATTTAGGCTGCCGGCGTGGACCGAAAGTACGACTCGCGGCCCTAAATTAGTCCACAAACAAGAGTTCAAAATAGCGATTCATAAAAATAAATTTGATGTTTATTCAATTTTACTCATTTAAATAATTTTCCGGAATATTCTGCAACATCACATTCCAAAGTTACTTGAGATTAGATATACTTCTTCGCTCTACGGTTCCTGTTGCGAAGATCTTTCATGGATTACAGCAAACAATTAATAGTAATTTAAATAAATGAAACTTGCATAAAAAATTAAAAAAAAAAAAAAAAGGATTGAAAAAAGAAAATCAACTAAAGTGAAAATAAACATAAAACGAAGACAATTAAAAAAATCAAATTAAAACCAACAGTTTCAATGGCCATCACTAACAAGCCATCATTAACAAGGTATGGAAAGTTAAGGAAAGAGACCTTGATAATGATGGCTTTTTAGCCATTGAAACTCTTGGTTTTAATTTAATTTTTTTAATTTTCTTAGTTTTATGTTTATTTTCATTTCAGTTAATTTTTCTTTTTTTAAATATTCTTTTTTAAAATTTTTATGTGCAATTTTCATTCATTTAAATAACTATCCTTCATGAAGTTTTTTAGCAAGCTTAAGTCTTAAACTTATATGGTGAAGAAAATTGCGAGAAATCGGAACCCTCTCTTTCAGTTGGATATAAGTTTCAATCGACATTCTGAAAATTTTATGTAACGTTAGTATCTAACTTCGTTTCTTAAATAAGCCAAAAAGATTTCACAAAAATTTCAACTCGTAAGTCATGCCAGTCACATTTACGTACTTTCTATGCTACACTATCAAAAAGTACCAATAATTTTCTAACAATATTATGAAAGTCGAATTCTTGTATGTACTTGGAATAAAGAACAGTGGATATAAGTAGTTAATAAAACCCATTTCTGTGTTGCAAATTCATGACTTCGGACGAAATTTGAATTTCTTTTTTCAAAACTTATATATCCAAAGATAATTAAAACAAGAAACATATTCTGTAATTATTTATATATAAATCTTACCATGAACAGATTCTTTTCCTATAAATGCTGTAATTTTTGTTGGAGATACTTTGATTTTATTTAATTCAGCTTTTAGTTGCACAACCAGATTCTTTGAGGACTTCTCTTCCGACATTGCTAACATAAATACATCTTCTACAAATAAAATCATTCAAATTTTCAACAAATTGCTGATTTTTATTTTTCATTAATTTAGACTAGATTTTCATGACTACATAATATTTTAATCCGCAGTTTTCATTCTTAATCAAAAGGAAAGATTATAACATATGTGAATTACCATGCAGTTTTCTAACGGAGTTTTATGTATTTCCTCAACAAGTTTCCACAACCTAACCGTGCTTTCATTTTGTGAATTAGCTTCATTCCAATTTTTAGAATGAATCCAATCACGGAATTGACTGATATTAATGTATTTTATTGTAATATTCTCATTTGTATATTAGTCATTGTACCATTTCCATTTCTCATTTGTACCATTACCAATTTGAAGAAAATGAAATTGTTTTTGTACGAATATCTTCGGTTTATTTACATTACAAATTCCAGTATCAAGTCAAACTCAACCAATCAAAAATATTTTGGGGAAAATTTATTTTTTAAGAAATAAATTATTAACAAAATAATATCGAAACCGGTTGCCCTTAAGTAGATAACGCAACATTACGCTTTCAAACACGAACCAATATTATGTTTATGGTAAACATTAAAAATCGATCTAAATTAATGAATGTGTCTAGATCATCGGGATTCCAAAGTGGCCCGCGAAAAAAAAAAAAAAAACAACCCAGCTTCCCTCGTTCAGATATCTCATAGCGTGGAAATAAACGCCAGATTACAACTACGGAGGGAGAGATAGAGAAGGTATGGGGGGGGAGTTTACAGAACCAACCACTTAGAGACCCAAAGTATTAAGCGTCGAACTCTCGCCCGTCGATCAGGTTCAGTGGATCGTAATGATTTAGGCGAAATCGCGTCCGTGTAACGTATCTCTGCTCGCCGATATATTAGCCCGAAGAGACGCCCAACTAATTAGGCGTGATCATGCGATTCGCATTGCACTTCACTACACCCACGTCCGCGTTAATTCGCTTTTGTTGAGGAGATTGCGCCTGGATGGCTTTGCGTGTCTGATACTGAGGAGGTTGCTCTCTAAGCCCCCCCAGCGGCCAATGGCAGAAGCGGTAGCCATGTGTTTGGGTTCTCGTGGGATGCTCAACGCTACCAAAACAGCTTTCTCCATTTAGGTCTTCGCTGCGTTAATGCTGTCAACGTGACACAACCATTGGTAAGAATCTGGTCATAAAATGTTACTGCAGAGAAACCTGCAGTCTTTTCGGTGTCGTCATTATTGTGCAAGTGAAGGAAATATCTGCAAGACACCAAATTTACACGTGGTAAAAATAATTTGTTCTTCGTATCCAATCCTTTTGGAACGGGTTTTCGTGGATAAAGATTACAGCTGTTTATAACAGCTTTGTTCTTACATAAAGACGCTCTGACTAAAATCTGTAATACTCCTCAGGGGTAACAGATTTGTAAAGATCTCAATAAATAAACAAGGTAACTGTAATACCAATAAATGTCAAATCCGAACACACACGTACAAATGATAATACCACAACTTCAGAGTAGCGGATCAATAATGTAGCCTTATCATTATTAATCATGATCTTCTGGCTATAAGAAAAAGATCAGAGGAAGTTTCTCAATTTAGAAATCAAGCAAAACCAGCAAGAAAAAACAAAAGATAGAAGAAACTCAAATCAGCAACGAAAATATTGGAAACATTACCACATCTAATTTTTTTAGATGAAACGTAACAAGCATTCAATCTAGCTTTTGATACTACAGTAATAATCCATGGAAATGTTAAACTGAGATGAAAAAAACTATAAATTTCCGTCAATTCAAAACTGCAATTGAGATAATTTCTTAATTATTACTAGGCTGAAATAATTTTTAATAAATAATAACGTATGTATTGCATAATTAGCATTTGATGCAATAGTGTAGAGTCGACTTAATACTGAGACCTATGACAATAATTCCTTCTAATGAAACATAATCTATTTTTTTTTTATTCTTTTCAAGTTTAAATTCTACTGAATTGCTTGTTTTTAATTAATCATTAAATCTGAGGAAAATGTTTAATTTTATTTCCGCCACAAATGACTGTGAAAAGTTTTGAGATTCATGCTCTTGTGTCTGCTTAATAAATTTAATGTCAATTTACAAGGGAATTTAAAAAATTGAAAATTACAAACTATATATTTAGTGAGTTCTCAATATCATAGTTAGTTAGTTCAACAGATTGTCATTTACATGTTTTAAAATTATAATATGTAGCAAAAGAATTCATTTTCCATTATATCTGACTACGTGAATGTCTACAGAAATGTAAATGCAATTTTTTTTGCCTTTCTCAGTAAAACTTTTCCATGACTGTCTGCTATTTTTCTCATCTTGTAATTGTAGCTCGTTCGACTGACTGCTCTTCGGTCGTTGCAGCTTCTGTCAATTATTTTGGTAGGACGATGCTTCTTTTAAGAAGGTGAATAACATAATGGACGATTGTCACGTCGAAGCCCTTGAACTCACGGCCGTCTTTTATTCACTCGCTAGCGTTATGGTGGCACGCGCGTGATCAAGTGGCTGCCTCGGACCAAATGGCTCGGTTGCCATGGCGCGATGTCGCCGCAAGATAAGCGTCTCCCCCGCCGAGCCACTTTTGTCTTAGCCCCCAGCTCGCCTTCATTCATTAAGACTGTCAAGAGGCTGTTCTTGTGCCATTCCCGATTAGCCAGGGCTCATTTGCATCGACTTAGAAGATACTGCCATTGGAAGAGCTTCCAGTGCAAAGAGTTTCCATCAACGGAGGGGTTTTGCTCGTTTTCCATCCTGAGGCTCATTTATTAATGCTGCTAATGAGCACATCTCCTGCCATGCTTAAGCCCAACCTCAGCAAATAGTTACGTCAGCGGCGACCAACAATTTAAGCTGTGTTAAAGGTTAAGAATAGTAATCCAAAATCTCATTATTTTCATTTATAACCTTTAGCAAGATTCTGGTCGAGATCAAGGCTTTCCAAATCGTTTCATTCGCCCACGGAATCCATCACGGAATTAAATTTAATTAATACAGATATTATCATTGGAGCACTGAAATTAATTAACGATGAGAAAGCAATAGAATAACCAGAAATCTTGAAAATCTTGAGATGCTTTAATTAAAAACATATAACGTGGATTCTGGTCAGTCTTGTCAATCGCATTCTATTGTAAATTACTTTAAGAATTTGAGCTGAAGTCGAATTGGTCACGCTTCTTGTGATAGATTCCACCAAAGTTTCAAGTAAAACTTACAGACTCATGAACTGATCTTACCTTTTGAGCAGTGCTGGAAAACGGTACCGGTATAACGAAATAACAAAGTGGTAACGAAATGAAAAAACAAATTCGTTTTTTGATTGTAAACAATATTCACTAAATTTCTAATTTAGTGGCGGCTTTTCAAAGAAAGAAACTTATTCCATCCCTCTCCTGTTATCTTTCACACAAAAAATTAAATTGTTGCTTTTCTCCTATTTTTGAAAATTGAGGAGATGGGCACTGGATGGAAAAAGATGCAAAAAATAAAAAGACAATTTTAATAATTACTGATGAATCGGTAACATTAATTGAATTTAATACTATTGCCATAATCAATTATTTATTTAATATTTTTTTTTAAATAATTAGTTTCCACCGAATCGTTCTATGCTCCAAAATATCTATAAATAAGCGTATTAAGAGTACTGTGCGTTTTCGAAAGACAGACATACCACTGGCGGACGATTTTACTCCGCAGAGGGGTGATACGCTGAGATGGGTACTTTCCTAAGAAATTCTTTTGGACATTTTCGTTTTTAAGAAAAAAATAACGAAGGAGCATTTTTGCAATAGTATTTATTCTTTCCGTAATTCTTTCCCGAAAAGCGCAAATAGAACGCAGCTACCAGTAAACTAACACTACAAAAAGCAAACATCCACTCTTTGTTTCTCCTCGCTCCTATTTTGAAGAAATCGAAGGAGACCTGACGCATATAGGTATATATAGATATATATTTTTATTACAATTAATTGAAAAAAGAAGAGTTCAATCTATCAATGTCTTCAGCTTTGTTGGTTATGAAAAAAGCGGTTTGTTACAGTAAAGCAAACAATCCTCTGAAATAAATTATTTCCAACTATTGGAATTCATACGAACAAAGGAAGAACAAGGTCAAGGTACATAAATCAAGGAGTGAGACGTCTTTTCAATGTTTACATTAAGCATAAAACTTGATATAATATTCTAACTTCACACTTCTTTATTCAAAATATCGACTTGTCAACGTTGCTTTTCGCCGATAATCAATAATAATTACGCAAACTGAAGATGGGCTACACAAAGCAATATTTCAGCTTCATCTTCATCTTATTATTTTTATCATCTTATATTCAAAAAACACAACTTCAAAATTTCGACAACAAAAACAAAAGTTAAGGCATTTAAAGATAACCAAATGAGAGTTAAAATTATACTGGATGATAAAGTGTTTGAGCAAGTTAATACCTTTTAATATTTAGCTTACAATACCCAATGATAAAAATGCTGATGAAAAAAGTCAGTAAGCTTGGTTTTTTTTTTTTCTGCAGAACTTAAATTAGATCGCTAAGGAAATGTTCTAGGAAAAATACCATATTTAAATTTTGTAAAGTCTTGGATTTCCCGGCATTATTATGTAGTTCTGAGTGTTCGACTATAAAAAAAGGATCAACTTAGAAAACTTCAGTCAGCAGAAATGAGATTTTTTAAGGACTGTCTCTTAAAAAAAATATACTCTCTTGGACCGGAAGAGATGTGAAGATATATAAGCTGAACTTCACATTCGTAGCACAGAGAATACCACTATTTTACACAGGAAAAGTTGGAAAGAACATGTTGAAAGGATGGATGCGACATGATCTGCTAGGAGTTGCCTTGGAATAGTGGCCTCGTGAACATCGATCCTAAAGTAGACCCAGAAAGTGATAGATTGATCGTATGGATGCAGAACAGGCCACTAATCCTTGATTATGATGAATATATATATATGTAATGTATATTTGAATATTAAGTAAATTATTTATAACAAATAATAGTGTACCAGTATCTTGAAGAAAAACAAATTTTAGGTCTGCCGTGTGGCCGATGTGTCGGAACCTGGATTCGAATCCCGGCGTTGGCATGGCTGTTTCTTTCTTCTTCTGTGTTTCGTCCGTTTCTCCCCTGGGACTTACTATCTCAGGGTTGTTTCTGGAACTTCCTAGCTTCACCCCGCTGGAATTTCCTAGCCTCACCCTGAATTTGTCAGGTAGGGCTAGCCCGTGGTCCATAGTTGGTCAAAGTCGATGAAAGGAAAGTGCCATGTAAAGATGGAATAGTAGCAGAAATGATTAAATATGGAGGTGATACTTTCTAAATAGCTATATACATTGTAAATTCATTGTAAAGATCTGGGAAGAGGAGTCCATGCTAACTGAATGGAAAATTAGCTATTTTTTTTAAAAAAATGGCATGCGAGAATTGTAGAGTAATTACAATGCTTAATATTGTTTGCGAGATATTGCCAGGTGTACTTAATGATAGAATTAAAAAACATTCGGAGGATATTCTTGATGAATTCAATGCGGATTTCTTCAATAGAGGTACCGTAGACCAAATCTTTAAATAATATCACATCATCCCTTAAACTTAAATCAAATATTTAAAATATGTTTAATACCGCAAATTTTCAGAAAGAGTGTTTGTCTTTCCTTTTTCAAGTACAAATAAAATAACAATGAAAAATAACAAAACAGGATAACGTCGATTATTTAACAAAAATTTAACAAAAAGTTTGGACATTACGCCTAAACATATAATATAGGGAGTGGAAACTCGGACAGGTGAGGAGAAAGCGCTAAGAGGTTTTGAACGGAAAATTCTATTAAGAATATAGGGACTAATAAAGGAGCAAAACGAATGAAGAACAAGGTTTAATTATGAGTTAAATGAACTACTTGTCGGGAAAGACATTGTGAGATTTATAAAAGCACAAAGAAGGCTAAGCCACTTAGAAAGGATGCCAGAAATCCTGATCCCAAAGAAAATGATGAATGGTAGAGATATTTTATATGAGAAGGGAGAGCGATCCTAAACAGAGATGGTCAGATCGTGTAACTTGTGATTTGAAGGTAATGGGAATAAAAAAATGGAAAAGTACAGATAGATGATTTTGAAGAACTGTTGTTCAAGAGGTCAAAACCTACCAAGGATCCCATAGAGAAGAAGAATACCTTATTCTATTTCATGCTTAATTATTTCGTTAGAAAGTTAAAAGTAGCGGAAAACGAAATCACTTTTTTTGCCTGAAATGATGCACACGTTTATTTTTCTTCTGCCAGCTCTGCTGTTTTAGTATTTATATTTATCAAAGTATTTAGTTCATTTCTTCCTTTACAACTCAGTAAAACATTAATCTCATTACAGTAATCCCATGAATATGATAAAAAAAAAAAGAATATTTTAGGATTTGGCAAAAGAAAGACAAAATAAAGACAATACCTCCGTGCCAATTTTGGAATATTGTTCGAATAAAATAACATTTTTTAAAAAAAATCTTTTCCTTTAAGTTTACTTTGAGTATAATTTTATAGGAAAATGTTGAGAGCTTTTAGTTTTCTGGCACAAATAGAACTGACTTAAACTTCTCAAACCAAAGATCCTAACCATACTAAAATCATTACTGTTCACATTACTATGTAAAAGCTATACTGATGAATGGTTCAAAAGATCACGGGATTATCTGGCATCGTGGGATTAAGACTGTTCCTATAATGGAGATCTAACCTGATTGGTCCTCAGCACAGGAGGACGTAGGTGAGATTGGTTTTTGGCTCTGGGAATCCAAACCTCTGTTGCTAAATAAAGTTAGTCAGTAAAGTCATAGTCACCTGTTAACCTGTCTCTGTCCAACTTTATTTTAACTATGTTACAATACTATTTAAGTTGTAGTTTCCAAGGAGTAATATTTACAATTTGAGACAATCACATCCAAATGGAATTCTTATTATTTAATACTGATTGTTTACCGAAAATTGCAATTCGATTTTTTTTTTACTAGTTTTTATTTCAAATTACGAATGGTGTTTATGTTAATCGAATCTCTAATGTCCTTTGAGACGTTATTTATTTATTTTCAAAAACTTCCAATACTTTTATAAAATAACAAACAAATGTTTATCAGTCTATATGAATCCTTGAACAAAGCAGAACAAAACAAGACACTTAAAAAATGACATTAGATTCGGGCTCTTTACATTATCTTTGTTTATATACGAAGATACCGCTACGAGCTATTGTAGGCCTTTGGAGTCGCGGAAGGTAAGGCTCCAGGCGTTTCGTAACCAACGGGACTAAGTTGAAGTCGAGTGGTCAGCCCCACACCCATCCATCTCCGGGAAAGAAACCCGGTACCCATTCTACAGAGAACTAGGTGGACCCTAGGACCCGTCTAGAGGAGAATTCAGCATGGGACAAACCTTTCGCCGGGTTGGGAATTGAACCCTGTTCCTCCAGATCGCAGTCAAGAGCCTTAGCATTTGGCTACCGGAATAAATTTTTATATTTATTCTGAGCATTCTATTTTAAAAACAAAAGACCAACCTAGTCTCATACAGGGACATCAGTCTTGAGTTCACTTGATCTTAATGCAATTCATCAGATAACGCAAGACAAATTTATTCCTATTAAAATCAGAAATTTAGAATTAAGAATACATTAGATTGGTTTAAAACTAATGAAGAAGTCACAGTGCAATGGAGAGCTGATTTTGCAGGGCATAATGAAACATACTACTCATAGGCTAGTGCGGATGAATATTTCAAATAAAGAAGAAAAATAGGAAAAAGAAAATGAAACTTGATATGAAATAGAATAACGATTAAATAAAATGTATTTTTGATTTCCACGCAATTTGCTTTGGTCAATAACGGTAAAATTCAATTAAAAATTAAACACTCATTTGTGAAGAAAAAGATCTCTGCTCTGTTATTATACCGATTATTCTTTATGTTATTGTTAATGTTATTATTTTGAATTGTAATTATGTAATTATAATACTTTAATTTACAAAATTCTTGTCAGTTTGCATAGAATACATAAAAAAAGTTAGCAAAATGTGATAGGTGTAAATACAGAAAATATATGCTAATTTAAATGAGACATAAATAGGAAGATATAAGTAAACAATATGGAGAAATCACAGAATTAAAACAATAAAACAGGACAAACATGAATAATTTTATTAACTATCTAAATTGTATCCGGAATTTTTATTTTACATTAAAAATAATTTTAAAAAAATTTAATTAAAAAAAAAATTATTCTGGTTAACATGAAAACATCTCTTGATAAAATAAATTTCTAGAGAGACTAAATTTAATTTAAATATTCAATTTATATTTTCATTGGTTGAATAAGATATGTTTTCTCAAACTTTTTTACTGTAGGCAATTGCTTATATGTTTTCTCTAAATTTCTTGAAGGCAATTTCAGCAGTTTCTTATATAATACTATATTATATACAAGTGTTTAATACTATTATATATATATATATATTAGTAGCTGTGCAAGAATTCTTCGAATTATTTATATACCGGTATATATATATGAAAATTATTTTGCAAGATCAGTTATTGATCACACTATTAAAAAAAAATTACCCATCCCATTCACTGGTCATTGGATTTTTATTTTGCATTGTGGCTCCCCTTCTCTTTCTTGGCTTCTCTCAACAGGAAATGCTTGTTTCCCGCTCTTTTTGCATATTGGGGACGGTGAATTCATTCATTCCCTTAGAGAAGGGTGCGTGCCATTCCATTCCTCCCACGCCAGCGTCTCTTTTGTCCCATGAATGCCGAGGCTGAGCGCGGGAATTTTCAAGACCAACAGAAGCGTGGACAAGCCCAATAACAAGACGTCGACGACGACGAGACGGCCTGGCAATCGATGCATAACATCTGGTCACTCAGGATGACCCTGTGAATTCAAAGAAGCCAAGTCCAATTGGAAATATTCCCGAATTCTAAATTTCTCCGCAGAATCGATGATTGTCCAACCAAGAAAAAAAGGAAGAATGCCTATTCTGTGAAATACAACTGGTTCCAATTACTACGGACGTAAAAAAAAAAAAAACCCTCTTGTTTGAAATTACATCGCAAAACTTTAGATGGGATTGAAATCTAAGAGAACTTCTATGCATTGTGGGAAATTTCATTTAAAAACTCCGTCAGCTTAAGTTTATTTACAAACTTTTCAAGCACTTTAAATTGCACGTTTTTACTGAAATCTAAAGCAAAAATATGAACAACTGAAGGTCCTGACTCAAGCAATTCTAACGACTGCAAACCTTTTATTTCTTTTTATATATTTCTTTTATCAATGCACCTAAAATTCTGAAAATTTAAATATGAACTTTTGAAGCATGTGGGATTTATATTTTCTTGTTTTTAATTTTCGAAATATTCTGTAACTAATTAAATTAATTGAAAAACAGGGGGGGGGGGTTGCGGTAAATTACTCGGTATTTTTCAACTTAAAAAAAATTGACGAAAACCTGAAATGATAAAAGATTCGTAAAATAATGTTTTGTATTTAAAATATTTGTTATTAGTGCAATTTTTAATTTTTAAAAAAATAAAAATTGTGTTGTTTTTTTTTTAAATTGTTTGAGATTACATTATTTTTTTTTTACTGTGCCATCAAACAATCAAAAATATAAAAAAATTTCATTAAAGGCTTTCTAAATATCACACAAATTCATTTGATGCTGTTTGCTTCCAAAAATAAATTTGTTTAGAAGCATTTTTTTATAGAAATAAATTTTAATACAATAAACAAAAAACTATTTGTATAAAAAAAAAGTAGAGAAATTACAACCTGAAACAAGCAATAAGCAATGTTTTTAATAGCTTGTACTCTTCATCTGGGGGCACGGCAGTGCCCCCGCCAAGACGAGCCGAAGGCAGGAAGGGCACTACGTACCTTTTCTGGAAGTGTTTCGTCGTATTTTCGAACCCTCATAGCTTCGGCCTGGATAATACTAGAGAGCTCAAATTTTCAGGATATGATGCAGTTACTATACTAATGAAATACGCTAAGTTTCATTTATTTAGCTTTTATACTTAGGATTTTATTAATACCTAAAATACGTCGATTCCGTCACTGACTGACTCACTGACTCATGATCATCAAAACCTCTAGGGTACTTCCTGAAGTCCTAGAACGCTGAAATTTGGTATGCAGGTTAGGATTAGCACACAAACAACCAAAAAAATTAAGAAATCCGTAACTTTCACATTCCAACCCCTCATAAAGGGAGGGGCTGGTTATGTATTATCGAACCCTCATAGCTTCGGTCTGGATTATACTAGAGAGCTCAAATTTTCAGGATAAGATGCAGTTACCATACTAATGAAATACGCTAAGTTTCATTTATCTAGCTTTTATACTTTGGATTTTATTAAGATCTGAAATACGTCGTACCCTCATTGCTTCGGCCTAAATAATACTGTGTAATAATGTGATTTCTTACAAAAGTGCAAACAGCTTGTATATACAAGTTGACCAATAGAAAAACAGAAAAGTAGGGTATTGAAAAAAAATCCATTTTCTAAATAATCTTAAAACTAAATTTAATTGTAATAGATAATCCCAACCAAAGCATTTCATGTACAATAAGTTGCCAAGACTCACATGCTCATAACGCTTTTACTGTTAAAAAGTTATCAGATCTCATGTTACAAAAAGAAATGAAATCCCACCCAAAACATTTCATGTAAAATAAGGGGTTGCCAAGACTCGCATGCTCATAACGCTTTCACTGTTAAAAAGTTATCAGATCTCATCCTACAAAAAGAAATGAAATCCCACCCAAAACACTTCGTGTAAAATAAGTTGCCAAGACTCACATGCTCATAATGCTTTCACTGTTAAAAGATATGAGATCTCATGTAGAGCCAAGCCCCTAACTCTACGAGGCCTAACTCTACAAGCCCTAACTCTAAAAACCCTATATCTTGGTCAAAAAGTATGGCTTGGCCGTTTCATGGAACTATTTCATCTCACCCAAAACATTTCATGTAAAATATGTTTACAAGATGCTCATAACGCTTTCACTGTTAAAAAGGTATCATATTTCATATAGTGCCAAGCCCCTCACTATACATGCCTAACTGTAAAAACCCTACTATCTTGGTCAAAAAGTGGGCCTTGGCATACTCCATATCCTTTACATAACTCCATGGGATTGTCTGTGTGACAGCCACGAAACGGCCAAGGCATACTTTTTGACCAAGATATAGGGTTTTTAGAGTTAGGGCTTGTAGAGTTAGGCCTCGTATTATTATTATTATTGTTAAGTTAATCGTTGAATGAATAATTTCTGGAATTCAACACTCTAAGACTCAAAATAAGATTACCAAATGACATTTTACATTAGTAAACAAATATAAGTAAATAAAATTAAGCGACAAAGTTTTATAAGATATAAATAAATAAATGTATTTCCAAGCACATAAAACTACAACATTATAATACAGTCATAAAACCAGAATGCCTCTATGGGTCAGAGACACTAATTTTGAATAGGAAATCCGACATAGAAAACATCCAGAAAAAGGAACGCAGAATCATAAGGAAAATTTTAGGCCCAAAACTTATAGACGAACAGTACCGGCTCAGAAGTAATCAAGAAATCAAACAATACTCAAATATTCTCAGTGACATTAGAAAACGCAGATTAAAATTCTATGGACACATCAAAAGAATGAACCCAGAAAGACTTACTAGACAGATAGTTGAATTCTACGAACAAAGGAGTAAATCGAAAACAGACCCAATGAAGTGGATTGGTGAAACCAAAACTGACCTTAAACTGGCCGGAATTACACCAGAGGATATTCCAAACCGGGTAGCTTTCAGGTCCAAAATTTACAAGTGGCAAGTTGACCAGGAGGAGAGACCTAAGAAGAAGACTGGAACAACATGGTCTCGAGAGAGAAAAGAAGCCCATAGCAGAAGAATGAAGGAAGTATGGGCACAAAGAAAGGAAAAACATGCCTCTTGAGTACTTTGCGTAGTCCCAATGGGCTCATTCGCAAATATATATATAAATAAATAAGGGATATAAATAAGATACAATGGCTTAAGCGAGGAAGAGTCTGGGACTTAACACACCTCTCCCTATCCAATATTGTTGAACATTTTTAATATGCTTAATAAGAAATAATTACGGATTATGTTTAATTTGTTAGACATATCATTGTAAAGTTGTGTGTAAAAATTAAAAGTTTCCTTATTATATTGTACATTTAGCAATATAAACATACAGTCGGACCTCCATTTAACGAAGTCGCTAAATCCCGAAAAAAAGTTCGTTATATGGAAAATTCGTTAAATAGGGATTTACCTTTTAAACTACATAAAACAGATTTAAAATACATAAACAATAAATATTATTAAAAAAAGTAATAATTTTAATGATATAAAGCATACATTTCCACATGCGTACTTAAATTTTACTAATAAAATCTGTTAATTTTCTGAGTCTTTTTTTTTTGAAAAAGTGTTTTCGCTCATAGTACGTCTCGCATCTTTGCAATGCACTAAAAACCCCTTCAGTATTTTCTTGAAATTGTAATCCGCGTCGGATTGTTTCAAATGATTTTAGCATTTCATTATACGAAGGTTTTTTGATTTCTGCATCATGATCATTTCCATTTTCATCATCTTCATCTTCATCGCAATTCACTGCTGTATTGTTTTTATTTTTCACACTGTCCAAAATATCCGATTCAATTAGTATTTCCGAGGCCTCAACTTCAAAATTAAGTGAAAGATAATCATCAATCAGCACATCATCGTTAATTTCTTCTTTTTCCCTCAGCTGTATCCACATTTCTTTCATTTCCTCTAAGAGAATATTTATAATAAAAACATTTCAAGGAGAAAAAAAAAATAGATACAACGAAAAAGTTCGTTGAATAGAAAATGCACTTCGCTATTTGGAGGTTATTTTACGAAGAAATTAGCAAAATGTTCTTGGTTCCAAAGAAAAGTTCGCAAAATAGAGAAATTCGCAAAATAGAGGTTCGTTAAATAGAGGTCCGACTGTATATAAATATAAATATGTATAGCAACTAATTCCCTTGATAAAATCCTGTCTAATGTCTATATATACAAAGCCGGAGAGAAACGTGGATTTGAAATGAGTTTTGCCATTCGCTGTATATATGTATATAATTTACATATAATTTATATATAATAATATAGATGTAATTTTTTCCTATCTTATCTATTTTCTAAGATGTGATCTGCTTGTCTGTTAATTCCCGTCTCCAAATTTTGCTTCCTAATTCTGAAATCAGGAGAAACCGGTGTAAATTTGGATATTTTCCGAGAGCTACTTTCAAAATCAGATCCAGCGATGTTTAAATGCATTGCTGCGATGTAATGAAATCACGACGAAAAGCTCATATTTTTGGAGAACTTGGAATTAGAATGAAATTTCGTAATTTGCCGGGCAACGCCAGGAATGACAGCTAATGTAATGATCTGTCCCTAAATCCTCCATACATATAAAAAAAAAAAAGAAACAATAATGATGGACTATATTGTGTAACTGGGCAACAATGAAGAGGCGAGGGCTAAGTGTTTTATATTTACATCTATAATTTTTTTTGACTTAAGTTGCAGCAGTGTAGTAAGCAATGCAATCCAATAGCATTTTCAAAACGTCAATGCAAGCTAAAAACGAAAAAAAGGACTTAAATTCCACCTGCTATTTAATTATGTTGTTAATGAGGATCATTATAAAATCCGTAATATTGCAAATAACGAAGACAGACAAACCTACGGTTTTATGAAATTTCTTTTATTAAATTAAATATTGGTCCATCAATCAGCCAGCCAGTGTGCCCCAATAATATTCGAACGGCTGGATGGATCTACTTGAATCTTGGTATGCATATTGTAGGACTAGAAACGATCTAGCGTTTATTTGTGAAATCTTGTTGAGAAACAGCGCGAGAAAGTGATAAAAAATTCCCAAAGAAACGCATTAGAAATGAAACAATGCCAACCAACAATGGAAATTTATTTGTTGAGAAATCCCTTCATTTACGCGCGCTTTGATGTAATTGAAAATTAATCGATTTTAGATAATTTAATCAAATAATACTAATTTAATTAACTTTCTGCTGTTTTTAAATTACAATAGCTGTCTAAATACAAACAAATGTGTGTTGATTATTATTGATAAAATAAATAAATAAAATAAATAAAAAGAAAGAGAATGTATTTTAATGAACTACTTTTAATGAACGTGCGACTGCTTTCTCACAACTAACCGATACAAGTGGATTCTCCCAACCCACGATTGCTTTTAGAATCAGCGAGTGCATCTACGACATATTTTTATTTTTTTATAGAGACTAGAATGTAGTCCCCGTGGCCTAATGGATAAGACGTCTAACTTGATCAGAAGGCTGCAATTCCCGTAGCGAACTTGTAGAAATTATTTCTATTTTCACAAATCACAACAATTGCGCCTGACAGACAGACAGAGAAATAAAAGACTTTAGTAATATAGATTCTTGTCTTAAATCAGTTCAAACTTAGAATATTTTTCATTTTTTTTAAGTCCTGCTGCAAATTTTCAAGACATGCTTTACCATTCTTCAAGATTTAATAACCTAAAGATTTTTTTTTTTTTTTGGTAGGGCAATTATTCCCGATAAAGTAATGATTTATTTTCTTCAAATATTTTTGTTAGCTAACTCCGGGAGCTGATATAATTTCAATTTATAGACTACTGAAGAACAAATGGAAATATGCACATTAACATATTTTCTGTGAATTAAATTTATACGTTAGGTAAGCTCTGTTCTCTTTTGTAGGAATTCTTTTGTAAATAATAATAATTTGGAGGACTCTTCATGGTGAACTCATTGATGAATTGTGAAACCACTTTTACGAAAGGCGCCATTTCCTACAGCCGTGGGGGAGGGGAGAGAGAAAAAGAAGCTGCTGTTGCTGCAATCTTAGGCAAAGGATGATTGCTCTTGAATAATTGATAAACTCTTGACCTCCGACCTCTCTTTGGCTCTGGGAAGTGCATCAACTTGGCGAATGGAAGAGCGAATTCTTGTGTGTGTGGGAGTTAGGGTTGGGCTTGGGGAGGGCAATTCCCACTGGCGATCGTTTGCAGATCCCGTAGACCACCGATTGACCCCCAGTGGGTGTTGTTCTTCGTTTTCCCATCCACCCTCAGGTGCGGAGGAGATTGTGAGAAAAGAGAAAAGGAAGATGAGGATGAACAAGCTTCGAGAGAAAAGGCAGATGGCACCGAAGCGTCACTGTTTATGCAGAGAGAAACAGGGTTTCGTATGTCAAGAGACTGTCAAGAAACGCTACGGAAAGGGGTTTTCTCGCTCAATGAAAAGATGAACAACAATAACTTTAATGCGAAATTCGAAGCCAAGAGAAGCGAAATAACAACGTATTGAATCAATGTACAAAAGTATTACAAAAAAAAAAGGTTAACAGGAATATTTACAAGGTAGAAAAAATGAACTATGTTTTTTCGCATAATATAGCATCGAATAAAATATAATCAATTAGCAATTGCAAATAAAATTAGGAAATTTCAATAGATTAAAAAAAAAAAAAAATCTAATTCCATCCATCAATTCGAATACTAAAGTTACTTATAGCCTTATAAATAATTTTGAAAAACATCAACTTCACATTAATAAAACAATAGCTATTTTTGTAAGTTCTGATTGGAATTTTATTATAAATTTGTTTCGATTCTTTTTTTATTCCCTTAACAGCTAAATTATCCAGTATTCAATAATCAATCCAGAATTTCAGTATAATATTATCTAAAATAACCTACTTACTTATTTTTATTTAAGGCACATACAAAATTCTAGTTATTTTTATTTATATTGCTGTTAAAAAAAAAAAAAAAAAAAAACCACGCCAAAATCGTAATAGTCTGACACAACCCGTGTTGTAAGGGTTACTGTAAGGAATTCCGCGCAAAATGGTGGATTTATAATAAATAATAATAAATAAAGAAAACTTAATATAAATTTTTGAAAACGATTTTTCGTGTACAATAATTTAACCGAATCGCATAAGATTCCGAAAGCTCTCCTTTGTTTGCGTAATGATTTTTAAATTTTTATTATAAAGATTTTTAACAATTTTTGGTGAATTTGGTGATTTCTTATTCGATTAAATGCAATTTTAACACACGTTAAACTTTTATTTAGAAATTTAGTCGTGACCGCCTTTTAAATATCCTTTCAAAAAACCTTTTCAGGCCTACAATTACAGTATTTCTACAGTATTTCCATGGGCTGTGAGCCTATATTCTACTACTTACTCCATGGATAAAAAAAATCATTGTGAACTTTCCATTCAACATTAAACAATAAGGCATGCTTCATTTCATGCTCTTCATGTATTCTGTTAGATCTGTAAATTTCCTAATCAATTCTTCTTCTTTACCCAATAAAACTTTCTAACAAGTTACTCCTTGTGTCTATTAAAGATTATTGCTAGGCATTTTTTTTTAAACACGATTCCAAAACTTTATCCAATTTTATTTTAATTTGAGTTGATTCTAAACTAATTTCCCATTAAATTAAGTCATCGCATCGCATTTTTTCTTTTTTTAATTATTACCGTGCTATCAATAATTCTGAAATATTTGCGAGATAATATAGCTGAGGTATATGTCATTTCAACGAATAGAAAATAGAACAATACTTATTTTAAGTTCAAATATTACGTTTTACTTCAGGTTTATTTCAAAATAAATCTGTATATCGTATTTTATTTGAGACGATTTACAGGCTTATTTTGAAAATATTACAGGAGAACATAAAATATTTAATTTTACAAGTAAGTAGTCTATGTAAAGTCTTTTTTTTTTTTTTCTTTTTCTCTTTTGGTGATTTTTATTTAACGATTTAATAATTACTTCTAACAGTAAATATCCTTTCACGAAAAGTCTTTTGTATATTAAAAGATAAATTTTAATTGTAATTGTTGAGTGTGGCTAAATCTGATTCTTGTTTTCCATTGTCTACGATCAATAAGCGATCACTGAACTTATTCGACAATCCGATAATTTCAATTTAAAAAACCCCAAATAAAAGCATTAAACCTATTATAAAAATATTTGTTTTCTAATTCTTTACTTTGCACACCTGAGGCATCTTAACATCTTAATTCAGACTAATTTTGGATTAATTGTGTAGTTTTTTGAAAAAGTTCTGAATTAATTAATATTTTCCTTTATGAGATGCGCATATTAATTTTTGAACATGAACCTTTGGATATTATATAGAAAAATAAAAACAAGGTTTTGATGGATCCCATTACCTGAACATTTTTACTTTGGTTTTATTGGTTTATTAATCCGTTATTTAAATAATAAAGAAATAAAGAAGTAAATAAATAAATAAGTAAATAAACTCAAAAACGTCAAAGACTGCAGTAATTTTTAAATTGACATTCTTTTGGAATTTGGACGAAGATATGGAAATATGCAAAACTTTTACATCAAAATGAAGATCCAATTTTTTTTTTTTTTTTTGGCTCGATTCCATCCAAGGCTTCAAGTTTTTCTCCTTCAGGAAAGAACTAACAAGTAAGTGAAGATACTTGCAGTGAAATTTACTACAGAATCATACCAATTTCTGAAATTTCATCAGTTTCAATTTGGACATAAATTGTAAACAATAGCAATACTTAAGTGTACAAATTAATACATAATAATGTTATATTAAGGTATAAGCTATAGAAAAAAATAAATAAATAAATAAAAAGAGTAAATTAAAATAAAGTTATTTTACAATACATGTATTAGGTACACTACAGCGAGTTATCATTTAATGTTAAATACACACACGTGTTCAAAAATATATGAAATGGTTTTTAATGTCAGTAGAGGATTTTTATATAAGGTAGATGTTAATCAACAACAAAAAAATACAATAATATCAGAAATAACAATAATAATAAACGATCAAAAATACGTTAATTTTTTTTAAAGATAAAAATTAGTGAAAATTAAAGAAATTAAGTTTAAACTGTTGTTGTAAGATAATTCTTTTGTATAAAATTACTACTCCAACATTCTAGTCCCCAAAATTAATAAAAGCTTTCAATTTTCTAAATCAATAATAATAATAGTTGAAATTAATGAAAAAAAAAAAAAAACCCTTCCTTTCTTTCTTTTTCATTACGAAGTTACATAAAATTATGAAGTTACTGCTTTATGTAAAGTGTTACATTCAGGATTCGAAGTAATAAAAATGTAAAAATCAATGAAAATGACATTCAATAAATCAATCATTATTATGAAATTTTTTTCATCGCGTTCTGATTGTAAGCTAAACATTTTCTACCAAATGCAACTTCGAAAATGCTTAACAAGAACTGCAAAAAATAAAAATAAAAAAACCCCTGCAATTCTGTGAATGGATTCAATTGGCCTAAAAAAAATTGGAGCATCAGGTACGTTCTTTTGATTGTTTTCTTTAACTGATTAATCTAATATATTAAAATGACTGTTGAGCTATATTCTCTATTCCCCCCAAACCCCTTCTTTTTTATGTAGAAGTTTGATTCGAATATATGACGAGGGAATGGAAGCGACCAAGCAAGTGCTGTGTCGATTATCGACGACGGCTGACGGATCGGATGACAAGACGCTCTTCCCATTAACGACTCTTCCCTCCCCAACGCCTCGTCCCATTGAGGAGTGCTCTGCAGATGCACCATTGTGTCGTCGCAGCTATACATTGCCGAGGAAATGTAAATTGGTCTCCCATCCCCTGCGCGAGCGCCACTCGCGGTGCAACTGAAGAGGCTCCACCTCGCGGCAGGGGAATAGCAGAAGCTCGTGACAACTTCCCGCCAAGGGGGAACGCACCAAACATCCACGTGTCAATACGGTTCCTCATCAGAAGGAGAGGGACAGACATGAAAAATATGCGTTAATGCACCTGCGAGGACTGGCTTTGGTTTAGAACCCCATTAATTGTCATTTGAGCAGAAAATAGTAGCCTGGGCTTTTTCTTTTTTTTTTCCTTCTTCTTTGGGAAAAACTGGAATAAACCGTCTGAACAATTCAACAAAAAAATCAATTCGTTGCTTGAACAATATAAGCAACGAAATATAAAAAAAATAAAAAAAAGATAGATGGATAGATAGATAAACAACCCGTACAATTCTTTCATTTTTTGTCCTAGGCTATTAATTTAACTCATACAGTAATAGAGGAAAGTAAAGCCATAAATATAACAAGACTGAGGCATACTTACGTAAAACAATTTTTGTTCAATTTCAACACGTCTTTAATGTAACATAGGAAAGATATTATAATAGCTTTATTTTGTCAAAGTTTGAATATTGACAAAATAATAGCGTTTTAATAAGATGAGATGTGTAGAGGTGGTTGAGATACTGAAGCAGCAGTTTTAGCAAATAATTTCCTTAAAACAATTATCCTCACATCATCACACAGCGAGGATTAGTTGATGCGAGAGCAGTTGATGACTAAGATGAGCAAGTGCCGTAATAATCACGTAGTTCTGACTTGGGTTACGAATGACACCGTTGATTTGTTATTGTTTATTAAAACAAACACACATCACACACACACACACCGCAAATGCAAGTGTCGGAAGTAAATATTAAATAAAAATAAGATAAAACAATAAGATAAATTAGATGAGATAGATTAAGATTACAATGAATGAATGGATTCGAGAATTGCGTAAGTTACAACGCGAACACGAATGTGCTTTGAACGGAAGACTAAACTGGAACAAACACATAATTAGAATGGAAGAAGATTTTTTTTTTTTGACTAAATAAAAGGCAAATTAAATTCTTATCGAGAGAGAAAAAAATCATTATGTTGAAGGTGAAATACTTATAAAAACATCAAAAGTCAATAAATGAGACTAGGTAACACCTACATTGATAAAATAAAAGCATATTAAATATTCATCATTGGCCAGATGTTACAAGAAAATTAATTTTGTGTATTTACTTTTAACTCTTTTTTGCTTGTTTTTTTTTTTTTAGCTGAGAGAGACATCAAGTTTATATAAAAATCAATTCTTATAAAAATGAAGAAAATTTGCAATAAAAAAAAAGCCAAAAAACAAAAACAAAAAACAACCGAACAAAGAAAAAGAAATAAAACGAAATACTCGAAATTGGAGGCGGAAAAATAAAGAGCAAGTTATTTTAAATTCATGGTGGACTTAAATAAAACAACTTGATCTTCCATGTGTAAATTTTAATTCTCATATTCCAATGAGTTTCTTAATAAAAAAAAAAATCTTCTATTTCTGAGCGCAGAACAATCATCCATGGTATAATGATGGAAATAACTGTTATTCATTCTGGCCAATTTTAAGCAACAACATTATAAAAAAAAGAAAAAAAAAAATCTCCATTTTGGTTCTCATTTTCTGAATTAAAGCTGAAAATGAGTTTACATGAAGTCATGATCTTCGCCAGAGAATGGGGTGGATTGGAACAGAATGACAGTTATGACAACCGCACATAAGTAAAACAAAAATTCACTGACCTAATTTTGGTTTATGTACTGGGAATCGGAGACAGTGCTGTTTCGAGCTGCTAAACTCTCATCAGTCCGACTCGACCAGTACATCCAGATCAGTGAATTGGAAAAATAGGTCTATACAAAATAGACAGACAAACAAAATAATGACCCCCTCAATTAAAAAACATCAAAAATAAAATAAGAATAAAAGGTGTTAATAATCTATCCCCGCTAGCATTCCGCTTATGAAGGATTAATTCATAAAAAGGTTAGTATAAAGAAATCAAATTTAACGTGCATGACAATATAATTACAAAAAAAAAAAAAAAAAAAATAGAAACGCACGTAACTAAACAAAAATCCACTGAACTAATTTTGGTATTTATACTGGGAATCGGAGAGTTAGTATACTAATTTATTAAAAAGAAAACAGGTCGTTCTCCTCTGCTCTTTATTTGATTTCAATTAAATTTTCAAAATAAAATCCTCTAATCAACATCATTTAATTGCCTGAGATTCTTGTTTTAATCTTTACTTGCTAAAAAATAATAATAATAAAAAATTTTAGTTACTTGATCATTTTTATTTTTTCATTGCTATTTATCAAAATACCTATGAAAAGCAGTACAAATAATAATAATAATAAAAGTCCCCAAATAACAATAAAAATCCTTTTGGGGACTGAATACTGACTAAATATTATTATTTGCAGGAGTCAGCTGCAGTCCAATACTTTAGCTATTGTTGAAAACTCAGTAGATCTCAATGTTTAACAATATGTACCTAATAAGTACCTCGGTCGGAAGACTGAGATTTCCTCGGTAAAATAAAACGAAAATAAACTAAGAACACTTTAGACTACCACCTGGTAATAACCCCCTTTCGGGAAATGGACAGCTCCGCAGTGAATATATGCGACTTTAGAAGGAAAACGTTTTAAAACTTATTATTAAGTAAAAATTATTATTTTATTACACATAAAAGCGCACAGAACACGATTTATTAAGAATAAAATAAAACGAAAAGAAAGTAAGAACACTACAGACAATAACCTGGTACCCAGATCAATCATATATCCCCTAAATGAGTTTTGCCGAAGTCGAGACCTAGCTAAATCGCAAATTTTAGCAAACTGTAGATAAACTGTAAATAACTGTAAATAATGTTCGAAATATTTCGCGTTGTTTTCGTTGGATTTCCGCTATTAGCTTAAATGTTAGAAATGCAACCTTTCAATTCAGTTGTCAGCTATAGCTTGATGGTTAAGTTCTCGGACTCGTATGCTGGAGGTTGTCGGGTTGAATCCGTCTATCTACTGTTTGTTTGTTTTCTTCTTCTCTCTTAATCTGCTTTTCTCAATGTCCGCGTGGGTTTTTTCTTATTTTTCTAACTTTTTTTTATTTTTCCTTACGTTAATATAATTCTTTTTTATTATTATTATTTTTAATTTTTTTTATTATTTTGAGTCGTCCTTAAATTTATGCTTCAGCACAAACTTATATTCACTTGTTTTTTTGTTTTTTTTTTTTCTTTAAATTCATTTTCATAATAGTTCTTACAACAGATATTTTTTTTATTAAATATTGCATCAGAATTATCTTAAAATACATTACAAAGTTAGCTTCAACTTCTAGCCTTCACATCACTAAATAAAATGCTTTACCAATTAAAAAAAAAAAAATCCCTTTTCCTTTCATTAAAATAATCTATAATTTGTACGGTATTTTTAACATCTGAAAATCAATTATTTTAAATTTGTTTTCTTTTATTTAATGAATTTTTAAATTTTAAAACCACTATTTACCACAATATAATACTACATACGAAATTATTCAATTTGCTTAAATTATGGTAATCTAAAGATAAAAATCTATACCTCTCTTCTAGGGGATAAAATTTTATCTTTTTATTGCTGTTCTATGCTTTTAAAATGAACAAATATTTATTATAGACCTTTTTCCTCCTCTCCATCATTATCCCGTCCTTCCCTGAGAATCTTCATTCTCTTCATCCCTGCCTTCTGTTCTGGAATGATCCCTTTGACATGGTGGAGCTTTTGTGGATAGGTCCCTCCCTTGTCATTGACCAAGAAGTAACAACCACACCTCCAGCAGCGAACACCTGTAGTCAGCCATATTTAATGATAGTTGTCTGTGAACTGACCTTAGCAAGACACTACGCCATCGGAACAAACATTCGGCCATCATGGGATGCCTTTTCACTATATCTGATTCATACCAATTTGTCTTACGCTTATAGTAGTTACCCATCCACTTAACAGAGTCCTTTTTACTCCTGGGCTGTCGGAATTAGACTTGTGAGAACAGACGCAGGCAGCGATTCACAGTCAAGGCTGTCTATCGGTTACTCGAGCTGCGTAGATATGTCGGAAGATAGACTGATCTATCAAATACCGACGCCCTATGCGTTCCCAGGGAATTGCTGCTGTTTTAAATTTATGAAATGGGGTTGAGATCAGATTTCCTGAACGTATTACCGAAAAGTGAGTGCCTCTTTCCACAGTATTTCCATACAAAACCACGAGAAAAATTAAATAACGCCAAAAGGATAACTCATAGATATAATTACACCTAGCCCCCGAAGAACACGATTAATTGGTTCCGTTTTCTTTGAAGCCGTGTTGTTCGAGGCTACAAAAAACGGGATTCCGTTTCAAGTGTGAAAATAGAAAAAAAACCGTTATGTTTTAAATGTTTTTTTGTTAAATATAAAACTGAAATTTTTATTTTTTGAATTCATATTGGTAAAAACTTCTAAGAAATCCTGTATTACATAATTCAAATTCATTTTTTAATTAGTTTTGAAAAAACGTTTTATCTTAAATTTTATTACCAAAATAAAAGAAAAAAATTATAAAACAAACTACAAAAAATTATAAAATAAAACAAAAAAAATAATATATGTATTTTATTTTTTTTCAAAAGAATTACTCGAAAATCGTGTTCTTCGGGGGTTTTCTGTATAACATTTAGGAAGGTTTTTAAGTGTTCTAAAAACTAATTATAATTTACGAATAAACAGACAATACAAATAACATAAAAAGATAAATTTTTCATTTCAACAGCATTTTACGATTAATCTGAATAGAATACTATCTTTACAAGCAATAAAACATATCTTTAATAAATAACGTTCGTATTTCAGTTTTCAGTTTAAATGTGTGGATATGGGAAATTTTTATTTATTTATTTTTTGTTTAATTTCATATTACTTTTTTATGCTAAATATATATAACTTTCATCATAATTTTTAAAATTTTTTAAAAATAATAGGTTATTTATCATTTTGTATAACATTTCATTAATTTTTAAGGAAGAAAAGGATTCTGCATTGCATTGACACAAGAAATAATTTTTAATGCTGTCTAGAAATATTTTTTTTTTTAAACCACAAGCGATCTCAACAAACTGCCATTCACAAAATAGAGGATAGTGGTTTGGGAATTTACCCTAGAATTCGAAAATAAAAAGCCTTTACTGAAGTAACCCAGGAGCAACAAGAGGATGATGATGATTTGGAAGAAGTGTTACAAAATGATGAGGTAAAAATCCTTTGGGATTTCCGAATACAAACTGACCGTCATTTGGATCACAATACACCAGACATAACAATAGTAGAAAAGAAATGTGTTTTACTAATTGATGTAGCAATACCTGGAGATACACGAATTGTTGAGAAAGAACAGGGAAAGATCACAAAATATAGGGATCTGACAATTGAAATTTCTCGATTGTGGAACAAACGTACCACTGTGACACCTATTGTCATTGGTGCCATATCAAAGGTATTTGTCAAATTCTTTAATAGTTTGGAACTTTACAATATTTCAATAACAGACCTGCAAAAAACATCATTACTAGGCACAGCTTATATTTTGCGAAGATACTTGGACAATTATTAGGTCTATGGGTGAGACTTGAATTGCTCAATTAATCCAGTCAAAGATATGTTCTTTTTGTCTTTGTACTGTGTCAAATGTTGATAATAATAATAATAATAATAATAATAATAATAATAAAATTCTTTTCTTTTTTTTTTTTTTTTTTTAACATTTGGCAATATGTGCTTTGGTATTTGACCCGTCTTAGCTGGGAAAACCCATGGTTTGAAAGTTTTTCGAGATAATAATAATAATAACAATAATAAAATGGAAGCAATAATAAAACGAATAATGGTAAAATAATCATTTCTTTGTAAAAGATTGAGCCTCTAATTAATTTCATTTCTTTTCGAATATTTCTGGAAATCACGGCTACTTTTAATAGACCTTATGCGCTTTATTTCGATGTAGAATTGCAAAAATTGTTGTACGGCCTATTCTTTTATTTCTCATTATGCTTCGAAAACAGGCTAACAAAAACCTATTGTGGTGTTGGTTCACAAGCTTTTCACTAATATGCCTCCCTGTCCAAAAAAAAAAAAAAAAAAAAAAAGCTATCGCGTCTCTCAAATTGTAAAATAACGTATTCATGAAGTGCGTATATGTCTTAATAATTTATTCTTGATGGTGCGATATTTAACTTAAAATGCCTTTTAAAAAAATAAAACCATAAATTTAAAAAAAAAATGCAAAAATTTCTCACCGGTCAGATTTTATTCTCTTCGTGTAGTAATAATTCTACAAAAAAAAAAAAAAAAATCAATTTATTTATGAAAGATGAAAGAATTATTACAGAAATAGAGGCACTTAACGATGCAAATTCAACATTGAAATCTTTGCAACAAAATAATATTAGGTTGGTCTATTAATTTTGCATTGTTAATATGCTGTTTATAACAATTATTGTAACTGTATATAAAAACGGAAAGAAAATATTCAATGAAAGTTTTTCCGTTAGGAGTCATTCGCTCCCAATAGTTTAAGACGAACAAAAATCAAATGAAAGACGGAAAACAAAGTAATTACATCAAGAACAGACTTATCCGCAGTCATTTGAAAGAAAATGACATAAAAATCAAATTATCATAAATAATAAACAACACATACATAATGTATATTATATAATAACTATAAATAACTAAATATAGGCCTAATTTGTAATATATATATATATATATATATATATATATATATATATATATATATACAATATCTACGTATACTTCTTTACGATAAACATCTATAAAAACAAATAAACATCTCCATAAATCTGTTTTCCAAAACGATAACTACAGATTAAATGAAACTATTTGGAGCGCGCGTTCCTTAACTTTCGCGCCTTTTTTTTTAATCAACCATAGGAAAATCTGGCTGATGAGTAGTAATAAAGACGAAACTCACAGAAACTCTGCCAGGGGAGGAGGATATTTTAATATTTTTAATGTATTATAATATTTTTAAGCATACCTTACCCTGTAAGGTATAAAATTATATAAAATAATTTGAAGTAAAAATACTGTAAGTTAAATAAAAGCTGCCATTTTATTAAATACTTGTTAGTCCTATTGCAAAGAAAGAAACTGCATGAATTATATTAAAATTGGAAAATTTCAGGTGGGTGGCAAAATGCCCTACGCCCTTAAGTGTAGGCGTCCAGGGAAAGTGATAGCACGATTATTTCTCAATCTGTGATTGGGAAAATTGATTTTTTTGTTTCATTTTTTAATGTTTTCTATTAAAAATAAACTATTTCTTGATGACACGTTTTCCAATTTTACGTTATCAAAAAGTTAAGAAATGCAAGAAACCTTAAAAGATGTACGTATTACATTTAATAGCTTCATGAAGTTCTATTAAGTCATCATTATAAATTTACCTTCCTTCTCTTCGCATTCGTTTCCAGCAAATTCAGTCATTTTTCTTTATTGAATTACCCATTGGAAGGGAGTAGGAGGTGGGGGTGGATTGTGGTAACCATTTCTGGGAACTGTAATTTTGCGAGTTGCAAAATCGAGTTTCGATTCGGAAGTAATATTTAGAGGGAGGGGATGGGGGTGGAAAGGGATTCAGAACCACGTGGGGATTGTTACCAGGGTGTGAAGTTGCAATGGCTGATGGTGTCTTAATTGGTCTTATCTCACGAAGTCCAATATCGCGCTGATTACGGCAGTTTAAACAACCACCAGGTAGTCAGAGTAAGTCTTCATCAACCTGTCTCAATATACAGGCATTAGCGTTGCCGGGCTCCCCACCACCCCTTCCTTTTGTAAATAGAAGCTCCTACTGTAGCATTAAACCTCCAAGGTGATTTGGGAACGGATTACCAGACTATATTGGTGTTGGAGGTAGAAGGGGATGGTTTTTCTAAATATATTACTCAACAGCCGTGACTAAAGAATAGAAATCACGTTCAGTTCTGCTCCAAATCACGTGGATACCGGCCTCCAAGTTCCGATCCTAAATTGTTTTTTGATTGCTTTTGTCTAGTGGTTCTCAAATCTAAAATCTAATAGAAATTTATTGGCACGAACGACACGTGATATGTTTCTAATGATGACAACGTTGAAATGAAATTCTTAAAAAAGAAGAATTAAAAAAATATATGTATAAACACATTTATATATATATCGAAAAACATTTCTAAACTTGGAAGAAAGTAAATAAAAAAAAAAATTCCGCATCTATTAATCTTCCGGCGAGAAAAAGAAAAACATTTGAAATCCAAAGAAGAAATCTTTCACCCAATATTAAAAATGCATTCACAAAACTATATGTAAACATTGGAAATCCAGAGGCACTGACAATGAAAGATCTGCCATAACGGTTTTAAGGTTTGTTTAGGTAAAAAAAAAAAATCTTTTGCAGTATTAAGGCGAGGCAACTTTTTTTCTTTTTCTTTTCTTCATATATTAATTAAAGTTATAATAAATTTTCAGTTGTTTACATTTCTTGGAGATGAACTATCTTGAGTTTTTAATTATGTAATTTTAAATGAAAAAAAAAATTAATTAATATAATGTTTATAAAAAGGAATACGAGACGAAACAGGTCTAATTGAAAATCGAATTTTATTACAAAAAATTAAAATATATGATAGATATGGATTTGATGGTCGCCCTCAAAAACAATATCTTTAAGTGAAACTTTCATATCTTGTTAACAGGTATAAGGAGATTTTGCTGAATTTGAGGTTGGATGGGAAAAATAGTAAAAATTCTAGATTATACAGTTATTAATGATAATAGAGAATAAGCAATTTCATTATAAGAAAATCTTTTCGAAATTTAGGGTTTTTCTTTTTATTAAATTGTACTGTCGACAATGGCTCAGTAAAACGAAAATGTTGGAGCATCAAGGCATATTTAACATTTTTAATAATACATTTTAATAATATGTCGTTTTTTTTATATGAATTCCTAATTTGATTTATTAATCGTAGTGAATTTGTTTTTGTTTTTTTAAAAGGCTAATAATCTAAATATAATGAACAAAAAAAAAATGTAGTTTACGTGTTTAGAAATTATAGTTCTCGTTTTGTTTCCATTGAAAATAATGTATGGAAAGTTGACAGATACCTTAAGAAAAGAAAAGAAAAAAAAAGGGGGGGGGGGTTGTATATTAATTACGATGTTTAGGCAAAGATATCATGAACTTTCTTCTTCCAATTATATTCCTTCTTACAAAAATAAATAAATAAAGTATTAATAATAATAATAAATGTTTACATTTAATGCCACTGTTTCAGACATTAAGCCTATAGGATTCGCTAAATTTGCTTTAAAATCTACAGTTAGCGAAAAGTCTGAATATCTGATGACCTTTCATGGAATCAATTTGATACCACGTATCTGGGCAAATTAAAAATATGAAGTGTTAAAGTATATAAATCTGTTAACAATGGGTGAGACCAAATTATTACAAGTGACATCTGTTCATTACTAGAAATTTCCTTTCCTCTGTCTATATAAAATTGTTTTTATTTTGTCTTTAACAAACAATTTACAATAATAATAATTCTTCTTCCAAAAAGCAACACTATTCTATGTATCCTATTATAAAACATGTTTACTTCAATAAGACATCGTATTAACTATAAAGCGATATTTCGCAAAGGTATCTTCCCTTGCTTCCTCAGGTTCCATTTACAAAACTTTAAAATAAAACGGTTATAACAAAGGTCTTTTTAGCATCCTATTATTGTTAGTATCTTCAAAATACTAAAATTATTACAAAATAATAAGGACAATTATTACAGAAAAAATAATTACAATTCTTAGTATGTTCACCAAGTACTCAATTATTACAGAATAACAATAAGTATAATTATTGTAGAATAAAAACATAATTCATTACAGAATAATTATGCTTATTATTCTGTAATAAAAATGTGCAAGTTTGAAATATCACATCTTAATTGAACTTGCATTTTTTTAAAAAAAAAAATCCTTTTTCTGACTATTTAGCAAAAGAAAAAAAAAAAAATAAATAAAAAAATAAAAACAGTCAAACTGATTAACAAGAAGTTCCAGAAATAACTTAAACCCTATTTTCTTTCAAATATTGTTCCTTAAAAATTCCTTTTGTTTATTTTTAAATTATAATATAATCCAATAAAAAATAATAAATATTTTTTATTTTGTTTGAAAAGATAAATTAAATTAAGTTCCGTTTAATTTCAAACATGTTAAAGTGCTCGCGAATCAATTGTCGGATTAGTATTCTTTGTTAAATAGCAATTTTTTTTTTTTTTTTTTTTTTCATAAACGCCTTTTATTAATATCAAATAACTGTAAAACTCCACAATCGCCAAACGGCAATATTTCGTAAGACTAATCGTCTTACTTTGTCATGGTGTTAGTAAGTAGGCTTGAAAAAGTAAGACGATTAGTCTTACCAAATATTGCCGTTTGGAGATTGTGGAGTTTTATAGTTATTTGATAGCAATGGTTTTGTTTCTTTATTTTTTTTTGCGAATGTTGTCACTCTCTCATGGTAATTCTCGACAAAGATCTATACAGAAAAAGAAAACAATTGAAATATATCAAAAAGGGATCATCGCTTGTTCTTAAATTTGCAAGCCAAGTTTAAAGAAGATTCAGCTGGTGGTTTCCAAAGGGATTAGAAGGAACACACCAAGCCATGACTGCAATGCGTTGATGAGGGGAAAGAAGACGGTACAAATGATTGCATATTAATTTGGTGAAACCATCAAAGAACCACAGAATACAATTTACAAAGAAAACATGTTCCAGATAAAGGGTTATCGAAGTAAATAGAAAGTGAAAAATAAAATTAAAAAAATAATAATTGTGAAAGCTTAAACGTTCTTTGGAAAAAAATTCACATCTACAATGAATTTCCATATTTCACTCTTAAATTACAGTTAATTTGGAATCCAGGATACAATTTACAGTCTAATGATAATAATAGGCTATATGGCAAATTTTTTTGTATATTTTTAGCTTATTTTAAAATATACTAAAATATTTTTCCGTCTCTCTAATCAATATTTAATGTTAAGTAACTGTAACTCTAGTAATAAAAACACTGTATTATTCAGTACAGTGTATCAATATTGAAATGGGTTCAAATCTATTATATCTATAACACAACAGTACTGCAACTTTACTGTAACTACGGTTATAGTCATAACGCCCATTGTATGTTCACTGTTATTTTTTTAATGTATAGTACATATTTAATACAATATATTCCGGATTATCCGAAATTTCGTTTATCCGAATCGGGCGCGATCCCTTCAAATTCGGATAAAACGAGTTTTTAGTGTAATTAAAAAACAAAAAAACAAACCTACAGCTATTGGAGCAAGCAGTGGGTTATTATTTGTCTGTGCTTTCTGATTTGTAAATAAAGTATGAAATTCGAAAATTCTTAAAGACGAAATTAAAAAAAAAAAAAAAAAAAGTTGGGACAAAAAAAGAAGAAAATCATGGATTATGGATTACTAATTCCGTGTACGCTCAGCGACCTCTATTGCAAAGTATCGTAACTATTTCTACATTTCTTCAAAGCAAAAAAAAAAGAAGAGAATAAGATTTTTCGATTTTTTTTTTATTCTTTGCATCTACGTTAAAATAATAATTGTTATTATTTTTATATTATTCACGTTTTTTATAAATATGATCCCTATCCAAAAGTCTATGGACGTGGAAAATCAAATGCGCGCGGGAAAAGAAAACTGACCGGATCATGCCAATTGTCGCTCGTTCACAATTCTCTTCATCGTCAAATGGGACAAATTTGTAGCAGAAGACGGTCTTCCTAGTAATTCAGAAATACATATTCCATCCTCCTGACTTACACTTCGAGCTTGGCTGTGAAAGCCTTACAGTAACCTGTTTTTACGACGACGCCATATTGCTTTCTGTTCCAGAATCAACTAAGTGATCCGTTTTTTTCCAAATATGGTGATTCTTCTTTCGCTGTGCTTACCGTAATATGTACAGTTCATTTGCAATTCACATCAGTCACAAATAAGCTAACGCAATTCCCAAAAGGACCCTTAAGGCGATTTGTAGTCAAAGAGATTCCTAAATACCCAAGGCTACGCAAATTATATGGATACAGTTCTTTACAGCCCTTTTTGATCTGTGTATTTATTTATAGATTACAACTTTCTTTTTTATTTTTAGAGTTATTTCAATATTTACTCTTTGTTTAAGATGAACTGATTTCATCTGAAGTGATGATTTTTTTTTTTTCTTTTTTTAGAAATTTCAAAGAAAAAATAATAACAACTATTAATTAATGCTTAATAGGACAACCACAAATTACTTGGTATAGAACAGTGGTTTTAAACTCATGTCTTCAAAGTTGAAAAATTAAGTTTTAAATTTTTCAGGTTTCACAACAATAATCCATCACAAAGTGATATTTTTATTGAAGACTCTCCTTATGTTTATTAATTAATGTTAAAAAAAGCTTTTAAAAAACTACGCTATCTATGTTATATAATGATTAAATATATAAGAATTAAGTATATATAATTCAGAAGTAGTTGTTATATATATATATATATATATATATATATATAGAGAGAGAGAGAGAGAGAGAGAGAGAGAGAGAGAGAGAGAGAGAGA
>JAFIDM010003189.1:36207696-36240096 GCA_023159025.1 Thereuonema tuberculata | reverse complement strand
CGTCCACTATGCAAACCTCGCTGATTCTTGTGAACACTTGGGTTAGAGACACTCTTTCATTAAATACCAAATAAATTAGATAAATTTATGGACCGTTTTCCAAATCTACTTCATTACTAAGCTTTTCTGCATTACTGCCGCGCCATGCAAGTAAGTACACCCAGATAACTTTTTTTCCTCCACTTACATCATCTACCTACTACAAACACGGAGAATATGTATTTGCTACGAGTGATAGCGGAAGAAGCCCATTTGCAATCAAAAATTAGGGAGCCTTATTTTATGATTAGCCCTTGTCGTTCATAAAGCAGCAACAAATTAGAAAACTCGAATAATGCATCTATTGTTAAATTTCGTGATATTATACACATTATTTTATAAATGTGCTAGCAATTCATTTTGTTCCAAATTCTTAATTATTCTATTCTGGAAAAAAAATTATTTCTTTTAAGTTTTTAAATAAATTCGTGATTCTGTAATTGTAATTTTTCTGTTGTTTTATTAGAGGTTTGATAAAGTTTTTATCGATTTTTGTTTGTAGCGTAAATAATAGTTAAGTAGAGGAATTTTTACAGAATATTCGAAATCGTAAGTTACGTTTTCAACTGGCAAACACAAAAACAAAATGTCACAAATAACAGAGAAAAAGGCGAAGCTTTTTTTTTCTTTTTCATCTAATTCTTGCAATTAAGTAGAAATTTAATTAATAAAATAAATAAAAAGAAAACCACCAACAATGATTTTTTTTTTAATTTATATTTTCTATAGTTTTGTGGTCGGATGAAAACCGATACAGTTTTCGAAACTTGTAACTTATTTTGTTTTAATTTTCTCTTTAATCTTTTTATAATGTTTTGTGCAAACGGTCGCTTCATATTTATTACAGTTGCACGTTAATACATTCATTATAAATAAAAAGGAATTAAAAAACAAATATTTGTTTTCTCTCCCTAAGATATGAGTGAGAGCAGAGGGACACAGTTGACTAAATGTCGTCTATGAACATAGCATAATGACATAGCTAGTTATGTTCGTTTTAATTTATTTATTTATTTATTATAAAAATGTGTGAGTGAATCCTTTGTTTTATCTTTTTTCTTTCTTCTAAAAACTTCCAAAAAAAAAAAAGTAGTTAGAATAATTAATTAAGAGATTTAGGTTAATAATAAATTAATCTAAAAACATCTCAGTAAAAACAATTTGGTCTAAGGGAATCGAATCGGCGTCCTTTGTAGGGACAACAGCTGCCAAGCTCTAGTGTTAACCAGTAACAAGTAACAACAGTTCATTTTGAAATTTCTCCTTTTTTTTAATTAATTGCAAGAAAAATATAAAGGCTTAGTGTCTTTCTCCATCACTGAAATCAACAACTGCTACAACTCTATTTAATTCCAAATGCTAAACTTCATTTGTTGATATTCTGGAACATCTTCTGCACAATGCCAAGTATAGGAATTTTGCATTCAAGACAACTACAGCTTGCTGCTCATCGTATGGGCTTTTGCATATGAATTATCTCTTTCCTTTACATGCTAACGACTGACTACGTATAAGGAGTAGTCTATTTTATATTTATTGCAGCTTTAACTTCGAGCTAAGCGAAGCCAAATGGATTTACATCAAACATCAAGTGTTTTCGAAAAACATTCAAGTATCCAAATCTCTGCCAATTCATCTCCCGTCTAAGCCAACATTTTCTCCTTTTTAACTTCGGAACTAAGAAGGCCAAAAGTCACGTGGCTCTCCAGAGACGCCGAAAAGAAGAAGAAAAAAAGAAAATCAAAGGGTAAAGATCAAAACCGACATGAGACTCTGAGACACAGAGGAAACACAAGGGCTAGAAGCCGATCTGTCATAATGAATCAAGAAATCGGATGTTTTGATCGCGTCTCTTTCTGATGGCACTTTTGTTCGAAGGAAGCAGGGAAAAAAAAAAGCTCTCGGCGCGCCGTCGTCGGAGAGAAAGAGAATTCCTGACGGAAGGCAGCGCCGTAATTGAAAATGATAATTGATTCGGAGCGGGTGTGGGTGGGAGGGATAGTTTAACCCGGCATTGTTCAGTTGGACTGATCGTTTAAACATCGGGGGTAAGAGTAGAGCCGTTCAAAAATTTCAATTTTCCCCGCACAAAGCATCCCGCATTTGCCATCTTGGCAAGAGAAAATTGAGCTATTTGGAGCGAGACCCACGGGAGACCAGCCAACACTGAGGGTGTCGCGGTGACGACTCGGGGAGGGCACGCATCCCACTACTCCGTCCCACCCCTCTCCGAAAAAAAAGACACAATAGACGACGAGGAGCTGATGAATATGGGGATGGGAAGAAGGGAAAAAAGTTCTCAGTCGAAGAGAAGCGAGGGCAAAGATACGAAAATTGCAGAAGAAAAAAAACCCACCCCAATTTATATAAATATACGGAAAACAGGAAGAATAATCTGTATTTTAATTAAAGATTTGGCTTCTTTTATGTTCTTAATCCCTTGATAATATGCCGTTTAATTAAATCTCTCAATAAAATAAATGTAAACATAAAATCTTGGTTTAAAAATAGCAAGGGCTTTGCTTCTCCTCAAATAATAATGAATTCAATCTCCCTAATAGAAAGAATCAACAATTTATAATTACCCGCTTTGTACAACAATAAAATCTCTTGTATAGTTTTCCAGATCTGTCTGTGTGCAATGCACTTCCGTAACACACTTTCTCTGTGTTTGAAAAATAATTTTAATTTCCTGTGAAGAATAAAAATAATTTCTACAATGAAACGTCCACGATGGGAATCGAACCTGTAACCTTCTGATCCGAAGTCAGTCTCGTCCATTAGGCCACGGAGACTACATTCAAAATATTGTTAAATATCTCTTATCACTCACTCTGTGTGTGTGACGCAATGAGAGAAGAGCCAGAGAAAATAAAAACTCATTAATTAAAATCTCTTTAACGTGCCGTTATAATAATTAACACTGCTCACAATTAAAAACACATTTCCATTAATTAAAACATAAAATATAAAATGTACAACGTTTCAAACCCTCATCTTGTTACTGCAGGATCCTTTTTCAAGTATCTTACTCCTAAATTAAAAAACTCCATGTTTGGAGTCGTCCGTAAGAATGGGACGATTTCAATGTTCATGTTTTTTAGCCTACTACAAAAGTGCAGACGAGCATTAGATGCAGAAACTCGCCTTCAGCAATAATTGAAGAGTCGATCGAGATATTTCTCGACATGAATGAAGAAATTCCAAATGACGGGCAAGTACTCATCTCTACTGTCTATTGTTATATTGTCATGTGACGGGGCATTTATATTAGTCCCTACATAAGAAACCTGCAATATTTCGGATTACCACCATTTAGAATAACAGAAATATAGTCCTTCAAACTTACTACGGTCTGATAAAGCTATTTCGCATTCTTTACTACTCCTCAGCTGAAATCTGTTCAGCAGCAATTTTACATCAGTGGCCACATGTCTATGAAGTTTTTAAGAATAAACACTACAGATAGTCAGCCATTTTCCCATAATTACGATGTTTAAAATGGAATTTGTTGCTTACAGAGCTTCTCTAAAACTTCGTAATTTACAAGTCTTTATGTACTACGATCCACACTGTAACACTTATGTGGTCATGCGAGGTATAATTTCTTATTAACCGTATGATGGGATGCAATCAGATATTTACCTTTTGTATCCTGCAGTATGACGTTCACAAATAAGTAAAATTCGTTAATATTTTTATCGTTAACAATTTTTTTTTTTTACTAGAATGACTGCATATACATAATTACAAATATACTATTTTCTTTTTATATGAGCTTTTTGTGCTATGCCTTTGTTGAACTAATTTTTGCAACCGGAGTATTGATAATTCTTTTGACTTTTTTTTTTTATAAAGTTTATTCATGTTGTATATACTTATATTGTATTCTTGCTTCTAAAATTTTATTTATATGCTAAATAAACCTATAATGGGCGCAAATATATTATTCTCATCACTACAGGACACACTGAAATCCGCAAATTAATTTAAATATGGGTCCAGTGGTTTAGATGCTGGCTACGGACTGGAAGAGCCCGGGTTCAATTCCCGACTGTGATCAGGGATTTTTCCTCCAGACGGACCCTAAGGTTCACTCAGACCTCTGTCAAATTGGTTGCGGGTGTTTTTCTTTACTTTACTCGGGGAATTAAAGGCAGGCGGGCGTCGGACTGACCATCCGATCTCAACTAGTCCCGTTGGTCGAGAATCGCTGCAAGTCTAAACCGACGAGTCCAACATAGACAGGGTGGTCCTGAAATGGTTGGCCAAACTTGAAGGACCGATGCAACGTAGCAAAAGAACAAAAAAAAAAAGGTACAAATGAACATGGAAATGCTTTATTTAGAGAATGTTTAACACGTGTAGGCTATGGTGCAGCCTCTGTTAGACGAGGTGTTCCAAGTCACCCCTACCAGCAGTAACACATAAGTCTACCTCACACCGTAGTCCTGAGGATTGCCGGACACGCCCAAAATGCAAGGGGGTGTATGTGTTTAAACGTGTGAACGTTATTACGATATGTAACAGATGATGTGAATAGAAAAGAAAGCTCAATTAAACATTCAAAGAGAAGCTAAAGTAAATAGCATTCTATGTGATCCATTAGTGGAATGAATGGAACTATACATAATTTTAACAACACAATTAAGATATATTTGATTAAAGAAAACAATCCAGGATATGCAACACTCAAAAGAGTTTTTCGAACGGTAAATTTAAGAATCATTAAAAAAAATAATTAATACTAATAAGTATTTTGGATTCAACGAACTCTGTGTTATTATCACTAAAGATAGTTTAATCAATGTTTTTTTTTTGTTTTTTTTTTTTTAAATAATTCAAACGGAGCAGTTTACACAAAATTAGACAAAATTCTATATGAAAACATTTTTTTCTTCACTTAGAGGTTATAAAAAGGTTACTGCTACCTCTTCTTCTGGCAGTTGCATATGTAGCATCTTACTCATCTAGCATACAGCAATCGCCACCATTGCCCGTTATCTTGTCTAACAATTTTACTTGTAGCTTCGCCAGCCAATTTCCTAAGCCAACAAAATAGTTCAGACAATCGTACAGTGAATGAAATGTCTGCGTTTCCAAAAGGCCTTATCTCGTTTTTCATCCCTGGATAATCTCTTCGCAGTGCAAATTTTAAACGATATAACAGTGACAGAATACCTTTAAGGCCCCTGCCCCTAGCGAACTCTGGTACTTTGAAAGCTATTTATAGATGAATATTATGTAAAAAGGACTAACTACAAAAGGACTACAGCAACAAAAATACCTACAAGACTTGCGATGTTGGAAAAACAAACTAATAATTTTTCACTTCAGAAAAATTAAATCATTTCGCTGCGTCATTTGTTTGTAACTGCCAAATTTCAATTTTGTTATTTCTAAATACGATTTCAAATAAACATTTCTTAGTTTTTAAGAAGTCTACACTGACTTAGCAAAAGTAAATCGATCAATTTAAAAGCAAAGACACTTACTTTCTATCAAAGTATTTCAATCCACTTGCATCAAGCCTTCGACACTTTATTGATGTTTCCGAAAAGAAGTTCATCGGCTTATCTGTGGAAGCAACAATAGAAAATTCTACATTACCAATTGAAGAATGCTGGGAAAAATTTAAACAAAAAAATCTATTGCACGAAAAACAGTTGGACCCGGTCAACTCTTCCTCGGAACTTCCTCGTTAACTTCTTCCTCGGGACCATTTTCGAAAGCTGTTTGTACATTTTCACAAGAATAACAGTATCCTAACACAAGTGGGCAACGTAATGCATCACTTGTATACAACAGAGGGCATGCACCGGATGTCAGTACGAGCACCTCGCGATAATGAACGCGCGTTAGTGATCGTGTGATAATTCACAATGGCAGACAGGGAAAGTGGTGCGTTCCGTTTGACGTTAAAGCAACGTGTGTCTGTCGTTAAGTTTATTTACGAGTCGAAGGGCAACAGCTTCCAGCAAGACGTTTATTTGATGATTAATGTTTCTCTGAAACATGAAACAATGACTGCAATCAAGAAGATATTTGAAGACATTGGTTCTGCTGCAGCAAAACATGCTGCGAATGGGTCACACACCACAATCACTACCGAAGAAAACCAACACATTATTGCCGAAGCGCTGGTGAAAAATTCGAAAACTGAGCAGGTCATTTCATTGTTTCTCCTGTATGCAATATTGACCGGGTCCACCTGTTTACACACTGTACTATGACTTTATACAATTCCTTTTAACTTGAATAAAATTTTCTGAATTAAAAAAAATATAATTAAAAAATTCGGAAATGGATTTTTTTTTTTTTATGTAATACTGCACGAGAAGCCAAAATAAAAAAAAAATAAGATGCCTGAAAAAAAAAAAAAAAAAAAAAAAAAAAAAAAAAAAAATGCCTAAAAAAAAAAAAAAAAAAAAAGCAAATATTGAAGTAACTGATTTAATGACAATATTTTTAAAAAGAAAAAGAAATTCAAATGAGTTCATGAAATTTTAACGTAAGAAAAGTTTATGGCATCTCAAGACTGAAGGAAGTAATTCAGAATTGTCTTCATCTAAGGTATGATAAAATAACAAATAGCGGTATTTGTGAAAAGCAATTTGTATAATATGGAAAATTTACATATGACACTTAATGAGACTGACATTCTTGAACTATACCTAGTTATACAAAACGGGCCGTATACGCAACTTCATTCTAGCGTGGCATTTGGTAGGGGAGAAGGTGGTAATATGGAACAGGGTTGTGATATGAAACAGCAATTTTTGTGCAAGTAGCGGCTGCTATCATCCGGAAACCGCTCTAATTTCTATAGCTGGTTTTTTTTTTAGCCACCTAGAGGTAGGTAACTTCAGTATTTCCTTGTGTATGGTTATGAGAAGAAGTAGTGTGTTTTCGTAAGCCTGAAAGTTTTTACAGGGTAAGATTCAACACAATTTCTGGTACTGTTATTAATACGAATGAGGTTTTGCTTATATTGTATATCATTATTAATTAACTGAACTACAAAATGATGTATTCAGTACTTAAGAATTAATATTTTATTAATGAGAATGGATCAGTCAATTTCCATATGGCGACTGGTGGTAATATGAAACAGGTGTTCCATAATACCACCTCACGATGCCAAGAAGCAAATTAGGACCTGAAAAGAAGGGACTAAGGCAGAAATGGCGTCAAGAAGATATGGTAAATGCAAGAAAACACCAAATCAGCAGATTTTTGCTCATGAAAGACTTGCAATTTTTAATTGAGCGTTTTCTTTCAATTATAAAGTGTTCAGCATTAATTTTTACTTTTTCTCTGTAGTTTCTATATTTTCTATTGATGTGAAGCAAAACAATGCATTAAAGTATCAACAATAAATGATTTTTTTACTATAATAGCAATAATAAAGAAGTATTGTTGCATTTTAACATCTGTTTCATATTACAACCCCAGTTCAACAATTCATTTTTTTGTAGATTGTTCTAAATAATTGTACCTATTCAAGAGTTTTAAATATTTATTTAAAAATGTGTGATATTTATCTCACACGATATTTATACTAATGCTACTGACGATTTTCATACATTAGAGCCACTTGAAATTCAAGAAACTATAAGGAAACAAACAGGAATCAAAGACTTTATAGAAGTAATAAAAAATTCTAAATGGAGATGGGCAGGGCATTTGGGAAGAATGAATGATGAAAGATGGACTCGATTACTAACGAAATGGCAGCCAAGAAATGGAAAGAGAAAAAGAGGACGCCCAAAAAAGAGATGGAGAGATGACCTACAGAAATTCAGGGGTGCAAGATGGTCGACAGAGACAACAGATAGAAGAAGGTGGCGGAAATTGGGGGAGGCCTATGTCCTGCAGTGGACTGAACCAGGCTAAGAAGAAGAAGAAGAAGAAATTCAAGATTTTGTGAAAAATAAAAAAGTGGTCCATATTACCACCACCTCCCCTAATATTTTGGAATTCTTATTCCTAAGGTGGTGGGCCCGATGGTCAGTGATAAAAGGCTGCAGGAACTGCTTTCAATCCCCGGCGGAAATCGAGGATTTTTCAGTTGTTGTTCCTCCTGCGAGACCTTATTAAAGATGGATTTAATTATTGGGAAAGTACCTATATACCAGCGATGCGAATAATACTTTGATTAGATGAGAAAAACAGACGTACTAAAAGATGCAGTTAGATATATTTCTTTTTTTTTTTTTTTTTTATTTTTTTTTTTTTTTTACAATAAAATAGTATCTTTGAGATTCAGGATATTTTATATATAATAAGTAAATATTTTTTTTTTTTTTTGTCACAGAATTTTTGCTTTATAATTTTTTTGTAGATAATTTCAAAATTCTTGGATTAAAAAAGCAATTTATTAAAGAACACAAAATAGGAATTTACTTGTTTTTCAAACGTCAGTAATAGATTCTACAAAGAAAAAAATCAGTAAAAATGGATCGGAAATGCATCATTTATGAGAACTGTGTCGTAATCCATTACTATATTAGATGTGTGATGAATTAATGTGTGCATTAATAACCGATGCATACAGTAATGATACTGTGTACATGTATTGTGTAAATATGTATGGCCGGTACGCACCGAAGTGCGCTTCGTATCCGAAGCCTCCGAGTTCCAGGGAGCGCTAGTGTTCCCATGATGGCGAACCCCTAGCAGACTCCCTAGAATTTCAAGGGAAAGATACTGGGGTGGTTTCCCGTGGCCTTCCCCAGGACGCCATTAAGGAATGACGTCAGACCGAAGAGAAAGTGAAGAAGAGGCTGGACAACACAGGAAAGGAAATTGAAACAGCCATGCCACTGCCGGGATTCGAACCCGGATACTGGCGCACTGGCCGCCACGGCTGGTCGCCGCCGAGACCGCACGACCACGCCAGCACGGCTGTATTGTGTATAACTTTCCAAAAATTATTAAGAAAAACGATTCTAATTTTTATTGCACGTGCGAAATGAATGTAACATTGTACAACTGAGGCAGAAATAAGTATTCAACGAAGCCTCCATCGACAAATGGCATCGAAATAAATGTTCGACTTGTTTACCACCTGTCTCAATACAGGCGTGAAAACGTAGGGATAGTGAACTTCTAATGCGCCGACAAATTCCCGGTAAATTAGCTGAAAACCGTTGTCTATCCTCTGTTCCAGTTGTGCAATCTACAAGTCTGACTGATTAACAGTGTTTTTCATATAGCCTTAAAGATAAAACTTCGAAGGATTTAAATCTGGGGAACGTGCAGGTAAGTAACTGGATCACCCCGACTAAACCAGCGTTGGAAAGTGATTGATGAAGAAAGCACGGATGTCATGATGAAAATGGGCCAGCCTCTGTCAAGCGTGAACCAAAAATGCCCTCTCGTTTCAAGAATAATGTCTTCCAACATCTCGATTACAATAGTTTTCAAAAAAGAATGTTTGCCATATATGGTCATTACGTAGCGCTCGATTTTGTCTGGAACAAATGTCACTAGTCATGACGTCATCAACTTGACCTCCGAGCACTCAATCCAAGATGGCGTCGTTTTGTGATCGCATAAGCTTGACCAAGAAAGGACAAACTTTGCATAGCCAAGCAAGGGAAATAGTGTGGAAAGTTCGTAATTATTTCAATTTTAATTATTATTATGTATTCGTAACAGTAGAAAATACAATAACCAGAATGTTTTCGTACTGTTTATAAGATTCAGTTATGGATTTTTAGCAAAAGATGGCGCTGTTACAACCTGGAAACATCAATCTATAAGGAAATTACGTCATCAAAAGCTCTTCTTTCGTGAACTGAACTGTAGGTGTCTTTGAAATAAATCAAGATGCACTTCGCATTCAACAGAGAACGAAGCATTTAGGGACAATTATACAATCACCCAAATAACAGACATACATTTAAAGAAAACTGCTGTTGGTGTTTAAATGACGATTCCTTGTTGGTTTTCCTATGTCCATAAATGCGCATTATGTGAATTCATAATACCATTTAAAGTTTCGTCAGTGAATAAAATTAATTAAGTCAAAAGTATCCAAACAGTCAGCAAAGAACCGAAAACAGAACTGCAGCCTTAAAGGAAACTCTATAGCAACTAATTGTCGTTCACGTTGCTCATTGCTGTAATAGGGGTACAGTAGCTCCTCATGAAGTACCTTTCAAAGCGTTGTAGGCTGAATCCCTTCTGTTCTCACTATTGTCCTATTCCTTATTCCTAGATCAGCAGCTATACGTCAAGAATTTAACTTTCTCTTTCAGGTGTGGCAACACTTTTGGGCTCAAATTTGTCCCTTTTCTTCACATTTTCTTTACATATAAATATATCTGCTATTTTAGCCTAAATTTTAATACTAATTCTCACTGAGAATTATTTCTGTTTCATTTTCGTTCGTAGGCTGAGACGCCTATGGATCCCTGCCACGGGAAAAACAAACAATTTCCAAACTATTTGGAAAATCCCAAGATTCTTTTACAAATTTAATTCTTAATCAGTGTTAAATTTCCTATCCATTAAGTTTAAGTTGGAATTTAACAGAAAATCTGAAGGTCGGATGAAATTTTATGCCTTACCTCTATTTAGCTGGAATCCTGTAGCCTAATCCTAATAATATGAACCAATTATTTTGAATTTTTATAATTTGATCTTTAATTTCTAAAAAAAAAATATTACAAATACTTACCATTATATACGACTATCTAGACTTCATATGGAAAGAATTTACAAAGAATTAAATTTGTAAGAATATAAGACGACTCTATTCGCAGGGAGTAGGCCTATTCGGCAAAATATTAATTAAGAAGGCTCTTGCCTTCATTTTCAAGCCAATTGTCTTGTTATTGAAAACATTGGAATAAATTTTCCTAAAAATAATAAAGGAATTTATGATTTAAGAAATTATTACGTAAAATATTTTAAATGGAATATATTTTATTTTATTTTTTTTTATCTAGGATTTCAGTTGAATCTATTTGATTAATGATTTCAATTCATTTAATGCTTCGTGAACTGTATTTTCATACCCTGTTGTCTCCTGTTCCCACAAAGTCTTAATTAAAACTGCCAAGATGTTTTTTTGTTCCTTTTAATCAAAAACTTCTCTCTTCAAAGTTTCGTGTCCACTATTTGAATGACCATTGGGCAGTTTCTAGAACTCTCGAGGCGCTCTCTTGGCTTTACCTATCATAACCGTTCTTATCACGCCGAGATGACCACAGCGCATCTGTGACCACATTTCCATCGCTTCTGCGCCATTAATTCCATTCTCCTGGTCAGATTTTCGAAAGGATTGGAAAGTGGGAGGAGGATTACGAAAGGGGTGGGGTGGTTAGAAGAGGGGGTGGAGGGAAATCTGAAGAGAAAGCACATAGAACGACCAGTTGTTTGCCAATGAATCGTGCTGACTTCCTCTCTCGGGAACGCGCGCAATTACTGTTATGCAAACGAAGGGTAGCCACCGACCTTTCCACTACATCCCAATCATTCACGACTCAAAACCTCACATCTTAGAAACTACTGCAAAGTTAGATGTAAATTTATTTTGTTTTCATAGGTAAAACATTTTATGAGTTGGTAAAACTTTTTTGTTTTTTCCCCTAGCGGCTTCTTCCGCTGAAGATTTTGTTGTTGATTCTATTTATCACCAAATGCTAAAAAGCTGAATTAGAAAAATTAACTAATTATTGGGAAGTTGAAAACTATTTTAGCATTAATTGTTATTAAACCTTTTATCGATAAACAAGAATGTTCAGAGGGAGGGAGTTGTAAATCTCCCTCCCATTGTATCCAAAAATGGAAAACAAACAAAAACAAAAAAAAAAAACACGGAGATCGTTCATCAAAATGCAGTCATTTTTTAAACCAAGACAATTTAATATATATATTTAATATATACAGTAAAACCCCGATTATCCGAGTTTCCGCTTTAACCGAGCTATAAAATAGTTCTAGGATTTTGTTTTTGCAAATTAATCTTCGTTCGTCTACTTATATGACTCCCTACCTGGAATCGGGGAATGGTTTCGACACAAACAATCCTGGGTTATCCTTAAAAAAAAGGCGAAACATTGCTGCAGAAAAACGCCAAATAAAAGAAAAAAAAAAAAAACAATTAAGGACTTTTTTAAGTAAAAGAACTCTTTCAATATGAATTGCATGTGGTGTATCTGTATAACTTTTGTATTTGTTAAAATATACATTTAACCTATACGATTTATTTTATTTACATTTTTCGGATTAACCGAGTTTTTCGGTTATCCGAGTTAGTCTTGGTCCACATTAACTCGGATAATCGGGACTCTACTGTAATTATTATTATTATTATGTTTGTATGTTTCAAACCTTGGGTTTCCCCAGCAAAAAACAATATGGGTCAAGGACCAAAGCACATATTGCCAAGTGTAAAGACGTGTGCAAGAATGATTATTATTATTATTATTATTATTATAAGAAAATTCTACATTCTCCTCAACGATAGGATTTCCAAATAGACTGGGACCAAGGCAAGAAAAGATTACAAAATTTACATAAACTAAAAGAAAAAATTATATAATTGCAAAATTATGCATAACTACATACATCAATTCTGAAATTTTAAGATATTAAAACCTTTTCGGATGTATTTTTATTTAAATATATTATTATTAGTATTTTTATCAAGTTATGTGAGTAGAATCTATTTTTAAATTTATATTCAAAAGCCTTTAAAAAGTCAACATTCGCTGATTTCTTCTGAAATAAATCGGAAAATTGTTAAAAATTACAAAAATTTGTGTTTTATCTACAATGACTTATTGGTATCAACGTGAAAGCATTGTTACTTGTCTGTTATTATTGTTTTTAAAATAATTTTATCTTCTGTTAGAACTGGATCGCATGTAAATAGTTACCTGTTGTTCTGGAAACCTGCTGTCTTGATAAATTCAAAGTATAGTAGAATTCTTTCATCCATATGTTCTTTATGAAGCTTATTCAGGCAAAACTTTGCCAATAGAGGTAACTGAACAACACCCCGAACAACACGGTACTTAAAGAACACGGATACCTTCCCCCGAATTATGCGGTTTCAAACTACACGATTTTGGAGTAATTCTTTTCAAAAAGAATAAAATACATATATTATTTGATATAAAATTACAATAGTTAAAAATTTAGAGTAATATTCTCATCAATTACGTCAGCGATTAATGAAGTTTTAATCTTTTTAATACTTTTAGTGTTTTAGAATTAAATTTTTCCCAATTAATTTGACTGAATAATTTATATTTTATATAGTTTTCCAATCTTAAGCCAAAATTATTCTTCAATTTATGGATTTGAAAGATTTTTAACCAATTGTTCGAGTTATTTTTTTCATTATTTTCATTATTTTTTTTTTCCCTATTGACATTATAAATGTCATTCATAATTATTTTATAGATAATTTTTTCTTTAATAGTAAGTATTTTAAATTTTTTTAAAATAAAAATTTTTAGTTTTATATTTAACAAAAAAAAAAAAAAAAAAAAAAAATTAAAACAACTTTTTTTTTTATTTTCACACTTGAAACGGAATCCGGTTTTTTGTAGTCTCGAACACGGTTTCAAAGAACACGGAACAAATTAATCGTGTTCTTCGAGGGTTACCTGTATAAGCATCATGAACTAAGATTTAAATGAAAAAAATTAAATGGAAGGGAAGAAATCCACATGATTATAAGAAACATAATGTAAGGAAAAAAATACTTTATTTTATTATAATTATTCTTAACAAATGATAATTTATGTATTACCGGAAGTATATTTTCTTTGAACTATTCGGAAATGAACTGAGCAGTTCATTTTAACCATGGATGTTTTATATGTATCTTATTTTTATCTGCTTGTTTTCTAAATATCTTAAGATTTATTATTATCGAAAAGGATTTAATAACAATAACAGTTTGCTTAGTAATTTCATTGAGCGATATTTTTATTATTTCTTAGATGAAAAGAAAGGTCAGGATGGCAATTTCATCAGAAATAAAGACAAGGTAAAATTATCACTGATCTTCCGAACTGAATTAAACGAAATTCAGTTAAAAGTTTGTAAATCAATTGTTGTTTGAAAAAAAGGAAAAGAAAATCACAGCTATGAATTGTGATCAAACTTTGTAGAATTAATTAGAAGGGCTCTTAATTATTAAGAGAACAATTATACTAAGTATACTCAGGCGATTTTCAATTTCGAACCCTTCAAAGCATCCAAATGTCACAAATTTGGGAGAAATGGTCCTCTAATACAATAGAAAATACTAACAATAAACATGTAGGTGGCAGCACTGCTGCGGGGGAAAAATAAAACAGTCCAATATGTTCTTGTGGAGCGAACTTGCAGCATACTGTCCAGTCCCATCCTGCTGCCTGCAGATGATGCAGACACTTCAGTATTAAAGATCATTAGTTTATTTTTATATTTTTTTTCAGCTTAATTAGGAACGATTACAATTGGACATTGTGATTGAATACATTTACATAATATAAAAACGTCTTAAACTATCATCAAGAGTTGCTATTTTTTACAGCTGTTAGAGTTCATGAGGTTTCACTGTCCTTCGATACTTCACGTTTAAAAGTATGCTATTAGGTAAAGTTCACTTTTATAATTATAAGTTTTTCTAAAGTCTATGAAGAGGATTTAAAGTTCACACAAGTTATATTCTCGAACTATCTTTAAGAATTACTAAAAACTATCATGAATCCAAGTCATGAAATTCCTCTTCGGCTAATGAATGTATATCTTCTTTAAAACTTTAAATCTCCGGGATAGCATTAAAATTAAACAAAACGCCACTTACTTCCATTCTTGTTGAAAACGATACTTTTACTGAGCAGTAGTTGTCACCAAGGCCTCCAAGAGAAATTTTTTAAGGCGGTACAAAACCCATTTGGGCCCCCTTAGACTTGCAAAACGATCCTTTTTTAAATGGTCCTTCAGTCATGGGCCCCTCTGTAGCTCTCGGGCCCCGGACCAATGTACCTGCTGGATCCCCTTCTCTTAGGACCTGCTGAGAATTGATAGACAATCCTATTACATAACCACATGATTTTGTAGGGCAGGTTCCAGTATTTCAGAAATGATGCAGTTTGGGTTTTTGCAAAAAGTGTTTCCACTTTTTTTTACGGTACACATTTCCCATGGTTGTGGCAGCTTGAAAATTCTTACACTAGGTCCAAAACATCTATAAATACTAGTATATATCTTTTATACTATAGTATTAATGCATAGTCTGTTTTCTAATTTTTTGAGTTTGAAAGATTAAAAGTTCACTGTATTAATTTCATTGTAACTATTTTTGTTTCAATTCACTTGTATTTGGAAAAGTAATCCTTAATTTTATATTATTGTTTCCTAATTTTATTTTAGAAAACCAACAACTTTTTGAGGAGTTGGTGAAGAATATAGACGCAAGTTTTGACAAACAAATCTTCCAGGAAGGTAATTTTAAATTACTTTAAGCTAATGTCCATCTTTAATTCCATGGAGACTGTCATATCCTTATATTTATACTATTAATAAGAACTTGTTTCATCTGACTATCTATGATCAAAATAACCAAAGTATTTCTTTATGACAGGGTGTTACTGTTTTAACATACCAATATTTAACAACTTTACAACAAAATAATAGCCTGTGTTCAAATTGTTGTTCATTTAAGTTCTTTGTGGCTGTTGTACTACATGAATAAGGCTATTATAATACTTCTAAAGTAATTTTCTTGGAGTACCCACTGACTTTTCTATATCAAAAGAGATGAATTATATCCTGATGTCTGTTCTCTTTTTCCAGCCTGACAAACTTTAAACAGTTTGGGATCCATAGTTTGCCTTATATATATATATATATATATATACACTATCTGCCAAAAGTATCCAGACATCCCTCTGGAGAAGTGGATGTGGCTATTATAGCAGGCAATGACTTCATAGAACGAGATAAAAGTAGTCACCGCAGCATCGGGCAGTCATAAAAGGGAGTTACACAATGATTAAGTCAGCAGAGCTGAGTGATTTCAAACATGGCGTGACGATTGGTGTAACAAATTGGTTTGTGCAATATCGGTCTTACTCCGCTGTCAACTTTAAGTGATGTCATTGCAAAATGCAAACGTCTGGGTATGACAACGGCAGGAAATCCAAGAGGTAGGCCAAACAAACTTCAAGATCGCAGTCGTCGAATCCTGAGAAGGGTAGTGCAGAAGAATCGCAAGTTCCCATTGGCAATGATCACTAGTGAAACAGTTTCAGGTGTCGTCGCTAGCACCAGGACTGTTCGTCGGGAGCTGAAACAATAGATTTCCACTGACCTGCGGCCGTTCACAAACCCAACATAAATAAGGTGAATGCTAAACGGCAGTTGCAGAGCACCCTTAGGGCTGTGGTTTCTTACAACAGGACAATCCTCTATGTCAAATGACCATCTGGCTAAATGGTTCCAGTTACTTCAAGGTAACACTTGCTAATGATACGGCCCCAAAATCACCAGATGTGAACCCAATCAAGCAACTTTGAGATGCTATTGAATGTGGGAACCACTCCCTTCCTGATCTACCTCAATCTTTTCCAGCTGTGGGCCAGTATTCCTCAGGTGTAGAAAGATCTTGCTCCCCACAGATATAAGAAACTTGTGGCTTTCAAGTCTAAACATATGGTATCAGCCCAATAACATATTAGCTGTTAGCTGTTCTTATTTTTGTGGCCGGAGTGTGAGTGTATATACATAATAAATATGCATTTTTTGATTTGTAAGTTTCTCAATAAAAACCTAATTTATAAATTATATATGTATTATATATATATATATATATATACATATCTAGATTAAAATATAATTTAGGTTTTTTATTGAGAAAATTACAAATAAAAAAAATGTATATTTATTAGAGAAATATTAGGAATATATGGTGATTTGAATTCCTATTAAAGTTTTTTTTTTTTATTTTAGTAAGAAAAAAATTGTTGCATTTATTGTTGAATAGTAAGAAAATTCTTTGCTAATTAATTGCTCTTTCATTAGGAAAAATCAGTATTGAAGAATGGCCTGAAATAGATATGCACAACGAAGATAATTTTAATTTAATATATAAAAGGATTGAGCAGAAAAAAAAAAGTTTAGGAAAATAGGTAATAAAGCAATTTCTAATTTGAACATCTCTTGTAAGCTTAGGGATACGTAGTATATTAAGGTAGGGGCTCCAAAACTTGACAATATAATGAAGGTCAAAGGGCCGATCTGACTCATGATTGTCATCTAAAAAATGAAAGTGGCAGGAGGGAGATCAAAAAACAGGACAGTAACTAACAAAGATGCTATAAAGACCAGAAATATTTCTAGATGGTTTTAATTTTAAATATTAGCTGGCTATGTAAAAATAAAAAAAGAGTTAATGTTAGCCTAAATCAAAATTTAAATAATCATTTTTTGAAGAGGCTAAATTTTTCATTGCTATTTAAGTTTCGATGAAGAGGAATTTAAACATTTTAAGTCTTTTAAAATAACCTGGAAATTAGAGTAATGTAAAATTAAAACAGTAAAATTTTCAGATTACTGTTACATAATCTGAAATATAAAAAGAATTTGAGAAAGTTTGTTGATTCTTATTGCTAAGAAAGAAAATGGTTTGCTAATTAATTGTTTGGAAAAGTAATCCTTAATTTTATATTATTATTTCATAATTTTATTTTAGAAAACCAACTCCTCAAAAAGTTGTTGGTTTTCTAAAATAAAATTATGAAATAATAATATAAAATTAAGAATTACTTTTTTAAGGAAGGTAATTTTAACTTACTTTAAGCTAATGTCCATCCTTAATTCCATTGATAATGTCGTATTCTTATATTCATACTGTTAATAATAATTATGTTTCATCTGAAGTCAAACTTCATGCAGCGAGATGAAGGTGCAGGCAGGCAGCAGAGCTGTCATGGTGTTTTGGCACACTGGTATCCTGATACCTGTAGATATCACTCTCAAAGCCAAAGCCTACAGGGCATTGTTGCCAATCAGGTTCATTCTTTTATGGTGATCGTGCACCCTTAGGGCTGTGATTTCTTTCAACAGGACAATCCTCTATGCCATATGGCCAGCTGGCTAAATGCTTCCAGAAATTTCAAGGCAAACTTGCAAATGATACGGCCCCACAATCACCAGATGTGAACCCAATCAAGCAACTTTGAGATGCTGTTGAATGTGGGATCCACTCCCTTCCTGATCTACCTCAATCTTTTCCAGCAGTGGACCAGTATTCCTCAGGTGTAGAAAGATCTTGCTCCCCACAGATATCAGAACTTTGTGGCTTCCATGTCTAAAAATATGGTATCAGCCCCAGGGCCTCCAAGAGAAATCTTTTTAGGCGGTACAAAACCCATTTGGGCCCCCTTAGACTTGCAAAATGGCCCTTTTTAAATGGTCTTTCAGTCATGGGCCCATCTGTAGCTCTCGGGCCCCGGACCACTGTACCTGCTGGACCCCCCTCTCAAAGGGCCTGGTTGTCACATACACACTTGATTCCATATCTTGGTATGAAGGCAAACAAACGGCATCTCTTCATTCAAATGGAAAAATAGTCCTATCACTATCCCAACATGTAGATCGGCTCCTAAAATATTAATGATACATTAATACTTATGTTTCAAACATGAGATACTTTTGTGAACAATCTCATGCTTATTTTCACCAGCTCAGAAGATTATATTTCTCCATGAACTTAGCACAGTCCAGGTTCTTCTGGTAAACCGAACACGTCCGATCCTATCGGTCTTCATCTTCCAAAACTATAACAATAATCTCACCATCACTTTGTTGCCTTTCTTGAGCATGCATCTGATGATTGTAGGAATCTGTTCTGTTGACAAGGGTTGCAATCCATTACATTTTTTCTTTCTTATCATTGCCTTAACAAACGGTATATATTTTGCCTTAATTTGCAATTTGATATACGATTTATTATTTTTCATTTCAAAAAAAAAATAATTAATAGGTTTTAAATATATTTCTTAAAATCTACAAGTATGCTGCATGATCAGCCCTCACTGCAGCACATGCAGCTAATGAAAGTATTGAACAACACTTGAGGCAGTGAGTCCCACTTCTGAAGCAATGTTGTGCGAATCTCTTGGAGAAATCTTGGAAGTGACTGGCGTTGCATGTTGTGCCTTCCAAGAGGATTCATTCATTCGGATTCAGGTCAGGGAAACAGACTGGCTAGTGCATTCGTCGGATATCCTGATAGGCAAGGTACTCCTCTATCAGTCCAGCCCTTTACAGACGGGCATTGTCGTCCATACACCGTATATGCTCCAATAAACGCCGAGGCTCTTATTGTCGCCTGTCTCTAATAAGCACCGGGCTGCAGAGGGGACAGGGCCAAATAGTAGCCGGTCTCTAATAGTAGCTAGGTCTTTGATATTTGCCTGGTACTAGTGTAAGCGTCCGTATCTTTATAGTCATGCCTTACGGTACATTGCCTTACAAAATGCCGCCGAAATGGTCATTTGACATTGCCTTTAAGATTCGCGCAGTGGAATACGCGAAAGAAACTTCCGGTGAGGCGGCTGCCTGTCATTGCGGATTCGGACGACGAATAGCAATGAAAGGTACAGAAAGACATTGCCATTTATCTTTAACAGTCTTATGTAGCATGTGAAGTTCAAATAAAGTAGCTGCTTGTAATATTAGCCGGTATTTATGTGTAAAAATATTGCGTTCTTAAGGTTTGTGTTAATAAGGCCGGCCTCTAATAGCAGCCGGTCTCTATTAAGCACCGGGAGCCAAGGCTAGTTTTGCAAATAAACGCTGGGGGCCTCTATTGGAGCATATAAGGTACATGACATTGTAGAGGATGTCAGGCCCACCTACTGAAGGATGCTGTTGCAGTATACCTTCGGTATGGCACAACTTTTGAAAATATGGAGTGGTGTATGTATGCCCAACATTATGCCATCTCCATACTGGTTATGTTCAAGGATGTTGGATGACCTGTATCTGCTCCTAAGTTCTCTCCAGATGTGGATACATTGGGAATCACTTTCCAGACTGAATCTGGACTCATCAGAAAACATCTGTGCTTGTGTCCATGCGAGTGTTCTGTATCACACCAGATGGTGTCTGATTTGAGCAATGTCAAGGGGATACACCTCGTGGATCTGCGAGTATACAGTGCGATCTCATTTAATCGCCTGTGCACAGTATGCCTCAACACTGCTGTCTCGTGGCTGCTGCTTGGTCCCTGATGAGTTTGCAATGAATGCTTTTGGTTGTGCCATATGGCACTTAGCATGAGATATCGGTTCTCCAGGGCATGGTGATCCTTGGACATCCATGTCCAAAGCATTAACGAATATTCCCTCTCCACAATCTGGATATTATGCTGGTCAAAATGTTTAGGGCCTGTGACACCTCTGTCTGTAATTGACCTCTAAGTGGGTCAATTACCAGATGCCCAGTGAGTCTATCTCTCATTAGGTCATCCAGATGGATACTCTGGCCATGATAAACTACAAACAAGCATTGAAGGAACCATAAGTCACCCAGTACATTACATCGTACCCATCACTAATGACAGGTGCTGATGCCACCCTGATGTCTTTTGGTGAGTTTTTTTTTCCCTCGCAGCGGTGCTGCCACCTTTATGTCTCGTGTTTAGTTTGTATTTTAGTAACTGTAGGACCTACTGCACCTTTCTACCAAGTTTGGTGACATTTGGATGCCTGGAAGGATCCAAAGCTGCCGATCCCTTAACTTTTGAGGATGAGTGTATATTGTCATTTTTTAATTGACAATCTATTACAATTTCCTACTACCCCTGAATCAATGTAGAATGGGTAAGCTAGATAAGCAGCATACGTATTTTTAAAAATCCCACAAGGGATCTTCACTGAACCACTACCAAAAGATAACACTGAAAATGAAACTTTTCAGACTGCTTTTCTTTTAAATAGATTTATAATTGTCCTTATAATATATTACTTAATAATGTTATACTTCAATTATGCAATTTTTAATTTATTCTCTTTAAATTTTTATAGAAATATGGTGTATCCCCCCCCCTCTATTTTTGTATTAATTTTATGTTTCCTTTAATCAAACAAAGGCATGAATGCCAGGCTATTAAATATTATCAAAATTAATCTGTAAATATCTTCTGTACAGAGTCTGGAAGTGCACAACAGTCTCATCCTGGCTAGGAAATACCAACAAAGATAGCTGCTATTTATAGTTCATTTCAGATTTCACTGGATTACTTTGAATTTGCAGACATCATGATAACTACAGGCTTACTTCTGCTAATTACCATAAAAATAATAATGTAAATATAATTCATTATTATTATGGTGTCAAAGCTTTACCTATGCTGCTGTATTGTTACATAGATAATAAACGTCAGAAATTAATTGTAGCTATAATTGCTGTATTTACCAATAGTTGATCTTAACAAAGTTAGCAGTGAGATCCTGTACACTTTCTTCAACTTCTGCTTTTAGTAAAATGAAAATATAAATATAAATACAAAGTCTTACAGCACCTCAAAAGTAGTCAAACTTTAAAAATAATTTCTATAAACTGTACAATATACAAAATTAAGAGTTAACTATATTTCAACAAATACGTTTGTTACTTTTTATAATATTTTTTAAAAGGAACGTAAACTTGCTGATGTTGCATACACAGCTATCCCATAACTGACGTCAAACTTATCAAATGTGAAAAGAAATGATGTTTGAAAAACTTTGGATCGTTTTAACTATTAAGGATCCTGAAAACTGTAATAGCTTATACAAAGACATATAAACGAACTGACATCTCAAATGAAATCAATTACGAAGCATTAGTTCTCTCTCCTTATTCACCTATGCCATTTACAATTACCACAGCAATTATTTGTTCTTCCATTTTTTTCAAAGAATGATAGTGGTTTATTTATTTTTTTTGTAAACATTCTTATTCTAATTTTTTTTATATTCTAAATTATTTCAATGGCATAAGAAGATAAGTTTTAGCCAAGCTTTATATATAATCTATTTATTTACATAGTATATACTATATTTATGATAAATTTTTAAAGTAATGTTAATTAAAAAGATTAATATCTTATTTATATTAATTTTCTGAAATTTCTGTAGTAAGATTATATAGTATAATGGTACCTGTAAATGATAATGTAATACAATTTTATAGAGCAGCTATTCATTTCTTGAAATCATTTAATTTGTCATTTCTTTTCTTTAATGCAGTGTGGTATGGATGCTCTAATATAAAATTCCTGAAAAAGATTCGTATTTGTTTATTTTTCCAGATGACTTCTTTCTTTTCAATTCCACAATTTTATGGAGAAGAAACAGTAAGTACATATTGCCAGTTAACCCACACGATTCTTCTGAAGAAGAAATGCATGATGTTAATGACTCTACATATACTCCATCTCTAAAAAAAGGTAGGATTTTAATTGACACTGAAGTTGCAGCAGACAAAGATGAGAGTGAGAATGGAGAAACATCAAATGGGATTCGGTGAAATCCCAGAAATCAAGTGGAAAAAGATAGACTTTAAAGAAATAAGATTTTCAGTCGATTCGTTTTCAACAGCACAAGAAGTCACAACCCCATTGGAATTAGAAGATTAGCGGTTGCTAACTTAAATCAATCATGGAATTTTATTTTAGTCTTAATTCTTGGAGGTTCCACATTTCTGCTGATTAACATTACAATCACCTCCGTACTGAGACCTTGTTGTTTTATTGGTGAATATTCTCAGCTGAACACCAAAGAGCGTATAATAGCTATCCTGAGATGCCACCTAGTAGAATACTGGGTCTTAACCTATTAATGTGTTAATATTTTCAGGTGCTTTATTTAATTGTGCATAAAATTCATAGCGGGCAGTGGAGGCTGCACATGAATTTTTTATATTTTACTTTCAATGTGTATTTTTTATTTTACACATTGGCCTTTATTTTTAGTTTAATTCTTGGAGGTGTTCCAATTTCTGCCGATTGGAATTTATTTTGTTTAGTAAATGTTTTAATCTTGATATGTCCGTGTTCCAATTTTATTTTATTGAGAGACAGCAGTTTACTAGGGACTTCAAAAACAAAAATGTCACCTTGAAGAACTTCAAAATCTCTGAATCGGCAGCTCTCCAGGAGTACAAAAAAAAAAAAAAAGAAGGGGGACGGCCTTCCCTTGAAGATCAAAATGAAGTTCATACATAAAACGACCAATGATCCCTCAGTCACTTGATGACGTCTGATACAATCAAATTGGGCATTTTCCTTCACTGGGAAATCGGGGAAGGTGCAGATTCTGCAAAAGTGGCTGTACAGTTATGAATTGTCTAAAATGTAATATTTCCTCTTGTGCTGCACATATTTTTTTTTTTAAGTTTTCATGTTAAATTATAAAATTAATGGCAAAATTACTATTGGTAAAAGACTATATCTTATTTTTTTTTATGTAAGTAGCTAATACACTTAACCGGTTTTTGTTAACTCAGATTTGGAATAAAATTGGTATTCTCAAAAATATTATTATTATTATTATATATATATCTAAAAGTGTTCTTGCATGTATTAGGATTTTTTCACTACAAATAAAAATTTGACCAATAATGGGTTAATTTCTTAATTTAGTATTTTCCAAAAAAACCTGCTATTGTGTTGAAGTAAAAAAAAAAAAAAAAAAAAAAAAAACTATCTAAATGTTGAGAAATAATGGAAACATATTTATTGAATATTTATTTCTTAATTTTTTTTTTCAACTGAATTACTAAGTGGACAGTTTGACAAAACAAAATGAGAATTTTTTTTCTCATTATTAACAAGATGAAAGAGAAGGAAATAGAAGGGTTGATATTTATTCTGGCAATTACCCATTCTATTATTTTTCTTTCACATTACAACAACAACATTATTGTTATTACAGACTTTATATTTCAAACATAATTTCTGAAATACTTGGGGGTCTTTATGTTGCAGGATTTGGATTAAACCATTTAACCTAAAAACAATAATGTTCCCTGCATTTAACCAAGAAAGAAATACAAGGAGTGGGAGTTATGATTCTATCGCTCCCTCCTTTAGCATGCCAATGCTCCATAGTTCCTGTTTTTCTACGAAGGTCATCTTATATACATCTTCCATCTAAGGATTCTACAGGAAAACTGACAGAAAATGAACATCACATATAGATGAAATCACAGATACGCAAGGAAACCATAGGAAAAATAACAACTCCTATATTCTTTATACTGCATAGTTGTCTTGTTCTCTGCAGATGATATTTCTATTTCACTTTGTTTTACCCTTTGTTCTCTTATAGATTCCTAAATTTGATTACAAAAATTAGCAAACATCATATAAATAATACATCGGAAGCGCAGTGGTGCCTCAAAGGAAAAACTCACCAATGAAGAATTAGTAAGAAAATTCATGTGCCAGCAGTGCGCAGACCTCAATGAATTTTTTTAAAGCATAACAAATGGGCGAGACCAAATTATTTACAAGTGACATCCGATGTATTATTCATACTAGCCTCAGTACGGAGACCTTGTTATTTACTGGTGATTTGAGCGTGAAACAGCTGTTCCAGGATATCACTTGTAAATAATTTGGTCTCACCCATTGTTATTATTAATCATATAAATAAGTTTACAAAAATCATAATAAAACAATAAATGTAAATTGTTTTGTAATGGAATTTTTACTTTGATAAGTAAATAACCTGAATTTCATAGCTGCATTAAAACTTAATTAATATTATTATTAAAATGTTAACATTAAATAATCAGATTTAAAATCAAGAACAGCACTTAAAACATGATTGCAATTAAATTAGCAATTGAGCAATAAATATGGAAGTTAAAAGTTAAAATCTGTTGGGAAATATATCTTAAATTGAAACTAAGCATCCGTTTTATCTTTTGTATTACTTTTCAATACAAGTTTAGTAGTAAAACTCGAAAAGATGAAACTAGATATTCAAAGATGTTAAAGCAAGAAATAGAGATTGAGAAGTAGATCTATGGTTAACTTCTTGTTGACTTCATTTTAAGATTCAAGACATAGTTTCTAATATCATAGCAACTGTATACTTTAGTAACATTGTTTTGAAATCACTGCCATTTATAATAAAATCAAAGAAATGGAAATATCATTACAAACTGAGCTGTTATTATTAACTCTTTAGCATACATTGATAAGATATTCACATCACATTAATCTATATTTCTTGAAATGTTTGGATGTTGAGTTTATTGTTATTTATTACTTTCAAAAATGAAAAACTGTATATTTTAGTTTCCAAAAAAAGAAAAAAAAAATAGTGGAGGCAAAGCATTACATTTTAAATTTAAGGCAAAGAGTTACCTAAGGTTATATTTAGAAATTATTATTTTAAAATGTTCTGTGATTTGGATACAGTCCTAAATAATGCTTCCTTGTTCACAAATTTCAGAAGGGGAAGTTAAGAAATGTCGGACTCTTTTTCTAAGATATTTAAGGCATTTTAATAGATAGATAGATAGATAGATACACTTGTCATCAAAGTGAACATCTATTCTAATCCAAACATAAGGAAGCAGTTTAGAAGCCATATATTAATAATATCATTAAGACATTTCACTGGTAAAAAGTGAATCATTAGTCTTTTTTTTTCCTGTCACCCTCAAGAACAACTGCTTCAGCAATTCAGTTCATTTGCCAATTTAATTCCTGAAAACACAAATTTAATCATTGCTTTTGTTTACCCTACTGGAACATTATGGACTGCGATTCAGTATCTTTTTATAAGAAAATAAATAGATAAGATTGTACATTGAAACTTTTACTTTACTTTCTGTAATTTTTCTGATCTAAAGGCTTAAGATTATTCAATTATCTTATTATTCTTTTATGGGGAATAAAAATCTTATTTCTTTTATGGGGAAAAAAATGGCATAACTATGATTTATTTTCACTTTTTATCCAAATTTTAATAATTTGCCATACATTTTCTTAAACAGGGTGTCTACCAACCGGGAAATTTGGGTTGACATGAAATGTACAGGAAATGTTCTTAAAAATCAGACTATGTCCTTAAATTTTCAGCATGATGTTTTTTTTTTTGTTTTTTTTGGTTGAACAGATCGGTTTAGAGGTGTTGTTTTTGGTTGAACAGAATTTTTGTGAAAATGTCCTTAAATGTACGGGAATTGTCCTTAAATTTTTTGTAGATTCAGTAGACACCCTGTTAAATCAACTTTATGAAGTTTTTCTGGTTGTTTTAATACACTAATCTCAAAAGCTGAATAGCACTAAGTCTGGACAAGAAGGTCCGGCATTTAAAAGAAATGCACATTGGAATATTTAGCAAGCAGATGATATAAGAATAGTCAATGGGCTAGAGATAATATTCCATTCATAAAATGTATCCAGAAAAAAAAAGAATATTGTAGAAGGACGGGAAAGATTAATGAGGTACTTCCTGCTTTTACAAGCACCATTCATTCCAAAACAAGCTACATTGCTGAATTGAGCAATTTTTTTTTCCTACAAAACACTGGTCAGCACTGCACACGGTGAAACATTCATTCAAAGCTACTATTAGCACTACATGGAAAAATAATGTGATGCAGGTCTGTACAACTCAAAAGCCACTTTTCAGACTTTCAGTGTTGCATCACTCACTCAACATACTTTCAAAAACAACCTATGAAATCTGCTTTAACAAAAAAAAAAAAAAAAAAAAGACTTAAAAGAAATCAATTTTATTTATTTAAACAAACATTAACACTATTGTTGCTTACTGAAGTTTTCCACTAAGAATATTTCACGTTTAATTTAAAACTGCATATTTTTTAAACTACTGTAAAATAATTGGTATAAAAGATCTGATTATAGTGTATCACTTTTTAACTGAAAGATTATTTCAGTTTAACTTCTTCTAATTAGTGAAATTGATTTGAAAAATACCTAGATACTACTCTCACTTTTAATAATGAAAACGAGAAAAATTTTAATTTTATAAAGGATGTTTGTAAAGAAATATACATTTTACACTTAACAAAATTTCCAAAGTATGTTAATCATCTTACCTCGTGATTATTTTTTAATTAACATTTCTGAAAAATCAAATTTAATTCTTGTAGTATTCTATGCAAGGGATTCAGTTCTAAGAATGTTTTGCCTCATAAGTTTGAAAGGAAGGATGAAGTAAATCTGAAAGCCAACAATGAAGACATTATTATTATTATTAAATCTAAAATAAAAACATTAGTTGTAATATCAGTCTGAAGCTTCATCATCTGAATTTTCTCCAAATTGTTCTTCTCCTGCCCCACAAAATGTGAAACCAGTTGGCTTTGAAAACTGCTTTGCTCTTTCTACAGCTAAAGCTGCTACACTTGCCGACATGTTTAAGTCAATTGATGTGAAGCGCTGTAATCTTTCTTTGACTTCTTTGTGATCTTCTCTGCTTAAAGAAACCAAGGCTGCATTGTCTTCGTTTAGATTTATTGTTCTGGCGTTGTTAACACTTGGTGAACTGTCCTCATTGTCACTACCCTCTCTGCTAATTCCAGTTTCGTAGCTATCCCTTTCAAGCCTTTCTGTTGATCTAACATTGTTTATTCCATTATTATGTTCTGTCATTCTGCTGACTGTAGGAGAATAGTCCGATTCTGGCTTATCAGACATTTCAATATGGGAATCAGAATCTGTTTTTGAAGGAAATTGAGACAAGCTTCTTTCCTCAAGATTTTTAGTTTGGGCTTCGTTACTTGCAAGACTAATGGATGGTTCACTATTGTCAATACTGTTGAAATCTGAAGGAATAATACTTGGATCTCCTTTCATTCTTGCCAAAGCATGAGCCTCACGTTGCTTCCATTCATCTGCTTTCACTGTTAATATGGATTTAAGCTCTTTAAAGAGATGCTTGGAGGCTTCTTGTTCTCTATTCAGTTTATCCTATTAGAATTAAAAATTAATTAGAATTATAGTTTGGTTCTGAAGTGGGACATGATAATATATAGATCCTTTTTTTTTGAGGGATTTCCCCACTATGGGATGAGATTATCTCGATATTTCGGCTCGGGCCTTCTTAGGGAGATATATATATATAAACTATATCAATATATATACATCTCCCGAAGAAGGCCCAAGGCCTAAATATTGAGATAACCTCATCCCAGAGTGGGGAAATCCCTCAAAAAAAAGTATCTATATAGTAATTAGAATTATTTTTTCTCTAGTTAAAAAACAATAATTAACTTAAAAAATTAGTTAAATGATTTTTTTTAATGATTTTACAGATTACTTGAAAGGTTAAAGACCAACATTACAATAAAATACTAAATTATTTAAAATTGAGCGGGTTGAAGGGTGTTTTTTATTTAAATTTTTCTCTTCAAAAGTTATTGAAAAAGATGGTCAAATACTAAGATAGATAATAAATGCTTAGAACTTCCTGTTTATCTCTAACCTTTCTCAAAGGAAACTGAGTTGATGTTTTTTTTTTCTTTATTTTCTTTAAGACAGAAGCCTGGAATGGTCATACTGCAAGCAGATTCATGCGAAAAACTGTTAAAATATAGTTGTCTGAAGATGATTATCAGAATAACTATAGTCACAATGGATGCATGCCTTTATAACTGTAGTAGCAAAGTTAGATTGAGTGACTTTTGTAATTGATAATAGTATAGTTTGTATTATAGTCATGATGGAAACCAAAACGGAATTCTGTATTCATGATACTTAAATTAATATACCAAAAGATGGAGATTTCATCCTAAAACTATCATCAATTAACATAAGAATTAATAACAGGAATAAACTCTTTGTTAGCCCTTATTGTTAGAACAGTAGAAAGCAGTTTAAATTTCTGTTTGTCAGGTTTTTTGATGTCAAAAATTTAGTTTAGAGCATACTGGCAGGTGTAAAACTAAACGTTTACTACAGAGGCACCCTAAGAATCTTCTTGTGTCACACCAAGAGCATTCTCATGGCACACAGTTTTGAGACACTTTGCTTTAAGGTATCAGTGAGTTCCACACATCAATGAAGCAATGAGCAGCACATCATGGAGGAGATTGAGCAATTAAAGTTCGACAATCAGAAATTTTGGCAAGGAATTTCATCTTTCCTTTAAGAAAAATTAAGAGATAAATGAAAATTTATAGTCCATTTAATATAATGAATCTAATCAACTTGTAATATTTATTTTAAAGGAATTTTTATTTAGAAAAGACCATTCGTTAAGTTAAAATTATTTAATCAATACAGTAGTTAATATTTATTCAGTTAACAGATTGGTCTTATTAATATAACATAAAGAAAACTACTTGATGTTTTTATTTAAAAAACAAACTAGTTTACCTTATCGAAATAAATATCATCAGAATTATTGTAATCTGTTTCTTGTGTTTCTTCATCAACATAACCTTCAAATACCTGAAATAGTAAATGTACAATATATAGTTATCTTAAAGAAAGAAAAACTGAGCTCCGATTTTGTTACAGTAGCAATTCATAATTGCTATACACCAGTATCTATATATAAAAGCTTTTTTATGCTTTTTTATATATATTAAAAAAAAAAAAAAATAGATGACAGTTATCAGAAATTCAAAACTTCCTTAAATAAAGGATTTAATTTTGAATTGTCGTAAGATAACTTAAATGATTATAAATTAACAAATCCTATAATATATATATATATAATTTTGCTCATTTGCTGCAACCATAACATACCTCAAAAATGATAATTTTTGTGTCATATGAAAAAAAAAAAAAAAAAAAAAAAGGGTATTTTTTGTTTTTTATAAAAAAAAAAAAAAAAAAAAAAATGGGTCTTTGGAGTTCTTATTACTGGTAGAACGACATAGCTAAGCTTCTAAAACTAACCATGAGAGAGCAGTTTTATCAGTATTCCCTTACATTTCATCAACTTTCAAATTCATTTTCTGGAAAATGATGTTTTTGATTTATGCCACTGTTGCAGCAAATGAGCGATAAATATATATTGTAGATTGCAAGTACATAATAACTGGACAAGCCATTTCTAAATAATTAAAAAAAAAAATGTTACTATATTTACAATTGTGGAAAATGCTAATTTAACATTTCTTTCCAACAAATTTCTATATTTTACTTGTGTTTTCATATACTTATACACTTTCTATTTCAAACTCTAGCAAGAAAAGTCAAATTATGTGCATTCTTATGTTTTTATATATCATTTATCAGTTATTGGAAAAAATTAAAACACCAAGGAGATTCTTAGAGATGAAAAAGGGGAAAAAAATATATTTAGCATTATCTTATGATATTTCTCTATTTATTTTTACCTCCTAAGATTTAATAATCAGTACCGGTATTCTTTAGGGGAAAATGTGGATTGTTGACTAATGAATAAGAATGGACTATATGATTAGTAATATATAAAGTCATGAATGGAACAGTGCCCAGACATTAAGAAATCGCAAAAGGATTTCAAAAGAAATGTACAAGATTTCTTATGAGATATATTTAATATAGATTTCATAAAATTCATCAATCATATTTCCTGAATTACTAAAACAAAAAAATACTATAGACTGAGTTATTTTTCAATTATGCACAATAAAAGTATGTTACTGAAAAACATACAGAACTAAATTTAAATTGCCTTCGTACCAGAATGTAACTGATGATTTTTCATCATATTTTGCAATCACTGATCTTATTCTTTTACCTGCAGCAAATAAGTGTGATTTGAAGGATCTTTAAATTAAACAAATAAATGCAGATGCCAAAATGATAAATACAACAAATGTCTGAAAATAAAACATAGAAACATATAAAGATAATTTATTTTCCCTCCCTAGATTTATTTTGCTTCACTATCTCCAAAATTTGATTTCTTATGCTAAATTTGCTGTGTTCCTATATTTTAAAACAAACTACAGGAAATTTAAAAGTTTTAACCACAATAATAATAATAAAAAAACAAAAACTTGTTAATGAGAAATATCAACTTATTCCTTTACCTGATCCTCAATAATTGGATCTCCCATTTCAAGTAAATTAATAGGAGCTGTTTGCTTGTGTTGTATCTCTGAGATATTTTCAGGTGATGTGTCTATTTTAGCAACTGTGAATAAAGCAAAAAAATAAAGGCATTATTAGAGGTAATGAGTTAAAAATACATTTACATAAAAGTTAACGGAATGCACAAATTTTGCTTATTTTAATAAAATATGTTAAAATGAATACATTTCAAGTTTAATATGACTATCTTGGAAAGATAATAAAAGTCTCCTTATAGATATGTTATTTTTTTTTCTTTTTAATTAAGAATCAAAAATTATATCTTCCTGATATGTTCCATTATTAATTTTTAAAGTGCAATGGTAAAATAAAAACATAGAAAAGAAAGGTTAGTACCTATTTCTATTAGGATGCTATACAATTCAGAATTTCATTTCCACATTAAAACATTATCCAGATAGGCTGCTTAGTTTGAAAATTTGTAGCACTACAGAGCAACAGTTTTTAACTGTTGTTAATTACTCAGGCTTACTGTTTACATCTATCTACTCATAATTTGGTCATGCTTGCCTAATGCAAAACTATTTCTTTTCAGAGATAACTGTTTTTTATGTGCAAGGAGCTGCTGCTTTAAGTTTTAAAAAGGAAAATTATTGCAACGCTACTTTTATTCCTATAGATAGAAATATCTTACATGTGTTCTCAATTTGTCTTTCTATCAATAAGTGAATTGGAATCATGAATTTTACAAAACCTACTTAAATACATAATTTTCGGACAATTACATACTCTTAAAATATGGCAGATTTGTTGAAATACAATTTTTTTTTTTACCAAACATGAATGTACAAAAGCTGGATTATACAGGGTAGCAGGGAAGTTCCTGTAATCCCTATTTTGTTAAGGGGTATGAGAACTTCCCGGCCACCCTACATATATAGATGTAGATGCTTCTCTTTATATAGTAAATGACCTGTATATCACTTGAATATATCTATATGGGAAAGTTTGACTCTTGGTAGGGTGCATCCAATACATATACGAACCACTTTTTCTTCCAAGAAATCGCTTCCCGTAGTTTCTTTACTTCAAATCTTAAAAGTTTTTAATTCCTTAAAGATCAAAAGCTAACAGAAAACAGGTTATCATCGTCACATTCTTAAAGCATTTGTAACATAGGCTATCATCATCAGAAAGTGCATCTGGACTCAACAAGAGATAAATTCATCTGTTTACATCTGGATTCTGTTTTAGTCTCAATCTAAAAGTCGTTCATGATAAGAATAAACGAGTTTTAAGAATTTATTATCAATAGTTCCTTACTGATAGTATTTGTAATA
>JAFIDM010003189.1:36098544-36207686 GCA_023159025.1 Thereuonema tuberculata | reverse complement strand
TGTCCGGTATCTCTCTGATGCCTTGCTGTTAGATATTTGAAATCTCTTTTTTCAATAGCAGTACCGTGCTCATTCATTCGAATACAGGTCTGTCTTCCCATTTCTCCTACGTATTTACAGTTAGGGCCCCCATTTTCACATTTAATTCCGTAAATTGTGTAGAATTTGTCCAAATTATTAACTTTCTTCTTGTTACTGTACATTAACTTTTCAATGGTGTTTTTAGCTTTATAAGCTAAATTTATGTTGAATTTTCCTAGTAATGGTGCTAATCCAGTATTAATGTCCTCATCATATGGTAGTGCTATGTATTTTACTTCAGCTTTATCTTCTTTATTGATGTGCATTTTATGTCTATTGTCCTTTAAAGTTTAAAGGACTTTCTTATTTGTGTGGATGGTATTATATAATTAATTATATTATTACACACACTATGAATAAATAAAAAATTCTTACTAAGCTAAGCGATTTGCTAGCGCGGATTTGTTTTTACCCCTTTTTATTCTTGATTTGATTTTTGATGTATTTTGAAATGAGGGGTCATTGTCTTGTTCATTTGTCCATCTTGTATATTCTCCCTCTTCACTGAGCTGGGTAAACTGGGCGGGATCGAACTGAGGAAGGTGTTGAAACCTGAAACGGTGCCGTCCGATTTCCAGTAAAAATCCAAAATAAGCTCAGTGATTTTTGTTTAGTTATTGTGCGATTTTGTTTTTCTGTGATGTGATAAATTTGTTTGCTGACTATCTTTCGTTTCTGTTTCTTTCAAAGTTGAAATAATAACTATTTTAATCCTTTTTCCATTTAATGCTCTTATCATGTTAATGTATTAAAGCTGATCTAAATATGATGTCCTTTGATTATGATTTTATAGCATTTTTGACAATTATACCATTTATGAGATACACTGCAGAGAATATGAGATATGCCCTGAAAAATATCATATTCATTTTAAACTATGAAAATGAACTGTGGGAATTAAAATAGAATGAAATAACTTTAATTCATAAACTTTAAGCTTTAATAGTAACAACTTCTGCTTAGAAGTGATAGCCTGATATAACATCATCGTCAGCTAGGACTAATCAGTTATTACGGTTCTTAGGTTCTCAAAAGATCAGGAGGAGGTAAGTAAGTGAAGGCATTATGATCTTCAAATTTTTAAAATAAAAAAAAATTAAAATTAATTAAAAAAATTAAAATTAAGATTTTTCAAAATTACTCCTTTTCCTTTACAGATCACTCTATTACCTTGTTAGAGCTGCTTGAAGATGTAATGATAAACTGTGCATAGCTGTATGAATTGGCTGGATTGGAGAAGGCTCTCTGTTGATACTGGTCACTTCCAAAGTGGATGGTCGTTTTACATTGTTTTGTGACATCAATTTATGGAAAGTAAAACTGTGATTAATGCTTTGGAGATTGGAGGCAACACATTTCAATGGTGCAGCAACAACTGATGGAAAATTCCAGAATAAATTTTCTGAAAGTAAAATGTAATGCTTTCATTAAAATAAATGCAGAATTAATTGATACAGTGATTTTAAAAAAAAAATGAATTTTTATTTCATACATATATATATATATACAGTGTGTTTCAGAAATACTTTTACATACTTTGGGGGCGGGTTCCTAACGCTAAAACAAGAACAAAAGTCCATTTAAAAACATGTCCAAAAATCCTACGGTTTTCAGTTATTAAAGAAAGATCGTACTGACATATCTGTTAGACACTGTCAGGTTATTAACAAGTGTTGAAGTTTCAGCAACTCGGAAAACTCATAAGAAATGTTCTAAATGTCATCCTCGTGCTTCCACAAACGCTTGCACAGTCGGATCATGGACTGTTGTACCCTTTCAAATACTCCCACACGGTGTCAAATGGTTTCACAGGCTTCCATGACACTTTGATAAAGTATCTCTGCATTAGGAATATTGTTACCTGTGGAATTGTCCGACCCTCTCAAAAGTGAAGTCATTTAACTCCAAACCTCCTGAGTGGGGAGTGGATTCGCCCGAGCCAGTCTCCCTCCTGAAGAGTGGACTCTTTCAAGAGTGAAAGGGAGGCTAGAATCGGCTTTAAAATGACAGCACAGAGACAGCCAAGCAGCCGCCATCTAATCTCCAGTCCGGAGAAGAGAGACAGACGATTCACAGGCAGCAACTCTTCTTTTGCCCGGAGAAGAGAGCAGAGATCCCCGGCATTAGATGAAGCCATCCGGCTTACGGAGAAGCAGAGGCCGTTATCCGCTCAAGACGAATAGGTCCCCGGCATTAGACGAAGCCACCCGGCTTTCGGAGATGCAGAGACCGTTATCCGCTCAAGACGAGCAGGTTCCCGATAACATACAAAGCCACCCAGCTCATTAAGTAGCAGAAGCCATTATCCGCCCAAGTAGTGCTGATTACCGGCATTAAAAGGAGTCATCGGGACTCAACAGAGAACACCTACAGTGACAGGATCCTTCCACAAGCAGCCCACGTCAACGGCCAGAAGGAACTCTAAATACTGTTCAATAAAGTTTTTCGAATTCATTATTCAGCCATCAAACTGAATAATCTTTAAGTGCCTTACCTGTTTCGTAATAAAGTACCCCCTACTACCTATCTGCAACCAATTAAGGTAGCAATATCTGCTGCATAAACCAATTGTTTAAGGTGGCCCCACAGATAAAAATCCAAAGGATTGAGGTTGGAGGAACGTGAAGGCCATGGAACTGGTCCTCCCCTACCTATCTATCTGTCATGGTAGAAATCAGCCAGTGCATCTCGAACAATGTGGCTAAAATGTGCTGGAGCCCCACCATGCATAAACCACATGTTTCGTCTTATTTACAAGGGCACATCCTGTAGCAAAGCTGGAAGAGTGTTCCGGATCATGTTCCTGTAGACAGCGCCTGTCAGACATGCAGAGAGAACATATGGACCTACTAGACAGTCACCTACAATTCCAGCCCACACATTAATCTTAAATTGATGCTGGTGTCTAGCCTGAATTATACCACGAGGATTTTCATACGACACAAATGTTGGTTGTGAAAATTTGTTAGTTCACTCATCCAAATGTTGCTTCATCTGTAAACAAGACCGAAGAGACAAAACAATGGATTGGCAGTTTGTGCAACAAACCAACGGCAAAGTTCTCCAGTGGTAGATAATCGGCAGGCGAAAGACCCTGCTCTATACGACAAAAAAAAAAAAAAGAAGCACCGCAGCAGAATATTGTTGAACAACTGTGAAACTTAATATACAAATACCTCATGGATAGACATGCAAATTGTAAAAAAAATTGCAACCAATGAATGCAGAGGGCAGTGCTGCGGGGCATTTGAACTGCACATTATGGATTGCTTAGAAGTAGCATTTCTTGCTTGCTTCGGCACTTCCGAACATTTGTGGTTAGATGCCATTTTGTAGCCACTGTGGATGCCCTGACACACCACCTGACAATCATATCAGCAACTGATAGAATTTGACAGAGGGTATAATGATGGCTGTCACACCTAGCATCCTCATTTGTGGAAACACTGCATATGACACACGGTCATTTTAGTTGTCCTTTGGAGAACTGTCACAGCATGACATTACATCTAGGATATTCTGCCTATGCTGCGAGATCTTCCAGGAGCCTCGAATATCTTTAGCAAATGTCTACATGGTGTTCCGACACTTCTTGCCCTGCCAGATCATCAGACCTATCACCTATAGAACATGTCTGGGACATGTTGGGATGATGATTATAATCACCCCACAATGTGGGCGAACCAGCCCAGCAATTCCAGGATGTTTGGATGCATCTTCCACAGGACACCATTAGACATTTATATGAGTCAATGCCACATCATATATCTGCATGTATTGCCGCAAAAGGTGACCCCTCAACATACTAACATGTACCGTTTCTGGGCCTGTTGTACTCACATTTATTGCTCTCATAGTTTCTGGCATCATTTCCTTTTCATACTCTTTGCACATATTGTGTTTCAGCATGATCACACTATTATTCCAAGTGCATCGTTTTTTGTTTGTCATAATGTATTATACATCCCTGAAAAGAAATACCAATCATGAAAATAAATCTCGAAATTGTATAAAATACAATTCTCATAGTTGAAATTCAAAACTAATTTCAAGAAGAAATACCTGAATAAAATATAATTTTCATTTAAGGTTTCCAGAAATATCTAAATAATATAAAACACCCAAGAAAGAGTTTTTTGTTTTTCTTTTAAGATATAATTAATTTTAACATGAATACTATTTTAATTTTCAATTTGTATCATTAGAACTATTAAGTTAAAAAGAAGAGGAGATGAATTAAGTTCTTTACCTAAATGTACAGGGTCATCATATAAATCAGCACAAAAGCTAAGTGCTATTCTCCTTAAGTATTCCGATTGTTGAATATTGTACAACTGATACATTGACTGAAAAATAATGAAAAATTATAAAAAAGAAAATATATACACAAAAATGTATTATTGAAATCACACTAGAAAAACAAACTTATCATCTTCACAGACACCACAGTTTACAGAATTCCAGCAAAAAAAATAAATCACTTATTGAAGGTATTAAAGAATTTTAGTTTATTTTCCTAATATAAAAAGAAAAGTACTTAACTGAAATCTTTTAATATTCCATTATTATTAAAGTGATCAAAATATATTTCCATTATATTGTATTACAACTACACAAAACTCTATTGTCTTATGAATATTATACAATCTCAAAATATGCTAAAAAAAAATTAAAGCTTTACAAAAGTTGATATTTTAAAACCGTAAAGTTATGGTGAGCTTGGAAAATTATTTGAACAGAATTTTGTTTTTACTTTTATAGTATTCAATCTGAAAATTTTAATTTAAATTACACAGCATTATTACCTTTATTGCTGAAAGAGAAAAATTATCAGTTTCTTTGAGCAAATCTTCACTCTTATGCTTTGATACTGTCATTAGTGGTCCAAATTCTTCAGTTGAGATTGCTGCTACATAATGAGAGGAACTATCTACACCACAAGAAAGCTGATAGGTGATAACCATTAAGGAAAATTTCAAGGAAATACATTTGTTGGAAAGAATAAATTGTTTAAACTAACACATGCGATTGATTGATTAGTGCGATCTCTGATCTCAGAGGTTCATGCCCTATGGATCTCCAGTATTCTCAACACGGGAACATATTCTGTGTGTTCCCATAGAATAACCAGGGAATACATACTGAGATGGTTTCTTGTTACCTTCCTCAGGAAGCCATTATGGATTGACTTTAAACCTAAAGGAAAAGATGAAGAAGCATACAAATACAGGAAAGGAAATTTTTTTAAACATCCATGCCAGCACCAGGTTTTGAACCCAGATTCTGACACATCTGCCTCATAGAATCTTCTGCCTTGACCATAAGGCTATATCACAATGGCAAAATAATACATGAAATAAAAACAAGTTTCATATAAGAAAGATAACTATATCATTTTTGTATTCAGAAAATGTTCCTGTGGAATATTCATTCAATGAATATACTCCAAATCCAAAAATATCTATTACAAAAAAATAAATTTGAAGTAATAGTATGAAATGGTATTGCTTTCACTGATATTTCAACAATATTGCAAACAGAATAGAACAGAATAACTCAACTAAAAGGGTGTATAAATTATATATAACTTATTTTATCTCATCCATTTTTTTTTTTTATGTTTTCTTTTAAAATATCCATTTCATTTCAACTTTCTCAACAAAAGATAAATTCAGTATGCTTTCCATTCTTAAAATAATGAAATAAAATCTCAAACAAAATCCTGCAAGAGAAAGGATCAGTGCTTAGAGAGAGAGACTGATTCAACTAATGGATTTGCCTTTATTATTTATCTGCAAAATACTTGATAAAAAATTATCAAAACTTCTGTACAATTTTTAGACCTGACATTAATTTGTTTTTAGGTTATGAAGTAATGAGCAATTGAATTAGAAGACAGAAATGATAAGAGTCAGTTCTCTATACAGAGGGTAGTCCCAGAAATCACCATATTCTCTTTTAATAGATTAAATTGAATATTAACTTCTGTAACTGAATTTCAGAAACTGCTTGGTCTTTCCGATGTATTGTTTCTAAAAGAGGAATTAAAAGTGAACTGATTACTGTAAAATCGCAATTAAGAATTACTAAAATAAAACTGAATCATTTATAATTGAAAATTACTTTTCCAGAAATTTAATTTCATAGATAAATAAGAAATTGTCTACAACAAAGAATAATAGAGGGAAAAGTGGAAGGAAAGAGAGGAAGAAGAAGGATTGCAATGCTGGATGATGTTAAAAGGGGAAGAAAGTATGAACAATTGAAGAGAGATTCGCAGGATAGAAGAAAATGGAGAACGTCCAATTGAAACCTGTCGTAAAGACAGTTACACAAGAGAGAGAGAGAGAGATAAAAACAAAAACTTCTCAGACCCTAAAATAGTTGGTATTGAAAATAAAAATCTTAAGCAGCAACTGAATCAAGGTCATTTCAAGGCATAATTAGTTATGGGTCATTTCAAATCATCATATCTTCCTTAACAATACAGATAAAAAATCTGAAATTTTAAATATGAAAGAATTAAATATATGAGCAATTGTATTTCCTTGTTATTATTTGTCCATAATTATTGAAATTAGTTTGTTTTTTTTTAATTTCAAGAACAAGTCAATATTTCAAAACATGGTAAACATGATAAAAATCATATATATAATAACAATTAAAAAATGTCAAATGAAGCCTCATTATGTAAAGAATCTTTTGAACTTAACAGAAATAAAAAATATCCTTCTATCTAGGGAAAAAAAAAAATCCTTTATCGGCTACATTTTCAATAATTTGTAGTTTGTAATTTATTTAAAAATAAAACAAAAGCTATTGTTAGCTTATAATATTATTATTTTTAAGGATATCTCTGTATTAAAGATAGAGTGGCATTCCTCATTTCTTGAATGACTTCCCTAGTACAGTAAAATAAGGTGGCTCTTAGTGCAGGACACTGTCGTTTTGAAGCCTGGGGAGCAAAGGAAGACATTTCCAATTTGGAAACAGGTGTGGCTGGCAAAGCTCTAAAAACATATGGAAAATAGTTCTTAATATTATAGAACTAGAAAAATTAATTAATTGCAAATGAAAAAAATAAAACAACGAAATTTATGAAAATATTAATAAAAGAAATTGACACAAGTTAAATGCTCTTTGCTGGAAAAATTCTATAATAATAAAATTCTTTTATAATAAAATATTAATGTTACATAATTTCTTAGTTACTTTATTTAAGTTTTTAATTAAATATTTGGATCTTACAATAAATATGGGATTTTTCATGCAAATACATGTTATTTAATTTAGAAATTAGTTACAAATTTTCAAAATGAATGTATGAATAATCTTTTAACTTACAAAGTAAAGCCTCGGGCAACCACTTCAAGTTCCTGAATCAACCTTATAGCTTTCTTTACAGTAGAATTTAAATTAGTACATTCTGATAACAAACTTACAAGGAGATGTAAATTAGTTTTATGTTGTCTTTTCTCCTGAAGCACTTTTAATTGCACCCAAGTTTCAGACAACCAAATAATCGCAATTAAAATAATGAATATTAACTCTGTCTGTTTAGATATCCTTGTTATTTCAAAGCCCATCCATTTCGCAATACTGTAGGCTGGAAGAATAGGTGTTAAAAGCCTGCAAAATAAATAACTTTAGTTAGCAGGAAGTTTAATAAACAGATAACTAGAAATGTCTTTCAATCAAAAATAAAAAGACCATATGCTTAAGTTACAAAAAAATAATATATCCAGAAGACGTAATCAGGGGTTCTGAGAGACTTAAGAGACTTGTTCGATAAATTCCACAAAAATGAGAAAATCAAAATAAACAACCAATAAAAAATAATCTTACTTACCAATAGAGAAATGTATGAGATAACTTATTGGAAGAAACTACAACTTTTGAATTGGAATAATTTTCTAAAAACATCAAATCATCCTCCGTTAAAATATCATTATTGCAAATCTTCTTTAGGTAATGTGTATAATCTATATTATGTCTCTGCAAAATAAGAAAAAAAAAGTAATAAAATAATTAAAAATGTTAGCTACATTAAATTTGAATAAAGTACAATTAATAAGTTAAAATAAATTAAAAGAAATAAAAAAAAAAATAAGTAAATAAAATCTTACATTGAACTTTAAATAATATGATACATCAAAATAACAGTAATATTTAAAAAATTGAATTTCACGTAAATATTCTAAAAATCTTCACATCAACACATTATCTTTAAAAAACCTTTTATATCCGTGATATTTCGCACTCTTTGAGCAAGAGTGCTTCTTCAGACGGTTAGGAATAAGCTTTAATTAGGGAATGGGTTATTAAAGCTTATCCCTAACCGTCTGAAGAAGCACTCTTGCTCAAAGAGTGCGAAATATCACGGATATAAAAGGTTTTTTAAAGATAATGTGTTGATGTGAAGATTTTTAGAACAGCAATATTTATTTTATTTATTCTATAAATACTATAATGATAAGCATTTCAGTTGAGATGTTTAATTTTTAAATATAAAAAAAAAGTGACACTGAATTTTCCACAGTTAAAAAGTGAGACTGTGTAGTGTTACGCAAAGAACTGAAAAACTGAAATTAATAGGAATGAACAAAGTTAAGTGAGATGCCAGTCTTACATGATCAAGATGGAATTGGATCCCAAAACAGCAATTTTGTAAGTTTTTAGCTGAATATTTATCAGAGGAATGGTGCATTAAGTTACTGGTTTGAAATCTTACATTATCTATCAAATAATTAATTAATAATTGTCTTTGGTAAGAGGATTTGTCCTGGAATGGGATTGTTTTCATAGCACTGAAGTATTTAAGAAAATACAGTATTATCATGAAAATAAGATCGTAAGCTACACAGATGCAGATGATAGAAGTGAACTCATCTTCTTTGAGGTACTTGGCTGAGCAAATACTAAGGAACAATACAGTTTCTATTGTTAAAACTTGCTCAGGACTTCAGGGCTTTGCAACTGAGTGATCAGAATGTGCTATTTCATAATACCATCCATCCTGCAGACAACACATTGTCTGCATCCTGTTGCTCATTGATATTTAAATTCTTTATGTTGTTGCATGAACAATCTCTTACAGCACAACATTAGTTAGTCAAATTCCTTTTTTGAGTTGTTTCTTGAATTTCTGCATTATTATCAATGCATTATGTGAAATAAGAAATGTGACTTCATTTGAGTGAATGTGATTAATTACTTGAAGTTGGTCAAACTATCATCCAGACGGCAAGGGCAATAGGTATAGCAAATAGTATCATTTATCAGCTGAGCAGAGAACAGGAATAGCTATCCATGTACATAGGGTAGGTTGAAGATAACTGTTGTGGCAAAAATGCAGCAGCATTAATTACTATGTTGATTGCAAATCTTGCAAGTGATACAGGAATGTATGTTTCCACCCAAACTACATCAAATCACCTGAACAGTAATGGATTATTTGCTTATAAGTCAGTAAGGTGTACAATGTTATTATTCTACATTATCTCGGCAGATACTTGACAGTGGTTTGCGCTACTACTAAACTACCACACCCCTTCATCATGTGTCTATGTCTTGTGTTGTCCTAAATGTTTGTGTTATCCCTGAAGATGGACTACGGCAAGCATTCCGAAACTGTAGAAACATTCTCCCCTTGTTTAAGCTGCTTGTGTTAATTATACCAAGTAAGTGTATTTCATTTTCTACTGATTATCTTTAATTCATCAACTCAAGTTAAGCCTTCTTTACAATCCACTTCGAATAGTAAATGTCATGAATGTTGTCATGAATGGTAGCACTGTAAATCATAATGGCTTGAATGAATTCTTATCTTCCTCTTAGTTTGTTTTTAATTCACAGAAAGATAATGCCATTCTCTCTAATAAGAGTTCCACTATTAACAATACAATAGTGAAAGCCAAAATTTCAGTGATTAATACCTCTTAAAGAGTTGTCACTAGGAACATCATTAAATTTTAATTACCAAATGATGGCATGATTGGATGTTTGCTTTCCTGTCTGGGATGAAAAAGGAAACATTTTTTTGCAGTGAAGGAAATTATGTACAGTATATTAACTCAAAGGATGGCATACAATTGGATCATCTTACTTCATTCTAAAGTTGTTAAAGATTAGTTGAAATCATGAAACGGCACCGTTTGTTCAAATCAGTATGGCTAATGAGAAAAATCTCGTTTGATTTCATTTTCTTTTGTTTCCCATTATTCCATTCCCAATATTTTTCAAAAGAACAACAATAATACTTACTTTATAGTTACATCTAAATTGGCAAACTTTCTCTTTGATGACAATCAACGGCCAGAATAAACTACGAAGACCTTTTCTCTATGGGAATAAAAGAATCACTGTTATTATTTCCATTAAAAAAAAAAAAAGTTTAAGAACTAAAATAGAATCCTGAAATAATTAATCTATAAAGTAAAGGTTTCCAAAAACTAGTAAGTTTATATGCAAATTCTAAATGCCATTTTTGATATTTTAAAGATATGCATTACTGAAATAATAAAGCGGATATAACAATTAAAAATTAAAACCTTTCCTCAGTACTGGGCAGATTTAGGAGAATCAAAACAGTATTATCTCCAATTCCCAGTTTCAAATACCAAAAGTAGCTCAGTGAATTTTTTTTTGTTTTTTTTTAGTTATGTGCATTTCTGTTCCCTTTTCTTGTATAATAATGTATTAATGCATGTTAAATTTCATTTCTAAAAATTAATCTATTGTTAATTCATCAGCACATCCAGTGGGTTTTAATAAGGGCAGTATTCAGCCAGTACTGTACTCTGTTCAAAAGTACAAATTTCTCAAATATATGTTACTTATTTTCTACTTTACGTAAAATGTTACAAAGCTACAAATTAAACCTTTACAAGCGTAAATGCTTCGCTGCTTTATTTCTTATCGGTCAAAAAAACTTACTACATAGCTGCAGAAATTACATGTTTTTCTCCCTGCAGTTTCTAATTTTTTTTCACGATCAATACACTCAGATTCTTGAAATTCAAATCCTGTTTCCTGAAGATACCTATACAATTCTGAATTCTGGAAAGAAAAAAAGTAAATTTAAATTTGAATAATTAGTCACAAACATAAGTAAATAAATAAATAAATAAATAAATAAATAAATAAATAAATAAATAAATAAATAAATAAATAATGTCATCAGTACAGAACTAAAATTATAAATAGAACAAAAAAAATATAAATAAATAAAAAAGAAAGAATCTTCTAAAAAATGACAATAATTATATCACTTCATTGTAAAAATTAAAGCAACGATAAATGAATAAACCAATATTTCATCATAGACATCTGATATGTTGTGCCTTTTGATTTAGCAAAAAGATTAGAAGATGAATATTTTTTATTTCTTGTTTATTTATTTAGTAAGAAACATATAATGTACTGGGCTAAATTGTAGTAGCTTAAACATAAATCCAGGAATATAATAAATAAATATACACTTGTAATATTACAGAAATATTAACAGAAAATGATGAATAAGAAGGTACAAAGATTATAATAAATGCTTTGACTGATAACATAACGCAAACCTTTTCAAATAATAAAAAAAAAGATAGATTTAGTCTCTTTGAAATTCTCTCTTTTAAGACACTGCTATTCATAAACACAAAACTTATAATATATTTTACTCTGCTTTTCATTTTTCTTTACTGTGCACAACACTACATTAACTAGATATTCATCAACCCATTATACTAGCTTAAAGATCTGTTTGTTACACCCATGATGCTGTCAACTACGATCATTACTTAAATATGAAATATTTCTAATAAAATTCACAATTTCCAACCAATCTTCTCTGTTCATAGTAGCTGATAAAAATATGCTCTTTGTAAAGCTTGAACACATTATTACCAAAGCATTTCTGAATTTCAAAATAAAAATAAGCAATATGAATTCCAAGTAATTATAGAATTTTAGTGATAAGAATACCAAATCCACTTGTAATATTTAAATGCTAAAGATTTTTTCCCCAATGCCCGGCTCTTGGTACTTTGTCATTGACCTCGCCAAGGGGCGAGAATTGTGAGCTTTTGGCTAAATAACTGTACCCACAGAAATAGATGAAACACAGAAGGAGAAATTCATATCCATTAGAATTTAAACCCAGGTTCCAATACATAAATTGTCTCATAGCAGGTTGACGCCTAGATCACTAGGCTATGCAGGAATGGCAACTGCTAAAGACTGTGCGTCAAGAATGTGATTTTAATAATTGTTATGTCATAAATCTACAAATGACTAAGGACTATGGAAAAAGAGGATCAGGCAGAAGCCTGGTGAAATACTCAGATTACCAGTAATAAATCTACGTACAACAATTCAATAAACCTTTTTTTGAATTTAATGGTTTATTAAATCATATGTTATCATTAAATATCAAGATATGTTATTGAAGTTAAAGTTCCTCACTACAGATCTATGTAGGTCCTTGGAGTTGTAGGAGATAAGGCTCCTAGCATTTCATGACTAAGTTGAGGTCGAGTGGTCACATGACACTCTCCAGCCTTTAATTCCCTGGAAAGAAACTCAATACCCATACATCAGAAACTGGGTGGATCCCAGGATCCATCTGGAAGAGAATAAAGTGAGGAAAATACCTGACCTCTGTCGGGGTCAAGGATTGAACCAGGCTTCTCCAGGCCGCAATTTCTCCTTCCACTTGGCCACCAGACTCACTAATATATTTTTATTAGGATCTAACAGTATTTAGTTTTAAAAACAAATTTTATAGTGAATTTTTACAAATAAACATAAATATTAAATTAAAATCTACTAAAAATGCAATTACCAATTCTTAAAACATTACATTCCATGACAAAAAAAAAAAAAAAAGGCGCACTTGGGAAAATAATGTGATCATGATGAAACATGACATATGGAAAGAGGATGGAAAGAAAATGATGTCAGAACATAGTGAGAGTGATGCAGCTGTTTATTTTGTAACAACAGGCCCAGAATCAGTACATGTTAGTATGTTGTGGGGTTGCCTCTCCTGGCAATATAAATGGATATACAATGTGGCAGTGACGCATATAAACATCGAATGGTGTTCTGTGGAAGTATCATCCAAATGTCTTTGAGTTGCTGGCTAGTTCGCCCACATTGCGGGATAACTGTAATTACTGTTCCAATGTTCTGTAGATGATAGGTCTGGTGATCTGGCAGGCCAAGGAAAAGTAGAATACCACATAGACGCTCTTAGAGATATTCGTCGTGTGCAGTCGGGCATTATCCTGCTGAAAAACGGCTCTTGGAAGACCTCGCAGTATAGGCAGAACAACAGGTCACAGGACGTCCTGAACATAACATTGTGCAGACTGCTCTGAAGCACAACTAACAGTGACCGGATATCATAAGCAATGGCTCCCCAAACGAGGACGCTAGGTGCGACAGCAGTGTGATGCTCCACAGTTAGGTGAGGTGCCCTGGCTTGGTCATCTCCACACACATTCGGAAGTCATTGGCTCCAAGTGAGAACTTAGATTCATTTCTAAACACATTAGAGCCCCAATCAGTTACATTCCCCGCTGCTCTGGTAATGACACCATTGCAGGCGGTAAAGGCGATGCTGCGGGGTTAGTGGTAGTAATGAGGTCTTTGTATATTAAGTTTCTCAGTTATTTGACAACATTCTGCAGTGCATCTTTTTTTTGCATATAGAGTGTATATGTGTATGATAATTTTATATTAATAAATGCCATTAATGGAAACATGTATGTCTTCCGTTGTATCAACAATGACACTGTAAGAACCAGGCACACTGCTATTGAAAAGCATGATGGAGCATAACCCAGGGCAAAAATATGCTCAGAGATGATAATGTGCCTTTGTCAATCAGCCTAAACAGTTTTGTTTATTTATTGAATTTTTTGTTTCATTGTATCTGTACATCTTGACAAGGTATGTGACTACATGGCAGGATACAAACAGGATATTTAAATATTCAGTTGTTAAGACTGATTGCAGATTTGCAATGTCACTGCTTAGTTTAAAATAACATTCATTATTTGTAGCAAAAGATATTACATTATCATCTAAAATGACATAATAGCCTATGCCATGATGACATTTTCCACAAATGTGATCTTGAATAGAATGTTCATTCATTATCTAATAAAATGTAAATAAGGGTTATCATTAAAACAAGTGACCTGGAGTTACTAACATATTCATCAAGGGGCAGGCAACAGAATAATATGTCCAGTCTCACTCTCTCAAACCCACAATAGCCATCAGTCAAGTTGTTATGATTGTCGGATGGTATGTCGTGGCATCCTCAGAAACTACAGAATGGCATCCAACATAAAAATGCTCGGAAGTCTGAAGCAAGTGAGAAATGCTACTGCTAAGGAATTCAGAATGCGTGGTTTAACTGTGATCACATGTGCACCAGTCTCTTCACTTCTTTGGCTGCAATTTTTTTACAATTTGCAAGTCTACCTATTAGATATTTGTATATTAAGTTTCGCAATTGTTTGACAACATTCTGCGGTGCATCTTTTTTTTTGGTCATAGGTATGTGACTGTTTATTACAGTTCGGACTGCAAACTTGTTGACCCCTCCTCAGGCTACCTTTGACAATTCTGCTACAGACTGCCAGGTTGCAATGGTGCATCAAACGAAGGGAGTGGCATGACGATTGGCACAATATCGTGCTTTCAGATGAATTGTGCTTCTATTTAGGCCAAAATGATGGCAGCATCTTTGTCTGCAGATGACAAAGGGAGAGGCGTCGGGAAGAGTGTATTTGCAGCATACTACACAAACACTAGGAATTACGGCCTGTGTGCTATTGGCTAATAAAAGCAGATCACCTATTGGAGAGTCCTTACACCATAACGACTGCCAGTCACATTTATGATATTATATGGTATTTGTAGGGCATCCCAGGAGCCATATTTCAGCAGGACAATGCCATACTTCATGTTGCAGTGATAACATGTATCTTCTTCAGGATAACAAAGTTCCACTTCTGCCGTGGCTGGCTAGATCGCTGGATTTGTCACCCATAAAAAATCTCTGGGACATGCTCAAACAACATGTGACCGTCCGCCAGCAACTCTTGATGAACTTTGGACACAGGTCAATTCGGCTTGGATGGCTATTCCACAGGACACAATTCACACATTATTTGATTAAATGCCTCAGTGCATTCAGCAGATGATGCATGCCAGAGATGGCCTCACTGATTATTAGCTACATCGACACACCTGGTATGTATGAGACCAAGCTGTTAATCATTTGTTCTGTATTGCCTAATAAACATAGCCTGTAAAAATCAAAGTCAGAGCTTGACTTCTTTCTGGTATTCGGTTTTTTATGAACACTAGTGTATGATAGGAACATTTTATTCTTCCTCTTAATAACTTGATGACATTCAATATATCTTTATAATATTTACCTTAAAAATAACATCCTCGTCAACATCATTTTCCATTTTATTCCAAAGAATGGAGTCCTTAGAAATGCTATTTATTGCAACTGAAAAAAGGAAAGAAAAATAGTAAATTTAAGTAAAGTGCAATCCAACCAAACTGAAAAAATAACCTTCAATTTTTTAAGATAAAATTTAACTCTTTTAGAGTGAATGTGACAAATTAGTTAGGTTAAGTGAATTTTTTTAAAAGAATTCTATTATATATCTATGCAAAGCTAGTATATCCATGTAGAGGAACAGCTTCTAAAAAATAGTTCAATTGGATATAACCCAATCCAAAATAAGTTTCATAATCAATAAACAGAAGTAAAAAGTATGTAAAACAAGCAACATTCAAGTGTTAAGTAAAAGGCTACATCAAAAACTACAAAACATTATGGTATTTTCAACAAATTAACATGTTCCAAGGTTATTTTATGAATCATAAATGACTAGGCTTTATTTGTAATACAATTAGTTAATTCATTTAAAGCCATAACTAAAACATGAAGTATTTAAACTATTTTAAAATAGATTTTTATTTCTTGTTTAGTTTTTTAAGATATCAATGACCGAAGTTAGCCCGATTGAATTAATAGACCCAGTTGATGATTTTGTAATAAATGTGAAAGAACTCTACTAGAAAATCATTCTTGAACATTGATCTCATCTTATTATTTTTTATTTTTGTGGATATTTAAAAGTATCAGCTAATTTTGACAATCCTGAACCCTTGTTCTAACTGATAACAAAAATCTAACATTGCTTTGACCAATTTCCTGGAATAAATTCTGGGTCAAGTTTCCAAACATCTTTTAAGAATGTTGTATCTAACTTGGTTTCAGGACAGTAACTGCATATTTTATGATAATTCAGAGAAATCCCCATAACGATGACAATTCAAAATGACTTTAACAGGATACTTAAAATTTTCAAGAATGGATCGTCTACCTATAACAACTGTCAGATGATCTTATAAACCTAATTATAAACTGATCATTCTCATTACTTCTTCAAAAGTGTATTTGTAGTGGTAAAAGATAATTGGTAAATTTAAGCTTTGATAAAAGCACTTGAAAGGCATTAATTTTATTGATTAGCATAGTTAAGTTTGTACCTTTATGGCATAAAGCAAACCATTTACCAGTAAATGACAATAATTCAAATAGCTGTTCAATCAGCAAGAAGCAATAAGCAGACAAATCTTGAATATACCCAGGGAATGCTACAATACTGAAATTTCCATTCAAAATGCACTACAATGCGATATTTAATTAATAAAAGAAACCAAAAAAATCCAAGATTAGAATTAATGAAGCCACTACATCTGGGTAATCCCTTTCTTTCACCATAATGAACTGCACCAGTCTACTGACTTGCTTGTGACGTTGCAAATTGCTTTAACTGTAACTGCTTCAGTGTCTCCTTACACCCGAAGAAGAAAATTGAACAAACTGGATTTTCAAAACTGTTGTGACTGTTTATGTACTTTTTTGTTGTTGTTGTTTTTTTTATAAAAACTATGCATATTCTGGTCATCTTAATATTTATGAATATACTGCATGTTAACAAGATGAATACACAGGCATATATTCAATAAGCATAAATTAACTAGTACAACTTTAAAATATTCTAAAACGATTCTAAAATGTAGTGCAATTATATGACATGAATGCCTTCAAACATTTAAATTTACATGATCAGCATGCAGTACTGATTTGTATTGTCTGCTATCAGAAAGAAATAGTTAAAATAGTACTAAAATGCAACAGAACTCTCGAAATTTTTTTCTTAATTTTATTTTAAAGTCAATTATCTGCTCCATTCAAAGAAAGGACTCAAGTAAACAGTCTTTCGTTCTTTTTTTATTTTTACCAAATTTCCACTGAAAATCACTAATAATGCCTAAACAATTAGAGGATGAGTTATATTTGACTTAATGAAAAGGGTCTTGTTACTATTGAATGCCTTTTAGTCAAATGAAGAATCAATATCATTGGCAATATATTAAAACTACTTTAAAAATAGTGAAAATGTAATTCAATTTTTCATATCATTTGTCACTGGAAAACTTTCAAGAATGCAAATGTGATGAATTTCATGAGAAACTTAACACTAGTTTACTTAGTTGTTAGTAAGTTATTAAACTAATATTTCTGAATTTGTCTGTTCCTAAATTTCAGCAAAATAATCTAACGTTAATAATAATATTTCGATATCAAAGCTAGATTTCTCAGGATTTTTTTTAATTTAAGTTATACATTTGGATGAAATTAAACCAACTATTCAAAAAATTATTTTATATTATTATTTTTTTTTTTTCATTTTTAAATAAAATGACAAATACAGTCTTTCAAAATTTAACCATTCGAAACACCGTCAACGTTGATCAATATCCTTTATTTTTCTCATTTTAAGACGCAATTGAAAACTGATAACAGTATGATTTCTATTTTCTTCGCTGTACAGAACTACAGTTAGTAGCTGAAATGACGCCGAGTTCAATTAATATATATGAGAAAAAAGAATAACTAAATAATCATATAAAAAAAAAAAAAGCTCTATTTTGGTACTGCGTCGCAACTGCTCAGAAAAAGGAGGGAACAGTGATCTATCACTCACATTTTCAAGACAATTGTGAATAAAATTAAATGTGTTTATATTATTCAAATATAATTAGATTAAATAATCCCAATATCTCAAAATACCTCATTGATCCTCAAAGATGGTAACATAGGAGAAACGAAGTAAGACTTCCAACATTAAAGCCCATTTCTCACTGTCAAGAAAGATCGAAAGTGCCTCTAATAACACTTATTAAATAGCTATAAAATATTCATCATTTATTTGAAAGTATCTTTTATTTAGTGTTTAAATGGCTTTATTTACTCATAAAAATAATGAGAAAAAAAAATCCTTCAACAAATTAATAAAAGCATGTCAGGTATTTTTTCAATTATTGAAATCGAAGTGTTATCTTCTCAACGTAAGCTTCCTTTTTTTAGCTTAACTTTTTTGTTAGTCTGTGTGTAAATAATTTTTCTACTTAATCAAAATTACGTTACATTGGATAAGAAGATGATTTATCAACCATTACCAGGATTTTAGGTGATTTATCTATTAGATGTGCCTGGAAGAGTTGTTGAGAAAATGTGAAAAAGAAGAACTTGTTTTTTTAAATGCGTTACATTTAATGGCTATTCTGACTGAAAATTTATACTTGTAAATTAAAAAATAATTATATTTCGTTATTTTTGATTATTCATTTCAAAAATTGATTCGTGATTAATGATTTTAAATTACTTTTATCCGTTTCTAATAATCTGGATCATGAATTCGAAAAATTAGAACTTCAAAAGTGAATCTCAACATGAAAGTTCAGCAAGTCATTAATTGTTCGTTTTCATCTTGGTATCCAAAATTTCAGAAAGCGTCATGGAAAAGGTGTTGTTAAGAGTTCTAGAAACGTTTTAGTAGTAGCTAAATATTCAGTCTATATGGTTTATTGAAAATGGGAAAGATGTATATTCTTAAAACAATCTAGTTCATGCCAACACATTCCATATTTATGGGGCTTTAAATTTCAATTTAAATTAAAAGATTTAAAGTTAATTATTTATTGACAGTCTAGTCAAACTCATTATTTAGCCTTGTATTATTTAATAACATTAAAAAAAAGAAGGAAAAAAAGAAATATTAAAAGGAATAACGAAACCAAAAATTGTGCAAATTTGCCTAACCTTAATATTTTGAGCTTAAATTCTCTATTTGCTTCGCAATATAATAGAAATCCAGAAATTTTCCTAATGTTTTAATCATAGAATATTATATGAAATTTTTGAAAAAATCGAATTATTGTCCCTAAAATTGTATTTTTAAAATAATTTTATCATTCAATAAAATAAAGAATTCAGTATTATTTCTCTATTTCCTGCCGCTTAATCAGGTATTAAACAGTTAAAAATCTCAATTTTGAATATTGGGATAAGCAAAATTTTGGTCATCAAAAATTATGAAGACTTATCTTCACTCTTGTGCAGAGTCCCATTGAAGGATAATGGCAACACACTTTGCACGAATATTTTTTTTCACTATTTGCTTATTCTTGTTCTTCATAAGATATAAGTTAACAAGCTAGGCCCATATTACGATATCCATTTTATCAGAAGTGATTTTTTATTTATTTATTTACTTATATGAATACAGTTGCAGTTCTTTTTAGTTTTCAAAAATTATGTTCATTTTTGTTCACAATAGTATTAATTCTATTCGAAAGCATTTTTCAAGCATATTGAATAGTCACAACCAAAGTAGAAAGGGACCCAATTTGTTTCTATGCTATGAAGATAATTGTCAGATGTTGCAATTTAACTATATATCTAAATATTTAATAGCTAATGTTAATCACTTTGTTGCGTTTCACAGCAACCGATACTCGTTATTTGTGACTAGATAATAGGCATACCTAGAAATTTGGAATAGGAAGGGAGATATGACAATCTAGCAGTACAACCAAAAAAAAAAGTTCTTTATTCTGTATGGGGAAGGGTGAGTTATAAACAATGATAGCATTCTAACCCCCCCCCCTAAAAAAAAATCAAAATGTCACATTTTATTCTATTTTCAAATGCATAGGAGTTACAACAACTACCAATACTGTACGTTCCTCCTTATTGCATCAATCTGACCAGTCATCAGTCACGATATTCCAGCAGACAGTGACTGATGATTTCAGAAGTTCTGCTGTCCCTTTGCATCATCTAACGAAAGGCTTTGCTACTAACTGGACTTTGGTGGAACTCATTTCAGAAATAATAGCCAGTTTTCTTCTAAAAACAAAAATCTTATTCTTTATTGCATGGATTACAAATGAATCATAAGTTTATCTTTGAACTTCAGTGTATCTTATATCTGCAAAGGATTGTCATGCATTCCAAGATTTGTGAACTTTGTGATATAATAATAGAATAACATCTTGAAAGTAAAAAATAATTACTATTTACCTGTTTATGGCTACTTTAACATCAGTTTCTAATCTATCTATCTATCTGATGGCTCAGGATTGTAATCGAAGTTTTTCAATCGTTCTTGACTGATATTTCATTTTTACTTTTATGTATTGCAAAGACAACAAAAATACCAAAGAAATGTGTAGATTATTTAGGAGTTATAAAGAAACAATAATCTTTTAATTAAAATACTGTATGTTTTTCTTTCTTCTGCAGCATTGTTATACCTCTATCTGACGACTTTGTCAAATATTTATTATCAGATGGCCTAGTTTTACCGGAAGGGTAAGTTACTAATTAATTTAAATATTTAAAAAAAAAATACTTGTAAAATAAACAACAGAACAATTAGAAAACTTATATAAGCTTAAACTATTTCCTATTACGTGTAAAGACATATACAGTCGGACCCCGATTTAACGAATTCATCAGGACCGAAAATTTTAATCGTTAAATTGGGGGTTATTCGTAATATCGGGGTCCAAAATAAAAAATTTCTGCGCTTACCTTATGGAACAGCCCTAATAAGCAACTACACAAAAATATCCATACTTAGAAATTGTACACTTTTTATTCAGCAGCTAATAATACAGCGAATAATTACTCACTAGTTAATTTGAAATTTTAAAGTATGTTTTGAGTAATGTTTGACAATTTCCTTGATTCCTGACTCAAAAAAGTTCTTCTTCGACTTTATGGAGAGAAGAAAATACAGCGTCATTAATATCCTGCTGCATTAGATATGTTTAGATATGTTTACCCAAACTAACAAAAAAAAAGTTTTTTTCGGCTGTTGAAATAATTCGTTAATTTGGGGTTTCTTATTCGTTAAATAGGGGGTTTTGCCTTCATTTTAATCAGGGAAAAAGGAAAATTCGTTAAATCGCGAAATTCGATAAATAGGGGGTTCGTTGAATCGGGGTCCGACTGTACTTAATTAAATAGAAGTCGTTTTAAAAATTGAGCAAAAGGAATTGTAATATAAATTACTAAAAAAAAAAATAACAAAATAAATCATTGTCATTATACAGTAAAACCCCGGTTAACCGAACTAAAGGGGGGGTGGGGGGAAAGCCGTTTCGGATAACAGTTTTTTCGGTTAAGCCATGAACATCTAATACAGCAACAGTATTTTGTACTGTAATTACAGTACGTATTTTTGAAAGGTTTTGAAGGTCAAACAAATTCAAAAATATCTTTGTATGCTACACTTATGTTCTTTATTAAAGTTAAAATTACATTTCTCGAATTATTTCCGTGCAGTACAGTTTTATTGTTTGGATTTGCAATTTTTGGAGGCATTTCGGATAACCCGGGTTTTGGTTGGCCCGTGTTCGGTTAACCGGAGTTTTATTGTAATTGGGAACGGGTTGCATTTTTGTTTCATGATTTAGTTTAGAATTTACTTTAATATTAAGATATAAAAATATGCAATCATGCAAAAAAAAAAAAAAAAGTTCTGTACTGAATTTAATATTTTTAGAAAGTGATCTGATGAAATATAATTAATATTCAAACATTATGTAGTTTTGCTTTGTCTAGTTGTGAGCCATAGCCAGCAGAGGGTTGGTGCTTGCCCCCCCCCCCCCTGCTTTTCCTAAATATTAAATTTTAACCATGTAATTTCTTTTCTGTACAAGCACCAATATATAAATATTTATTTTGCTTAATTACATAGTTTTACAGGATAATGTATTGTATTGGTCAAAAAATTTGTTCGTTTTATACGTATGTTGGCTCTAATAGCACTTAAATATCTTTGTCATTCGACAACATTTTGTTAGATTGTATTGTGACAGCCGCCATATCAATGTGCATTTAAAACAAAAACTGATCAAAATTGGTGAATTTTGTGTCGCCGATTTAATACTGAAGATGGAAGAAAATAAGAATGCAAGACTGCATGTTTCTTTGATGACCAGAGCAAAAACTGTTACAGCTTGGCTGGGAAGTTCTGATTCATCAGTCGTATTCACCAGACATTGTACCTTCGGATTTCCATTGATTTCAGTCTTTACAAAATTCTCTTAATGGAAAAAGTTCAATTCCCTGGAAGGCATCAAAGGTACCTTGAACAGTTTTTTTGCACAAAAAGTTAAAAAGTTGAGGGAAGATGGAATTATGAAGTTGCCTGAAAGATGGCAGAAGGTAGTTGAACAAACCGTTTGAAGACGTTCTTCAATAAAAGTATTGGTGAAAAGGAAAAATGTATCTTTTATTTTTACTTTAAAACCGGACAAACTTTTTGGCCAACTCAATACATTGCTAAAACATTTCGACCCCTCCTCCTCTGGAAAAATTTCTGCAGGCTCCCATGCCCACAATAAAACATCTCATTGTGACCCTCAAGAGTTTCAGACTACTAAATAATCGGATTTATGGCAGATAATGTAGAAGGTTTCAGAAAGGATGCAATGGAAAAATATCGCGATAAGAAAGTGTTGAAATTGGAGTGTATCCTGTTTGTTTTAATATACAACTGCATAGGAGAATTACGAGCTATTTTGAGTGAGCTAATAGCAAATAATGCTTTTGTATGTTCTGCAAAGCTTATGAAAAAGGTCTGAACCCAATTGTTGGTGAGCAGATTTCTTGCTATTATTGTCAGACTTCCTTTCTTGTATGCATATGTTTTGTATTGTATTGTCATCAATGTTTGTGTCATCCCTTTGTTAATGTTGGAGGGGGTGCAGCAGTTTGAAACTTAGGAAATTAATCGTTTTACCTTTCAGTAAAAATATTTTATTTTTTCATTAATTATTTCTATGTTAAATCTCATTATTTGCAATTGTTTGAATTCCCTAGATTTATCTAAGAGTATTCTGTAAGATCTATAACAAGATTTGAGAGCGAGAAATGAAATGTTACATAATGTATGGTGAATTATTTTTTGAGAATAAAGCAAACTTTGCAGTATTGCATTTATTAAATTCATAAGAGTTATTCATACTTACAGAAAGAAAAGTTTTATTTAAATTTTTCCATTCAAAATTTTTTTTTCTTTATATAGGGTGGTCCAGGGTAAATACCGGACAAAAAACTAACTTTTATAATAACTCAAAGGTTAAGAAAGTTTGAGATATATTTTTTTTTATGCAGATTACATAATAATAACAGAAGGTATCTGGACATATATACTGTAATGTCACAAACACAAAAAAAGAAAAAAAATGATGTGTGTCCAGTAATTACCCTGGCAATGGGGCAATTCTCGGACAACCATGGGATATTTTGCAGACAGTGATTTCTCTACTGCTCTGTGCATGATTTAGTGAAAGTCAATGTTTACTTGACATAGTAGTGTTCTTTAAGTACCTTGATAGAGGTAATTAATGGATACTAAATAACTTCATAAAAAGTGAATAGTTTATAAATAATGGAAAGAAACATCAAATCAAATTCACACTTTTATAATGCCCTCTTTGTAAGATCATATAACACAAGTAATGACTTACTACAAACGTTTGGTTTATATTTCACTTTGAGCAACAACATAAATGAAGACAAAAAATATAGCTTGAAACATGTCAGTGTAACATTCTACAGTATTAAAAGAAATAAAAATAAAAACTGACATTTACAAAAAAATGCCTTCAGTGTTCAGTTTATCAGTCAAAACTTGATATGAAGAAGCCACTGACTTTAGTAGAACCAAACTTCAGAGTTACGAATGAAAAACAAAAACACAATATGATTTACAACAAAAGCACTATTGATTGTAGATGAACTCAAGATTATATTGAAAAGCAAGTAAAACTAAGTTTCAATAACAAACAATAAGTGAGCTAGCTAATCTCTGGTCTACATATTGTCAATATCTTATAAGGGAAGTCCGCAAAGTGTTACTCTGAATTTGATATTGGTTTATGGGTCACTTTATAGTATTTTCAATGCTGAGTCCGAATTTGATATTCATTTTCATCTCCGGTTAATAGTTTTCGAGATATACACATGGGGGCGTAAAAACTTTAAATTTTTATAACTTTTTAACAAATTGAGATAGAATAAAAATTCCAATGCAATTATGTTACTTGTATACATGACTACCATGTGTGTCAATATGAACTGGATCCGTCAACTAATTTCAAAATGGTGGATCCAAAAATCTAAATTTATGGCACTTTCAGTGGAAAATAGGCTCATCCAACCCAAAACTCAAAAACCGATTGATAGGTGGCAGCACAAGACAGGCAAGACAGGGCAGTTACAGCAATTTGATAATAGATGACTTCTTTGTGCGTAGCCAAATAAAACCAATAAACTTATTTAAATCTCCTTAGCCGGAAATACGAATTAAAATTAAAACATACAGAATTATAAAGAAATAAAGCCACTAGGAAAGCATTGGTTTTTAAATAATAAGTTTATTGGTTTTATTTGGCTACGCACAAAGGTGCCATCTATTATCAAATTGCTGTAACTGCCCTGTCTTGTCTGTCTTGTGCTGCCACCTATCAATCGGTTTTTGAGTTAGGGTTGGATGAGCCTATTTTCCATTGAAAATGCCATAAATTTAGGTTTTTGGGTCCACCATTTTGAAATTAGTTGACGGATTCAGTTCATATTGACACACATGGTAGTCATGTATGCAACTAACATAAATGCGTTGGAATTTTTATTCTATCTCCGTTTGTTAAAAAGTTAAAACAAATTAAAGTTTTTATGCCCCCATGCGGATATCTCGTAAACTATTAACCGGAGATGAAAATGAATATCAAATTCGGACTCAGCGTTGAAAATTCTATAAAGTGACCCATAAGCCAATATCAAATTCAGAGTAACACTTCGCGGACTTCCCTTGTTAGCTGTTAAGCTATTTGGCTTTCATGGCATGTTTCTTCAACTTATTGCTCAGTTAGAATACGAAAACTGCAACGAAAAGGAAAAAAAATAGCATTATTAGGGTGTCTAATAATTGTACCGAATGCTGTCTGGAAATTACCCAGAGAAAACGTATAGACCTACTTTTCTTACCAGTCTCCCAAGAATGATAATTCTTACATCAAGACATTCCTTCACATGTACCCTTAACATGAAATTTTAAAAATCTGCTGCAAATGTAACACATGAAAAGTTACGTGAATATTTGTATAATCAATAAAAAAAATTGAAACACTTTTTTTTAGCATGTACCAAGTTTCATTTTTTTGTACTCTTGTGTGCAGGAACAGAAAAAAATTATAAGTGTATTCTTGCTAAATAATCATTACAAAGCAGATTTTTTTCAGACCTCTTCCTTAAACTGTGTTCGTGTGACGTCCGGTAAATACTCCAATTTCAGGAGAGAGGAACCTGAAAAGAAAAAAAGATTAAAACTTATTAACTTTTCTATTTAAATTATGGTAAATTAAATCAAATTTCCCTTTTAGAGATATAAAAAAAGCCTATTTAAGTTATTTTGCTGTTAATTTTTCTTAGTTTTGTTTTATTTCTTCTTTAAAGGTCTTTTTCTGAAGCAAGGGCTGCTGAAAATATTGATGATGAATCGTCAGATGAAGTAAGAAAAATGTATCTATTATTTAAATTAAATTCTAGATTTCTAAGAAAAGAATGAAGAAACTAATTTTCTCATTACTCACTACTATTTTTTTTTTTTTCCTGAATAGGTCGATTGGAGTAACGATGACAGCGTAGCAGCTGAGGTATCCAATAAACTAGAAAATTCTATATAAATTTAATATTAAGCTTTAAAAGTTTGCCTTTACAGTAAATACTTTACTTTATTATCTCTTGATTTTCACTCAGCATAGACTTTTTTTGTTTGTCTTGTGCATCTTCACAATTCAGAGTAGTTTTTAGATCTAAATTAATTGCATGTAAATTAATGTTGCAATGAAATAGTTTTAAGGTTGGGCAAAATTATACAATATAAAATTAAAGGGATTTAAAAAAAAAAACCTTGCTAAGTTGGAGAGCTATTTCTCAATTTGGAATCATTAGTTTTATGAACATTAACTTAAGAGTTTAATTTTTTTTTTTTAATAATTTAAATGTAGTTTGATAATTGTAATGACAATAGAAATATTGATCATGGGCAGACATCTTTACTTGGAGAACTATATTATGTTGTTATGATATAATTTTACCCCATTCTCCTTCCTTCTGTATCAAAATCAGACCAAAATTTCACTGATCATTGTTTTGTTGTATATACTTATGCATGATTCAAGTGATTGTAACTTTGATTTGAATCATTACTATTAATAGTATTCCTCCTTTTATTCTTGTCACACACTGAACAAGACTATTGTTGAGTGAATAAAACTAAGAGGGTCGTTCAATAAGTAATGCAACACATTTTTTTTCTCAAAGTAGATTTGTTTTATTACAGTTTTAAATACATCACCTTGTTCCTCAATTCTTAAGCACAAAAAAATATTTTTCAACATAATCTCCGTTCAAGTCTATGGCCTTACGCTAGCGAGATGTCGAGCTTGTATGCCTTGACGGAACCACTCTACTGGTCTGTGCCTCAGCCAACTTCTGACTGTGTCAAGAACTTTCTGATCGTTTCCATATTGCTTCCCATGAATTGCATCCTTTAGAGGTCCGAATAGGTAGAAGTCCGAAGGTGCGAGATCAGGCATATAGGGTGGATGAGTGAGAACAGTCCAGTGAAGTTTTGTGATCTCCTCGTGGGTATACAGACTTGAGTGTGGTCTGGCATTGTTCTGGAGCAGAAGTTTGTTCACATCTTTGTGGCCAAGAACATGCTGGAATCATTTCTTAAAGAGTCTTCACATAGGCTTCTTAGTTGATCATTGCAGGAGTCACAGCTGTGTGTGGCCGACCAGAGAGCGGGAGATCAGACAATTTCCCTTTACCTTCTTCTGATGATGACAGATGATTCGCCCAATGACTCAGTGTTTTTATCAACTGCCTGGTCTCCATAGACATTCTGTAAGCGCTTGTGAATATTTGTCATGATCTCCTGTTCCGCCAAAAGAAATTCAATAACGGCTCTCTGTTTGAAACACATCTCATTTGCAGACGTCATCTTGAACGCTACCTACATTGCTGCTGCACAGTGGAGAATGATGAAAGAATTTGAGAAAGTGCGGAAATGTTTGAAGATACTGTACAGAAAATTTTGCATTTTTTTCTCAAATATTAGCAGAGAAAAAAAAGTCTTGCATTCCTTATTGAACGACCCTCGTACAATGCAGCATTCCTCGTCTTTATTATTATGGTTTTGTTTTTTTAAATACAGTATTTTTTATTTTATTTTTATTTAAATCTAGGCACCAAGTTTTCCTGAACTTGATAAAAAAATCAAAGATGCAATTAAAATTTTAGGAGGCTGTGTTTTTCCGAAGTTAAACTGGAGTTCCCCAAAGGTAATTTTACAAAAGCTTATCTTTCTTTTATTTTTTTAATTACTTTTTTATTATTATAAATTTGTAGGATTCATTTTTGTTGTCTCAGTTTTATCATCATTTTCTATTACCTGAGTTATATGTTATCATTTTTTCTTTCTTTTTTTTTTTTAAATTGTGACTGTCGTACTTCATAGCATTTAAGGTACTGATTTTTAACCTTTTTCAACTTACAACTTATTGAGTAAAATGCTAAAATTGTCAAGACATATCAATCAGTTTTTTAGAGAGAGATTTTTTTACCATATCTATAAACTATTGGGTGAGTGCAAAAGTTCTACCCGTTTTTGGATATGAAAATTTGCAATGGAATTGCCGTTACACACAACATTGTAATGATGCAAATGTCTGCCAATCAAACGTGTGGATGCCTCACATATAAATGCATCATGTCTCACAAAGTTAATCATCTCAAAAAAAATATCGGAGGGGGTAACATGGAAAGCGAGAAGGAGCATATAAGACATTGTTTGTTATACGAGTTCGATAAAAAGAGTACGGCAGCCGCAGCATGTCGCAATGTTTGTCAAGTTTATGAGGAGGATGCAATAGACGAAAACACATGTCGTCGATGGTTACGTAAATTTAGGGAAGGAGACAGAAGCTGCCAAGATCAGGCTAGGAGTGGACGGCCATCACACGTTGGAGAGGACGATATTGACCAAGCCATAAGGAAGAGCCCGAACCCAACCATGCAAGAATTAGCGGAGACCTTCAACGTACACCGGACAATGGTCGAGAGACGGCTGGTTAAGTTGGGTTTTACAAGAAAGTTGGATCGTTGGGTTCCACATAACCTGACAGCTAATCAACAGGATGACCGAATCGCCACCTGTGTTTCCTTGCTTTCCCGGTACAAAAATGACCCATTCTTGACACGAATTGTGACAGGAGATGAGAAGTGGGTTATGTACCGTTACGTAAAGCATCGTAGGACTGTGTGTCGCCCTTCTGATCCACCTGCATCAACTTTGAAAGCTGAACTTCATCCCAAGAAGGTGTTATTGAGTGTGTGGTGGGATGTGCAGGGAATAATTCACTGGGAAGTCCTGCCACTCAACCAAACCATCAATGCTGCCTTCTACTGTCTACAGATAGACAGGCTGCATTCAAATTTGGTACCAAAGCGGCCAGGTCTCATCAATCGTCGCGGTGTTATCCTTCATCACGATAACACCAGGCACATGCTGCTGTCATCACTTGCCAAAAGTTAGTGGGCTTTGGTTGGAGGTTTTATCCCACCCTCCCTATTCTCCTGACTTGGCACCAACTGACTATCACCTATTTCGTGCGTTGAACAATTCCTTCAGTCAGAAAATCTTTGATGATCTTGATGCTGTGAAAACTGCCATCCAAGACTTTTTTGACTCGAAACCGCCGGAATTTTACCGCCGTGGGATTCATCTTCTACAAGAAAGATGGCAAGAGGTCTTAGATAGCAATGGGGATTATGCACAATAATAGGTACTGTTCATTTTGCGTTTATTTGCTCTTCTTTATGGGTAATAAAAACGGGTAGAACTTTTGCACTCATCCAATATTTCATAGATCTTTCTCCTTCTCTGTCTCTTTATCATACATCTTTCTTTTCCTCAGAGAAATAAAGAAAAATCAGCTTTTTCAAAATCTCTTTTTCATATTCCTCTCCAACGTAATATCAACAATTTGACAGAAGGTGATTCATCATCTTACGCCATGATTTTCAACATAGATGCATCTTGAGCTTCCTTAGAAACAGTTGTGGTTTCGGTAAATTGTTTAGCCTGGCATTTTGATCAGCTATAAGTGTTTTACAATATTTAATTGGTTTCTTAAAATATGAGAGCTTTGTGCCAAAACGTGTTTTCAGCTTATTTGGTACCAAAGCTTAGTTTGTTATTTTCTCACCACAATCAACACACTTAAGATGTGGCTGCTCTTCTCCAGATGCAATGAATCCGAAGGAATTCTTACTAAGAATAGTCTTCATTTCAGATACTGGCACCCAACAATTTTAAAACTAACCCTAATGGCACTGTCAATAAAAACTAGTTTCAATCACACTGATTCATTGTCAGCATCTAACTTACATTTTTAAATTAGAAATCTGTCCACATCTAATAAGCCCTAAAGAAAAAGAAGAAGAAGCAACTAAATTCAAAAATAACAAGAAAAATGAAGTAGAAGTAATAAACAAAAAAGCAAATAACAGATGACTGAAGACGGACACTGGTGGCTTTACAAAGACTAAAGGTGGCAAGATATTAAATTGTCATTGTTTTTATAATTACTGACCTTTTAAATATACAGTATTTCTAAATATTTTCTTGATTTTTTTTTTATTTCACAATTTTTCCCCTTGCTTCTTTTTTAAACTCTTACCCAAATTTCTGTGGCATACCTTCAGACCCTTTACAATACACTGGTTGAAAATTGCCAGTCTAATGTGTAGATACTGTACAGTTGAAGTTACCAAACCACTAGGCTGTCACCTGAAAAGCTTGTTTATTATACCCTAAGTATACTATTTTTTGGGTGGAATTCTAAAACCATCTCCCAATCTTATTTATAGAATTCATTATCTCTTTTTTTTCATGGTTTTTACTTAAAACTCTGGTTGCTACAATTAATAAGCATTTGGCAAATTTTGAAATGAGTAATGATTATTGCAAACTGAATAACAACAGCAGAAATTCATTTTACATTCAACAAAAGATAATGATCAATAAAATTTGAAGTATCATAGCTGCGGGTACTTTTGTTATGTATTGGGTTGTCAAATAAATTTGTTCGTTCTTTCCATTTAGTATGTCCTTATTTTCATCGACAATTGTTTATTCTTGTGCAGCCTTGGTTTTCATTTTTAATTTTAACAAATCAGTCAATAATATATTCTCCTTCACTGTTCATGACTTGTTGCCAATGTTCCACTAGCTTGCCAATGCCTTGACGGTAAAAATCACGGGGTCTTGACTCGAAGAATTCATCAAGCCATGTTTTCAGCTCCACATCATTGTTGAATGAAAGACCTCGCAGACTGTTGGAGAGTGACCAGAAAAGGTGATAATCTGAAGGCGCTAAATCAGGAGAACACGGTGGGTGAGGTAGCACTTCCCAACTGAGCTCTTGAATAGCATTTTTGGGTCAAATTAGTGACCTGTGGGCGAGTGAAGGTGACGGGTGACAGTTTCATGAGAACATCCCATCTGATCCAATTCCTTAGTGGATTGGCAAGGATTCTCATGTATTGAGCTTGTTCAATTGATCTTCATCGAATTGAACAGGTAGACCAGAACCTGTGAGATCAAATTTCCCCTCTGTGAAGTGTGAAAACATTTCTGTGCCATTCTTTCAGTAATAGGGCCTTCTCTGTACACAGCACAAATCTCTCGAGCAGCTTTGGAACCTTGATTGAAAGCAAAGAGAAGCAGGTATCAAAAATGCTCATTTTTGTCTTCTTGCCACTCCATCGTCATATCTCTGAAAAGAGGCGAAATGTAATCAAATTTCAAAAACGATAAACATAATTTATAGAGGAAGAATATAGCTACAACAACAATAAAACACTACTATAAAAATATTTTTCATGTTAATTCAAATAATGGATAAAAACCAAACAAATTCATCTGACAGCCCAATACTACTGATTAATCTTCTCAGTAGGAAACTAGCTTTGTGGACCTCTTATATACCGATTACACAGACTCAAAATTTACCTTATTAATACATATTTCATTTATTAGGATGCAACATGGATTTCCCTGAATAATTCTCTCAAATGTAAAACTCCAGGAGATATCTATCTGCTTTTAAAAAGCTCTGATTTTGTCACTCATGACATATCTCAACCGTAAGAACTTATTTATTTATTTATTTAAATTTAAAGAAAATGTTTAATTTACCAAACCTCCAAATATATAAGAAGAAAAATTGAAAATGAATGCACTTACTTGACAGATTAATAGGACAACAAAAGCTGAGAACATAAAGTGAAAGTATGTGTACTTGTGATCTCACTATTGTATACTTTGTATAAATAAATAAATAAATAAATAAATAAATTCTGTTTATATATTGTATGCTTTCACTACTGTACTTTCCCCACACTTTCACTGTATTCTTGCCTCGAATTGTCCTAAATGTTTATGCTGTCCCTGAAGACAGTTTAGTATTCAGTATTACGTATAGTATTCAAAACTGTCAGGTTATTCCTATCTTTTTATCCCGTTTATTTATTTTACATTATCAAGTAAGTGTGTTTCATTTTCAGTTTTTCCTTTTAATTTCATACATGCATGTTGAGCCTTCTCACTCTAAATATATGAAGGGTTCACAACCAAATTGGACCAAGTCCATCTACACTAAATTGGAGAAATCACGGTTTGAAGTTTTTAATGTACAAGTAAGTCTATGGAAGTAATATTGTAAAAACAAATATCTCTGGGAGAGAAAAGGTATTAATCACTTGATTCCTTATGGAAGTGAAAGAACATGTTTTTAGGTTACTCAAACATGAACTATCTCCATTTTGCAAAAATATGGACTTTGATGTACTATGGTTGGGAGCCCCTCATATATTCCCCTGAATACTTTTGCTTAAATACTCAACATTTCCAGGGCTGCATTACATTTGTTTTAATGAACTTTTAAAGTAATCATCTGGCGTAGATTAGAATTCACTGTAAATTAACATTTATATATCATTTATTTTTTTTATTTTTTTATAGTTTTAAAAAATGTGAAGATGAACGTATTATTATGGAACCCAATTTAATACAATATGAATTGATTTTACGTAAATGGGTAGAAATTAATCCATCTTCTGAATTTAGATGTTTTGTAAAAAATAATCATATAATTGGTAAGTCTTAACATATATTATTCAAATTGTTATATATATATTTATCTTCAAAATGTAATAAAGTATTAAAAATATGAAGAATAAAAATTTTCATATAGTGATTAATTAAGAAGTGACAAAATCTTTATAATTAAATATATTAAGTAATCTAGTAGCTTAAGATCAAAATTTTTAAGTTTTAATTTTGAATAATTCTTTTGCTTTACAATTTCTATAGGAATCTGCCAGAGAGATCCAAATAGTTTTTATCCTCACATTTGTCAATTTAAAGAAGAAATAATTCAAGATATAATGTCTTTTTATTCTGAGAAGATATGTGGAAAATTTCCAGATTCCGACTGTAAGTTAAAAAAAAAAAAACATCATATTTTCATTCGTTATTCATTGAGTTTATAATTACTGAAAGTATTATAGATTTCTAATATGCAAACATAGACTGATATAATTTCATTTTTAATTTTACAGATGTTTTTGATGTTAGTCGCCAATGTAAGGTATAAACAAATTTTTACTTATAAGGACAGAATTCACAAGCTTCTTTTTTATAATGATAGAAATTTAAAAAAAAGGTTTATACACACTCATGCTCAAAAGTTAAACGATTGACAGCTTCGAACCTTTCCAGGCATCCAAATATCACCAAACTTGGCAGAAAGGTATAGTAGGTTCTACTAACAAAGAAAACACAAAACATAAAGGTGGCAATACAGGTGTGGGAAAAAGCACAGAAACCGCCAAAGATGTCCTTATAAAGAGAATATGCAGCATATGCTCCAGCCCCATCCAGCCACCTGCAGGTGGGTTATGTTCCCCGGATACATATCTGTGAAATGGGCTGGCCAGTCCGTTGGTCAGATATCTTCGTAGGTGAGGTACTCCTCTACCAGTTCAGGCGTATGTGGACTGGCGTTGTTATCCATGTAGAAGAAGGCAGGCTTATATGTTCCCCTATAGAGTCACACTTACTGTTGAAGGATGCTGTCATGGTATGCTTGGCCTGTTATGGCATACCATTCAAAGATGTGGAGTAGTGAACGTGTGCCCAACATTATGCCAGCCCACACCATAACACCGGCACCTTCATACTGGTTACGTTCGAGGATGTTGGATAACCTGTTACTACTCCCATGATCCCTCCAGATGTGGGCACATCAGGAATCACTTTCCAGACTGAATCTGGACTCGTCGGAAAACATTACATGGGTCCACTGCACCTGTATCCATGCTGAGTGTTCTCTGCACCACGCCAAACAATGTCTGTAGTGGATCAGTAATAAGGGGGGTAATTGCACCTGTCTTGAATCATACAGTCAGGTCTCATTTAATTGCCAATTCACAGTACAAGCTCTCCCTGTGGCTGCTGCCAGGTTCCTTGCTAGTTCCCATCCTGTGTTCCAGTTGTGCTGCCTGGCACTTAGCATAAGATGTTGGTCCTCCTGGGGTGTGATGATTTTTGGATGTCCACATCCAAAGCATTGACAAATATTCTCATCTTGGAATCTTCTCCACAATCTAGATAAGACACTGGTTGAAATGTTTAGGGCCTGTGGCACCTCCAACAGTAATTGACCGGCTTCCAATTACTCTACCTCTTGTCATCCAGATGGATACACTGGGCCATGACAAACTGCAAGCATGAGTTGGAGCAACCATACAAATCACCCAGTACATTATAGGCAAACATCAGGAATGACAGGTGCTGCCGCCACCCTGAAGTCTTTGGTGGGTTGTTTTTTCTCCCAATAGCTGTACTGCCACCTTTGTTTTTTGTTTACTATCCATTAGGACATGTAGGACCTACTGCACCTTTCTGCCAAGTTTGGTGACATTTGGATGCCCGAAGCTGTCGACCCCTTAACTTTTGAGCATGACTGTAAAAAGACAGAATCCAGCAGATCTGGGAAAAAATTCTGTAACTTTCTATATCTCATCAACTTAATCAAGGTTTACATTTTGTTTTTAGCTATTTTCTTTGATTTTAATTCCTTCTGTTAATCGTCTGAAATGTCTGAACATCTTAAATTACCAACTGCATTCATACTGTAGAGCAGCGATTCCAAACCTTTTTTCACTTGCATACCCCTTGACAGCCCAACTTCATAAATATACCCAAAATATTAGAAGATTTTTGTAATTAAATAGTTGCTGTTATGTCAGTTTTATTTGTTGTAACTAAAAATAAATATGTCAGTAATGGGATTTAAATAATGAATTAAACAAACTATGTGTACATATTTACAGTGTCGTTAAACACTGTTTAGGGAGGGATAAGGAGGACTTTTCTCATGGTCAGATAACGAAAAAACCCACACCACCCTCACCATAGTGTTGGATTATTTTGACAGCTTTTACTTTGTCTTTTGTCTTACACTGATGACATAGGTGCCTTTTTATGCCATTATTCAATTTTTTCGCATACCCCCGAATGTCCTTCCCCTTATCCCCAGGGGTACACATACCCTAGGTTGGGAACTGCTGCTGTAGAGTAAGACATGTCAGAGAAAAAAAATGCATCCAAACCACAATATTTTAATATAAATGAATGAGCTTATTAAATATTTAGCTTATGTCGGTAATTTCTTCAAACTTTTCATACTAAACACAAGTTTAGCTCCTTTTTACAGCTGTTTGAAACTTTAAAACAACATAATTTATAAATAAATTCCTTAATATTGAAATATATGTGAAACCACTGTAGGGCCAGTCCAGGTCAAATCAACAAGGTCCTCAAACTAATGTTTTTTGATTTTTGTGAAATTTGGCATGCATAAAGATATGAGCCTATGTAAAATTGCAGGTCTTCATCTACAAAATTTGTGATTTCAGGCATTTTTTTCGCCACCTTGAAAACTTGAACACTTAATAATTCTGTAACCAGGGCACCTACTGATATGATTGAGGTGTCTTTGGAAAGGTCTTGAAGAGCTCATTTAGATGAGATGTTACTTGCTTGCATTTGGACAAAAACAGTTTTTGTCCATTTTTTCAAAAAAGGATCTTCAATCTTTTTTTCAGAAAAAAATATGTTTTATATGTACTAATACTCATTAACTGTAGCAGATTGGAAGATGTAATGCCAATGGGATCAGGAGTATTGTTAGATTCAGTAAAGCAGGAAATCCCATTTACAGTAATGTTCTTACTACTTGCACGCTTAAAAACATATTCTGATTTGCATGTCACATCAGAAATGTAAGTTTCCGTGTCTATCGTTGTGTGGTGAAGATTTCGCTACTGCACTTTGAAATGAATTGAAGAGTTACAAGGACTTGATGACTGTTAATATATCTGCAAGTGACACAGATATGAATTTGTTTGCTTATGTTGTATGTGTTGTAATCCGTTAAATAGTAAAGGACCTGGTAATGCAGGCAAGAATCTTAGGTCTGTGACATTATGGATGAGAGAACTTATTTTCAGATTTACATTTAAAGCTAAAATTTGTGATAATTGCCATAGGTGAGATGAGAAATAAGCAATAGTGTGAAGCCAAAGATATCCAGTTCGAAGAGAACACTGATATTTCAGAAGAAGACAGTACACCTATCAATGAGATAGTTTACTTGCTTTGGGTGAATGCCAATCAAGAAGAAATGTCTTTCAGAAACTAATTACTTACAAAGAAACTGCAGAAAGTGAATGAAACTGTTTAGAATACAATTTTTCCCCCTGTGAAAAGGGAAGAATCGTTAATGTTAGGCAGGGCAGAGAGTGAGATGACCAGCCAGCTGAAAGAAAAGTTTACATCAATATCAGAGATGTGAAGGTCCAGACATAATGTTACCTCAAAGTTCGAGTTTGCGTAAAATTCAATAGGAGTTTGCAGTAACGAATTACATGGCAAGAAAAGCAAGAGAGCTTGTGGAAGAAAAAATAGGTGTTGACATTTAATAAAAAATCAGGAACAAGCTTACCAGAAAAAGCTATGAACATTGTTAAACAAATTTATTGTGATGATGCTGTTAGTCAAAATGATGCCTGGGAGAAAAGACTTTAATTCGATGAGAGTAGATGAAAACAAGTGTCATGTTCCAAAGAGAATTATATATTATAAAAGCGTTATTTTGTCTGTCATAAGACTTAACGTTTTTCCAATTTTGTGACCAAACTATAAGAGATAGAGTGGTAATATAAATGGATAAAATGTAGATCTTTTTAAGACAAACAAAATGCTACAAAAATCTTTCGAAAAAAGTTTTTGGTTTCCAAGATGGCGCCTTTTAAAGGGTCAAATTTTGACTTTTTCTCAATTTAAACGAAAAGTATAAAAGATGGAAGAGAACATTATATTGAGAAAATGTTGGTATTTGAAAGTTCTATCGAACGATGTATCACTTATTCACAAACGCTTCAGCGTTTGCAAGATACATGCAAAAATGTGAATTTTCGGTGTGTGACGCCGACCCGCAATACATCCGAGTTATTCGGAGAAGCCACAACGGGCTGGGAAGTTATATATTCACCCATTTTTTAATTTGCTAAATAAATAAAGTTTTTTTTTTTGAATGCTATATATGCAAGGGTTCCGGAGGAAAGCAACGGTACCCGGCTATTATTATTATATATTATAAAAACATATATTATAAAACGTTATTCTGTCTGTCATTCTGTAAGCAAAATGCTAAATTACAAATTACTAAAATGTTACTGAAATAGAGAATCTATTCATAAAAAATGAAAATATATTAAACAACTGTCCAACTATACTGATTGGCGACGTAAATATAGATATTTTCAAAATGATTAAAAACAATGTAGTACAGAAATACGTAAAACTTATGTGCAATAATGGTTTCAAAAATCGTCTTTACGGAACAACAAGAAACTGTACAATTCATGGAAATACGAAAACAAATATAGATCATATTTTCATAAATAAACATGATATCAAAACACCAGGAATAATATGCAAAGAACGAATCGGATAACAGTTGAAAATGAGAAAATAACACATCCAAATATAATCTATAAAGAACTAATCAATGATGTTAACAAAACAAAATTCATGAAAATCTACATATATAAAAAAGAAAAGTTCTGACTCACTCACTCACTGACTCATCAACGCTCACCCCAAACCCTTGGATCTAGAAAGCTGAAATTTTGCACAGAGGTTTCCTTTATGATGTAGACAAGGAATAAGACCGGATTTTTCGAAATTCGGGATAGGGAATAATCTGGCAAACTGACGAAGTGTATGGCGGCAACCCCAGGTGTGTGGCGCCAACCCGCAATACACCTGAGTTAAGTGGAGAAGGGCACAACGGGCTGGAAAGTCGTATATTCTCCGATCTCAATATTAATTTGCTAAATAAATAAAGTTTTTTTTTTTTTTTAATGCTATATACGCAAGGGTTCCGGAGCGAAGCGACGGTACCCGGCTAGTCCTACTATATTCTCTTAAAAGAGGCTTACATGCTGTTCAAAACTCATCATTCAGAACTAACTGTGGGGCAGAAAACGTTTCAAATTTGGAAAATATCTTTGGCTTTACACTACTGCTTATTACACAGTTCACCAAGCAGCTTATGGCACTCACCACAAATTTTAGCTTTTCCATGTAAATCTGGGAAAAGTTCCAACCATAATGCAACAGATCTAAGATTCTTTCTTACCGTGTTCTTTACATTTTAATAGATTACAACACCCACTATATAGCAGACGTACTCATTTCTGCATCACTTGCAGGTATATTAACGACATGAAATTCTTATATCTCTTCAATTCACTTTCAAAGTGCAGTGGAGCAACCTTCACCCTGAAAAGATAAGCAAAGAAACTTACATTTCTGACATGCAAGTCAGAACATGTTTAAACGTACAAGTAATAAGAAAATTTACTGTAAAAGGGATTTCCTGTTTTACTGAATCTGACATAACTCCTGATCCCATTGGCATCCCAACTTCCAATTTGGTACAGTTAATGAATAATAGTACAAACACAACATATGTTTTTCTGAAAGAAATTAAAAGATCCTTTTTGAGAAAAATGGCCACCAAAATTTTGATTACAATGGCCAAAACGTTTTTTGTCAAAATAAGGCAAGTAATCATCTGAAAGACCTCTTGAAGACTTTTCTCAAAGACACCTCAATCATATCTCTAGGTGTCCTGGTTACTGAAATATTAAAAGCTCAAAGTTTCCATGGTGGTGCAAAAAATGGTTGAAATCGCAAATTTTGCACCCCTATAACTTGATAAAATATAGCAGATATGGACCTGGAATTTTGCATAAGCTCATATCTTAAGTGGCCCTTTATCTATGCCAAATTTCAGAAAAATCATAAAATGTGAGGTTGAAAAATGCTTCTTCATTGGTTGATTTCACATGGAATGACCCTGTGGCTATTTTAGTAATCATTATTAAAAACTGATTGTGTTATGTTACCTCTAATAACAAATCATATGGAAAATTTAGTTTTCATTTAATAAAAAAAAAAAATTACAAACATATAAAAAGTAAAAATTTTATAAGTGTCAAGGAAATATCATAGCCCTGTATATGTATTTGTTTACATACTCATACAGAGCTATGACATTTCCTTGACACCATATATATATATATATATATATATATATATATATATATATATCAATTGTTATTACTTAATATAGATATGATACTTAACTAAGTTTTCCTTGAAGAGTAGGATTATGAACTGGGAAGATGCAATTCTAAATTATATACATAGGTTTAATTTGGCCTCAAAATGGCTTGGACCCCCGAGATATTAACGTTTTTGGAAATATTTTCATCTGCAGCCACTGTGCTTTGCCTCCTCTGAGAATCCTTTCATGATCATCCTCTTTAGAAAAAAAAAAATGCCTTAAAAAATTTGAAATTTTTATCAGTTTTGTTTAGTCTATTTGCCGATGGTTTTTCGTTTTTTTTTTTTAATTTATGGAATTTCAATGTTAGCTGTAATAGCATATAATTAAAAAAAAATATTCTTTTATTTTAAATTTATGAGGCTAAATGTTAATGATAATAGTATATTAAAATAGTATTTTATTTTTCCACTTAGGATAAAGTAAAACTTATCGACTTCAATCCCTATGGATCTGTGACAGATTCTCTTCTCTTTGACTGGAACGAATTTAATGAAAATACTATTTCTGAAAATAATGAGGTAAAAACAAAACAGGAATTTGTTTTAGTTATTTTTTTTTCCTAAGTGACAGTCATTTATAAACTCAGCTTAAAAAAACTCAGTTGGTTTTACAGCTGTCTTTAAAGTAATTATTATTTCCTTGATGTTTTGTACAATTTGCAATTTCTTTCTTGAAAGATCTTAGAAACAACTCGTAGGAATGGTCAACGCCAGATTCTTCAAAAACAAAAGGTTATGTTACAAATAAACTTTTTAGAAGTTGACTTGAGACTATAACAAACGAGATCAGCATTTCAGAATCTCTTATGAGTGGATAAAACTTAATAAAAACAGGAAATAATGTGGAAATCACACAATAAGATAAATAAAAAATATAACAAGCTCAAGAGAAATGAATGGTAAGACGATCGGCTTAGTCCTTAATAAAAAATAAAACACGATTAAATTCAAAAATTGCAGCCCTGGAGAAATACAGTTGATGGAAAGTGATTGAGAGTTCAGATAACACAGATTTCCAGTAGCAGCAGTGTCTCCGATTTGGTCAGCTGGAAAGTGAAGATAAAGTTACTTACAGCATTGGCCTTATCTTACAGTCACTAGTTATCTGAACTAGTTTTGCTTATCTGGCCAGATTAGATAAATTCTTGAAGCATAAATGGCACAATGAATTTTCACAAATTCCAGAGTTTGCTGAATATATTCACTTCGCGATGAAACAAAGTATGGATAAATGAGCCTGTCCTTTCATTGTCCATCAAACTGTCTACTACACTAGTAACTGCATTAATTATGAGTCTCTTTACTCATATCGTCCTGTTTGGTAAACACGAAAAATGTAGTCTCCTACCATGAGTGAAGCCGAGATGATCTCTTGAGTACATTTCAAAATTAATCTAAAGACAAAAAGGGAGGGGAGGGTTTCCACAGAAAATAAAAGTTAAAAATAATTGGTTAAAGGATGTTAGAAGACAGTAAGAAGTGCAAAATGAAAGAGAGGGTCAAGTTCCCATAGAAAATAAGATTACCATGGTAACAGGACAAAAACAAGTAGAAATTAGAGAAAAATAGGTTGAAAGCGATTAAACAAGAAAAACAAAACTTTTCCAAGTTAAAATAATAAAATAGGAAGAGAATAAAATAGATGAATTAAAAATAGAGATAATATAAAACAAAAAAAAAAAAAATGGCAGGACAAATTGTTCGGCAAACTTCTTTTGTTTTTAAACCATCTTCTGTAATATAGTGAGGCATGTAGCGAAAGTTAAATGTGAAAAAAAACTGTTCAGTTCATAAAGAAATTCTGTTCACCAATCAATCTATACTATTCTGTCTACCAACCAATGCTTCCATTTGTAATAATCCACAGCTTTTGGAGTATAATATCAATTACAGATTATTAACCCTTTTTACAGAGACCTTTCTTTTAATATTGGGAATAGTGTCAGTAATAATTTAATCACTAACCAGACATCAACTAGATCATCTTATTTTCCCCTTCTATCCCCTGAAATTGAGTTTCACCTGCAGTTTTCTCTTTCTGGACCTTCTTCGTTCTTTACAGAACCATCTATAACTTCTTGAAATAAAGGTTATTCTTTATGATGACATTAGCAGTCAATGTTTTGAGTTTTTTTATTCTGTATGAGTTAAAGGATTTTTGACATTGAGTATAAGTGTAAAATACTGTAGTTCATCTTTCTTTCCTGGCTGAACAAATGCACACTGGTCTGAATGAAGATAAAAGCAGAACAAAGTCCAAATGTTTCTCGAAGTTGTTGCTAAAAAGTTAAAGCTGTCCCCATACAGGCCCACGAGTGCATGGGAGGTAAGGCTCCTGACGTTTCTTGACCAACGGGACTAGTATGAGGTCGGGTGAAAGAAACCCGATACCCATTCTGCAGAGGGCTGGGTAAGCCCTAGGACCCCTTTGGAGGAGAATTGAGCGTGGAAAAATTCCCCGCCCTCCGTCAAGGCCAGGAATCGAACCCGCTACCTCCAACCCGCAGGCAAGCGCCCTTACCCACTCAAAGTTGTTGTATTCGTCTGAAATTTTGTAGGTAGATACTTAACTAGCCACTTCTTCCTTTCCCAAAATCCCAGATCATTAGCTTGAAATACCTACTTTCTATAACCCTGTAAACATGATCATTAAATCAGGAAAAGTTTAGTACATTAGGCATGTAATTAGTATCTCTAATTGATGGTCCACAATGTTTGTCTTCAGTGTAATAGATCTTCGAAATTTAATTAGTTATAAAGTCATTATTCCAAACATTTGTAATCAGAATGGTATTCAATTTACTTACAAGGGAACCTCTCCAACCTTATAATCGCAGATTTTAATGAAACTTTGCAGAATGAATCATTAGATTGTGTTTATAAAATGAAATAAATCTTAGATGTGGAATCGACCTCGAAGGACCATTTTTTTTGGGCCAAAAATGTTCGAATATAGGTCGTTTTACCTCTGAAACACTAGATGGCGCTAACGATTTGTTGCTAACGTCTGTATCTAGTAGTTTCCTATACATTCTAATTGCTAAGTTAAGTGGCACCATCTGTTGTTGACTCGTGATATAAACTTATTCAAAGTCTTTATTTTGTTTTAAATTTAAAGTTTTCAAAGAGAAAACCTTCTACATTAGTTGGTTATGATGTATAATATATTGATAAATCAATTTCATTTACAGTCTGTCAATTTCATCGGCGTCTAAAACACAGCGTGTGTTGAATCTAACGAATTTCAATGCATTTTTATGAATTAAAAGTACTGATGATTTACCTCAAAAAAATATTTTGTGCATTGGGTCCTTTATTAAACAGTCTCCTCTATATTTGATTTGGCATTAATTTTTTTTTAATAGCTTAAAAATGAGAGGTGCATAGAAGGTGTCTGAAGTAGTCAAGTACATTGAGAGTTTATAATTTCGAGAGTCAAATCCGTGGAAAGGATGTAATTTTTTTTAATAAGTATTACTATTTCAAATTTAAGTGTTTTTATTGTCTTAATTTTTGCTTGCATTTCTTTTTTCACTAAATTAATCACATAAGACTATTTTTTTCCCTTTATCTTTGTTAAGATAAAGAAAAGAAATAAAAAAGAACTTACTATTAGAAAAAAGAAGAAAATATGAGAAAAATAATATTTATTAAAATAATAAAATCTTCCGACCGATTTATGACTGGAAGTTATAAGCTCTCAATGATCTGCACTGGACTACAAATAGAACCTTCTACGCACCTCTCATTTTTAAGCTATTAAAAAAAATTAATGCCAAATCAAAGGAGGAGACTGTTTAATAAAGGACCCAATGCACAAAATATTTTTTTGAAGTAAATCATCAGTACTTTTAATTCATAAAAATGCATTGAAATTCGTTAAGATTCAACGCACGCTGTGTTTTAGACGCCGATGAAATTGACAGACTTGTAAATGAAATTGATTTATCAATATATTATACATCATAACCAACTAATGTAGAAGGTTTTCTCTTATATCTGATTCTTTCTAATTTACGTTTAACCTTCGGCATACAAGGTGAGGTTATTTTTACCCCAACACTTTTAAAATGCGTTGATGGTCCCTTATAATGCAATCAAATTACTTGACCTTCTCAGTAGCTGGAGCTTACACATATCCGAATCGCATCACATTGTCGAATAAGTACCGAAGGCGCCGCAGTGGTGTACACAGGTGCTCAAAGTGGGTCCTGGGCATTTTTAACCCCACATTGTATGGGACATCTCTAAAAAAATAAGCGTCCACTCGTAGGTTTTTTTTTTTTGTTTTTACCTAAAATTCATGTTCAAAAAGCCGAATAAATATAGTTTAAAGGATATAATATGAACAAATACGTTCCTACATGAAAATCTATATTTTTTTTGTTTTGTTGTGACTTAATTGTAAATTGTTGATTATAAGGAGAATTTGTAAAATTTTTTAGTTTTTCTATTTAAAAAGTTTAATTTTTTTTATACTATTGTATTTATTATTAATAATATAATAATATCTTCAACAGAAAAACGCATTCAAGCGAATTTTATTTAATGCATCTATAAAATACATGCAATTCATTGTGGGGTTAATTTAACCCCACGTTGTATAGGTGAGGAGTTTTTTTCACCTTGTATGCCGAAGGTTAAGAATCTTTCCAAATTTGAAAACTTTAAATTTAAAACAAAATAAAGACTTTGAATAAGTTTATATCACGAGTCAACAACAGATGGCACCACTTAACTTAGCTAGAGGAAAGGTCATCATGAATTTTTCAAATTTTAATTTTTTACAATTTTTGTTCTTATTCTACTTTCGCAATGATTCGTTCTCTCTTCAGTAATATTTATATTTCTTCACCATGTTCACATTACATGTCAATGAAAAATGGAAAGGCTTATTGATATATCATCTGTTCAGACCTGTTATGTATGCAAAGCAACACCTGTCCAAATGAATGATATAGACGGAATACTACAAAGAATCCTTGGCATTTGGATTATCAACTCTCCATGCCTGGATTCAATCTTTCAAATGTCTTCTACCGGAATCCTGTAGGTTGGACATTTTTAAAAATGGCAGGTGCAAGAGGAAAGCAAACCCATTGTTGAAGCATAAAAAAAGAAAATACAAGAAAAGTTTAGAAATGAAATGGGGTTGTTAGTGGATCTTCCGAAAATCGGCAGAACTGGAACATCAAACGACGGGAATACAGCTAGACGATTTTTTCAAAATACATCTAAATCTGCTTCCATTACAAATGTAGACAAAAGCATTTTTAGAAGATTCAGCGTAGTCCTGTCTGCCTTATCTTGTGGATACGAGTTGAACTATGAGGCTTTCGATGAACATGCAGTGCAAACAGCTAGATTGTTTGTGGCAATAGAATTCCATGTCTGCATCAGTTCACAAGATTTTGGTTAATGAATCAGCAATAATAACATCTGCATTGCAACTTATTGGACAACAATCCAAAAGAAGCTCAGGAATAACAAAATAAAGATTGGAAAAAATTCCGAGTTTCAGACTCGAAAGAAGTTGAGGATATATGGAAATGGAGATTTATTGAATAGGCTTCTAATTTCATCAGATCCATTAATATCATCTTTCCAAAGAGAAAAATATCAACCCTTAGTTCAGAAGTTACGGAACTGTTAAAGGAACCAAGGCATTAAGCTGAAAGAACCACCACCTGCATATGTAATGGAGGAAGGGGGCATCAAAAGGATAGCAGATATATGATCCTCAGATGAAGAAACAGACATAGAAATCGAATAAATACAGTGCCTGTAATAAGTATAACGCAACTTAATTTTATATGTTTCTGTAACTGTAGAATTATATTCCTACTAGGTTTGATTTTAAACCTGTTGATATAATACACATATAATATTTATACAATGTAGTTTATTTTGAGGATTGTAACAGCATCAAATAATAATATCATATACAGCATTTAATAACTATGTAAATAGGTTGCTTATTTATATCTATAATTTGTTTTTCTGATATTTAAATATATAAGTTCAGGAGCAAGTGATACAACTACACTTGAAAGCAGAAAAATGCACAGTTGCATTTTTTTCCTTTTTTTTATTTTCCTCACGATTCGCAAGTTTTTTGAATCAAAATAATGTCAATTTAAAGATCGTTTCATCACCTATCCAATGATACCAGTGTATTGCGTGTCAGCAGAGTGCTTTTTGGAGGAATCTCCTAGCCTAACAGAAAACCTCGTTTTCGTACAGCCTGGGAAATGGTGATTAAAACAAAATTCAATACAAACATTTATAAAACAATCTTTATTAATAACAAGTATTCCCTCCTCTAGCCTTAATTACGGCCCTCATTGGATTTTTCATCGATTTTTATCAATTTGGGATGTTGTTCTATTGTTGTTATTGTCTTTGTTTTGAAGGGACAATACACACTTAAGTGGTATCATTGGATAAGTGATGAAACTATCTTTAAATTGACATTATTTTGATTAAAAAAAAATTGCGAATCGCGAGGAAAGTAAAAAAAAAAAAAAGTACAAAAATGCAACTGTGCGATTTATCTGCTCTCAAATGTATTTGTAAATTATTTGTACACAGTATAATTAATATCTAGGTAAATAATTCAATCTAGCATTCCCAATTTTTTATAAGGAATATTAATATACTTTTACATATTTATTTGTTTACTTACTAAGATTCAATCAATTAGAAATTGCAAATGATATATTAGTGATATTATATAAAATGATTTCATTTCATAATGATATTTTATCATAAGGCGAAACTTTTAATTTTACTTCAATCGAAATTTCTGAAAATATTTTTATTATTATTTTTGGATTTCTTAAGCAGTACCGTAGTTATTATATGAGTTATTACAATATAAAATATGCAATAACTTATTTGGCTTTTTGATTTCTTTATAATAATTATATAATTTTAATATTCATAATAATTATATAATTTTAATATTCAAAAAATGAACAATTAAGAATAAGAAAAAAATATAAAATATTAAAAATAAATGAAAAATTTATATTAAAACAATAATTAAAAACTATTTTGAATTGAAAAGAGAAATAAATTACCAACAAGGAGTATTAAAAACTAGATGTATTTGGAATAAAATATTTAAAATAGAAAGGATTAAAAATAATTACGGATATAGATTAGCAATTTATGTAAAATATAAAATATTTAAACAAATAGATCCTAATAAAAAAGATAATGTAACTTTTAAGCAAATAAAACAAAATTAATTTCAGATGTGGTGGATGGAAAAATTAAGTATTAATTAATAACTTTTTAAAAAAATATATTAAAATGCTCAATTCCTATAACACAGGTATACCGCTTATAATATACCTAATAGGATTGATAAACATTAGAATTATATGTCTGGGGGTTATGATTTTATATTTGATCTAAGATTGAATTTTTTTATAGCTACATTTTTGTTTAATGTAGTACAATATATTTTGTAAATAAATATATAAAGAAATATAAAGAAATAAATATAAATTCTATTAATAATATCAGTTATTATTATTATATTAATAATATCACTAATTATTATTCGGTTTATCATAGCAGTATTATTTAGATGCATCCAACAATTACTTCTGCTTCAACTTGAATTCAGAACACTGTGAAATGGAATAAAAATTAAGTTTTACAAACAGAATTGAATGCATATTTTTGATCATTCATTCTGAAATTAAATCATATTTTGTTTTTTTCTTTTTAGAATCCAGCATTTCGCTGCATAACAAGCGATTCGGGTGTGCAACCAAGCAGTTACAGATACTATGCCTTACCAACAGATTTTGTAGATTTACTATCTGGAGAAGATCCTTACAAATTTAGAGATTTTTTACAAATGGTATGGAAGTTATAATATTAAATGCATGTAACAAAATGATATTTTATAACTCCTATAATATTTCTTGAATATATATATATATATAAAATAGACATTCAGTTGACACTATACCTTCAATAAATACCTTCTTTAATACAATATTTCATTTCTTTTTACAAGAAAATCTTTTCCTCGCCTAGAATTCATTAATAATCTATACAATCAACTTTAAATTTAACACTCCATTCATAGATAACATACTCTTACTATATTCTGACAGATCAGTCTTGATGAACAAAATTTCACTAGTGTCGCATTAAGTCCGAGACAATAGCCTCTTTCCAAGGCTTCTCGCAAAATGTCAACACTATTTTACAAAGCAGCACATGCAAAATTATATTGCAAATAGAAGAGTACTTTGGGAGGGAATTACTTAATGGAGGACTTTCATATTTTTAGAAAAATTCAAGACAGAATAGCTGCAGCAACAGGTGTATCCTGTTAAATTAAATAAAAGGAAATATGCTTGAATGTTTCATTTCAATTTGTTTTAATTTCATTGACAAATTGAAAAGAAATGAAATACGGTACAATGCACAAGGCTGTTGCTTTATTTTAGTCTACTTTCATAGCTGAAAACAGTCAAACAGTAAATTCATCGTGTAGCATTTTCCTGCTGATAAGACAGTCACAGTACTGCATTTCTTGAAACCACGGAAAGAGGCTGATGTCAAGATTTCGGGCTTCCCAAGGATCTCAAGAAATCTCGTTCAAGACTGATCAGTATCACATAATCTTTACTAACAAATAAATCTTTGGTAATAATTAGGCTTTGAGCATTTATAGAAAAAGATTTATCTCGTTTACTTTTAAAAATTTGTTTTTGTTAATACATGGCATTAATTTTATGATATGTGGCATTTTATTAGACTAATGATTGCATTAGTTTGTCTTTTTCTTCTTAAATTTGAAAAAGAATATCCACTGTAGGGTCAGCATTATGTCCTGCAACCCTACAGTGGTCGGCCCAGTCAGATATATTATGTCTACCATTTTTAAAAGCACTGAAGTGTTCAAATACTCTCTCTTTTTTAATGTCCTACCATAATAATTTATGACAATCTCTGCAATACTATTATTTGTTTTTATTTCCATTTCTATAACTTATTGAGTAAATAAGTGTTTCACTTTTGAATAATAATAATAATAAAACAAAAAATCAGGATATTTCTATCATTTTGGGATAAGTTTAGAAAGGGGTGGGTGGTAGAAAGGCTTTAATTTTTGGTTATGACAACATTAAAGACAATTAAACTTCCGTCTTCAAAGATATTTATTTAATATTCGCCCAGCTCATGCAGTGGCATGACTGATTTATGATGAACTACCAGTAAACTTGCAGAACCAGTGATACCTCGGTTCACGAACATAATCCGTTCCTTGACCCTGTTCGTGATCCAAATCAGTTTTTCCCATTGCAGTTAAAGTAAATCCAAATAAAAAAAAATTTTCTAGGACAAAAAACATATTAACATGTTATGGCTTTTATTTGTGAAAATAATACCGAAAGGAAATAAAAATAACAGTAATATTAGAAGAAAGCAGTTTAATTACCAAAATAAAACTAATTTTACAGTACATATACAATTTACCTTTGCAGTTGATAATTGCTGACACACGGGAATGGAGGAAGTTGAGAGGGGGAGGAGGAAGATTACTGCTTCGAAGGAGAGGCAGTTGGTAACTGCATAAGATAACGATCCAGAGAAATTTGCCTTTTTCTTTGCTTGAGAATTTTGCGAAAAAAGGTCATTACATTAAGAATTAAAATAATTCATAATAATGGAATAATGGAGTAATAATAATAATGGAATAATGAATTATGGAGAGCCATAATAATGGACAAATTTAAATAATAAAAAAACTAAAATATCATTAGTTATTGTTGAGACTCTACTGCAATCACATGAGCTAGGCGAACTGAGTTGCTGCTTGAAGGGTGGCTGTGCACTCCATGACCCCCGTGCGTGCATGTTCGTGAAGCGAAGCAAAATTTGTTCGCAAATGGTGTTCGAAGACTGAGTCATTCGTGATCCGAGGTATCACTGTACATTAGCATCAACCAGCAAGGATTTTGGTGAAAATTTAATAATGGTTAACTAGAATATATCACATGTGTTATATGTGATTTATAATTAAAGTATAGCTCTTTATGATGTCAGAAAGAGTTAGCAGTAGCAGTTATTTATAAATATTATAATTTTGCCATCTATGAAGTGAAATATAGAATTAATAATTACAATTATATATTATTTTCTAGAAACGTCAATCGCCAGAAGATGGGAGCAGTTCATCATCTGATGAAGAAAATGAAATTTAAGTTCCCCGAGATGTCAGCCTTATCCCCAAGTCTTAACTCTACAAGCGTATTTTATTATCAGAATTCATTTTAAATGAATTACGATACATTAAAATGTACTGTAAATAAGAAATAAAATGAAAGAAAGGATGAAAAAAATATTTGTTTATTTAATTATAATCATGGGAAAGAAAATGAAACATTTACAGATATTTTGCTTTTAGGAATATGCTTTCAAACTTCTGATAATTTGATAGAAGGATGTTCATTGTGGCTTTTTTAAAATCCCCCGGCACTAAAAATTGTTACTGCGGGGGGATTTTTAAAAAAATTAAAACTCCTTTAAAAAGTATTTTCTTGCATATAAAACTTTCACAACAAGATGTATTGGAAAAAACCAGTGTTGAACAGGCAAAATCATCTTCTTTCTCTCATAAATGGTTTATTCCTCACAAACCACTGAAATATTTTTACAATAGCTAGGCCTGAAAAAAAAATGAAAAATCTTTTTATCAACTTACCACAATTTTAACTAAGATAAAGATTTCATTGCTGGAACACACAGTTGAATTTTTTTCATGTTTTTCAAGCCAAAAAAGTGTTGCCAAAAATAGTAACAATATTTAGAAACAAATGTAAATGGTCGAGTGGTCTAAGGCATGAGAAGCATAATTCACTGGCTCAGATTCGATTCCCAACACAGACATTGTTTTGATTAATTAGGTGCTTTTAATGCATTTTTAATTGTTATAAGTTTTGGACAATTATGTGCAATTTTCCAGAAGAAATGGTGCTGTTCAAATGTTGAAATCACTACAGCGAGGTAATTTTAATTCAAATGTAATAATTCACTTTAGCGAGTGTTTTTCATGACAATGTAATGGATTTAAGCATTCTCGCTTAAATCATAATCTTCACAGTAATCCGTGCAGCATTCGAGAGAATCATCCTTTTCGGTGTTTGAATAATCAAACTTTCAAAAAAAAATCAAATAACATTTCACCTTTTCCATTTTCAGAATTCATTAAATACTATTTTTCAGCAAGTTTTGAAAGAAAGGCATGCACTAGAGGTTTGATGGATTCATGATGATAAATGAGGGGCAGTTATAAATTGTCGCTGCCTGTATAGCAATGTAAAAGTAGTCCATGTAAAGCAATTGAAAGCAAATTTGAAGTATTAAAATATAATTAAGTTTACAATAACAGCTAAAAATTAAGCTTAAAATCAATGAAATTGTCATGAAAAACACTCACTATAGTGAATCATTACGCCTGAATTATAGATATTTAAAAAAAAAACCTATATAACTTCGCTATAGTGAACTATTCCATTTGAACAGCACCATTTATTCTGTAAAATTGCCCATAATTGTCCAAAACTTATTACAAATAAATTGTAACAATAAGCAATAATTAAAACAATGTCTGTGTTGGGAATCGAACCTCAGCCAGAGGAATATGCTTCTCACGCCTTAGACCACTCGACCATTTACATTTGGTTCTGAAAATTGTTACTACACATGTCCAGAACTTAAGGACAAATGCCATTCTTTTGTGGCTTGACACAATGTGTTGCTTCCTGCATGTTTTCCTGCTGGTATGCCATACCCTTTTCACACCTGATGAACTGACATCTGGAATCCGATTGCAGATTGAATCGACTCTTGTCGGAGAACAACAGATTCGCCCATTGATCCATGGTCCAATTTCGGTGTATCTGATACCACTGCAAATGCCTTCTACGGTGCTCTCTGCTTAGCGGCACACAGATGATCAGCCTTCGAGCATAGAGCACCACATGTTAGAGCTGTCGAGTCAGTTTGGTGGGATATCCTCGTTCCAGTGCTGGAATGGAGGCAACATGCAAGCTGATTGGCCGTCTGACTTTGATTTCGTTTAGCTGTTACCGCTAAATATCGGTCTTCATGTGCAATTGTAGAGCGAGGGGGCAAACTCCTCCAGTGTGTCTGGAACAAGTTCCATTCATTTGAAATGCTGCTCAACAGTATGCACGATTCCAAACTCCCTGGCAATATGAGTGATTGTGCTGCTGCCTTCCAATTTTCTGATAATCTTCCCTGGATGAAATCATCAAGATGATGTTCTCGAGAGATGATAAAAAGTTCATGTTTGTAGAGTTGGTCCTACACGTCCAGAAGTTCAGACAAAGACAATTCCTCAGCCAATTTCCTTTTATCTGGCTTTCAAGCTACCTTGTGACCCCTATGCCTGCGATTCTGAAATTTTCATGTGGACCTGTTTACTACTGATCATCTACAATTATGCAAATTGCCACAAGCTGTTTTGTCTAAATCTGTGTCTGTATCCCTTAAGAAGGGTATTTGTCCTTAAGTTTGAACGTGTGTGTATTTGAATTCAATTAAAATTTTAATTACCCATAGACCTTGACTATTGTCCACTCAGCACTTGGGACATATTTTTTCGTGTTTTTCAAGCTGAAAACTACATACCTGCCAATTTTTATTAAAATCCGTGTTCCAGCAATGAAATCCTTTCCCTGTTAGCAGTGTTGAAGGATTTCCAACATCTGAATTAGCCTCTGAAATCCATTCAGACAAAAATCACATACATACAGTCACACTTAATACTTATCACATCTGTCAGCCAAACAAAAACAAAAAAATGCCTTTTTTTACATTTTAGAAAAATAATGTTGATATTACGAGATAACAATTACAGCTTAAAACATTTGGTGACAACTTAATAACATTAAATTGCTAATCAAAACTGGGAAGAATCTTTTAAGATATATATTAACCAACAGCAATTTTAATTTAATGTTTTTTGGGTTTTCTTATCCAACGCCTGGAGTCTTAGCAGTTTCGCCTACTGGCCTCAACAAGGGGCGATAATTGTGAGCTATTCAGCTGACAAAATCGTTGTCCAGGGTCAGACTATGGGAGGCTCATGCTTCACCCACAGAAACAGAAGAAAGTAAACATCCATGCCGATACCGGGATTGAAACCCAGTTCCCACACATCTGCCTCATAGAAGGCCACCCCATAGACCACTAGGCTATGCCGGAACGGCTTCATATAATGAGATCATGTTGTTAGAATTTTTTTTTTTTTACAAGAAAGTGAGAATTTCAATACTAAAGATACTGTAATGAAAACAGCAAGAAAATCATGGATTTGCTTATTAGGCTTGATAAAAATAGTTTAAAAAATAAAATGCCATTGTAGTATTTAAACAAAATTTCTGTGCACCAGAACCTAAAGGAAGAGGAAAGCCAAATTCATCTCTCTAGTTCTCCACAATCTACTGTGCTATAACCAGGGCCGTCGCGTGGTTTGTTGGCGCCCGGGGCAAGATTTCGTCAGCCGCCCCATGAATCTCCAATTCAACAACCAAAAAAAAAAAAAACACAACGAATCTCCAGGTTCGACAACTAAAAAAAAACATTTTAACAACCAAAAAAAAAAAAAACGCAACGAATCTCCAGGTTCGACAACTAAAAAAAAACATTTTAACAACCAAAAAAAAAAAAAAACGCAACGAATCTCCAGGTTCGACAACTAAAAAAAAACAATTCAATAACCAAAAAAAAAAAAACAATCTCCTGTTGCCGTTGCCGCGGCGCCCCCCTAGCCGCGGCGCCCTAGGCAAGATTTCATTAGGCGCCCCCTCAATCTCCAATTCAACAACCAAAAAAAACAAAAAAAAAACGGAATCTCATTTTACCGTTGCCGCAGCGCCCCCCCCTAGCCGTGGCGCCCAGGGCGATCGCCCCGGTCGCCCTGCCCACCCGACGGCCCTGGCTATAACTATATATTTACTGAGATTAAATCAACTCTGTAAAGGATTATCAGGAAAGTAAAATACTTAGATAAGTATCAAAAGATTTTCAAATAAGCACAAGATTAGCTGTGAGCCTAAGTCAGATTTCAAAACAAAGCATTTATTTTTCAGCTGAATACTATATATTTGACTATTAAAGAAAAAGAAATTGAGGATATAGCAAATTAATTCTTGTTTGTAAGATTTCTCAGAAATACACAAAACAAATAATGCCACTGCTAGATGACATACAGCAAACAAATAAAACACACTTAATGCTATTGAACTACTTAAAAACATATATTAATTATTAATTGCCTTTAAATTAAATTTTTAAAAATATAATTCTTTAAACATTCTTAGTTAATTTATTAGAGGTATGTGAAACTTTTAAAGTTACTCCATTTAAAAGCCTACCCAAACTTAAAATCCATAGGCAAAGAAAAACCAGAGGCTGCCTCTTGAATACTGTAGTTGACTTGCTTCACAAAGTTGTATTTATCAACACCATATCCATTAAACCGTATATCTCCAAATATCAACTTGCCTCCTAGATACATCTGAATTTGATGAAGTAAAAACTTAGTAATACAATATTAAAAAAAAAACAAAAAACAATATATATATATAACAACTAAGAAAATTGAAAAATAAAATAAGCAACTTAAAATTGAAAGATGATTAGTTAAGACAATCTGATGGTCATCCCCTTCTGCATGAACTTTTCAAAACACTGAAAGAAAGTGAAAGTCTTACATTCAATGTATAATTTCACCAACGCTGTTATACCATGTGATTCAGAACAACCGACCAATATTTTGAATATGGTCTAATAAGAGCAATTTTTCAGTATAATCCACGTCTAATTAAGCCAATTTGTAGCAGTTACAGTTACATAAAATTCTGATCATTCAGCCTTGCCAACATAGTTTTGAACGTTGTCAGATATTCACTGAATATTAAACGGATGCTTAGGTGTATCAATGCCCAGAATATTATTTCTTGTTTTCGTGCACTTTAGTGCAGCAAGTTTAACTTAGTGAACAGGGGGACTTTTTTAAAAAAGTCTGTTCTACTCTGTTCACTTTATTTGCTTCCAAAGTTGAGGTAGATGCTGTAGTCATGTAAAACATTAGAAAGGATGAATGTGTTGAAATGTATTCATTTTTATGGAAGAATAACAAAATGTGGAAACCAGATATATTCCAATATGAAATCAGGAAAGCTTACCTAGTACGCCGTACCTGTTCTATATATTTATATATACATAGAGAGAGAGAGATGTAGGCGAGTATCCGTTGCTGAGCTACAAAACATGGAGCTCCACTATTACACTTCCAAAGCATATCAGAGGATATGGAATATTACAGCTAAAAATTCACTGGCAACTACATCTAATCACAGTTTCTATTTAACATGAATTGTGGGAAACGTCATTATTTCTTAAGAGCACTGAATGTTTGATTTTAATAAAAGAATTCTTTCAATTGGAAGATTTTTTAGGAAAAGAAACATGGCATTGGAATCCTCATTTTAATGACAAAAACTTCTAGAAGTTTATCCCCAATTGAAAATAAAACTGGAAATAGAATAAAAGAGTATAATCAAAATTTAAAAAAATAAACTCGAAAATAAGTGGTCGAAGTGAAAAACCTGTTACAAAGTGAGACAACACAACATTAAGAACATGTTAATTTTTTCTTCCCTACTGAAAAGCCAACTACAGTCATGGCTAATGTTTGATATCGGGTTGATTTAACTGCAAAGTGAAATTATCTATTAAAGTTTTGATAGCGTTAATCAAAAAAGATTGGTTATTATCTTCAAAAGAATTGCATGTTTGTATTATGCAAGAGGGATTTTCAATTTTAATTGTCCTCGAGGCATTGAAAGATTCAGTAACTTGTTGAAACTTATAAACAAAAGTTATGGGGAACATGTTATATACGAACAGTGTTTTCAAATACACTCAATCTCCCCTTCCCGCACCTCTCAAGAAAATAATAATAAATAATTAGTAAAAATTATTAGAAAATAAAAAATAATAATAAATAATTAAAATAAAAATAAACAACAACTGGCTACTGTGAAGAAAAGTTGATTAGTTAGTAGATCAAACAGGCTCAGGGTACAGACTGATGAAACTTTTCCTAAACTTTTGACAATTTTCTGGCAAGACAGGATTGATATCACAGTTGTATTTATTATAAAGCCACTAATAATTTCTGTTTTGTTCTGTTCTTTTACAGTCAGATCTCGAGATCAGCCAGTAAAATGAGCAAATCTGTATCCTATAGTTTATTTGTTTCTTTGATCGCAGACACATTTCAGTGTGCAATTTATAATAGTGTTAGAGCAACAGAGGCTAAGCTGCAATAGGAAAAGGATAGTAAAGTCATTAACAAGTCAGGAAAAAAAAACAGAGAAAGGAGAAAGAAACATCCGCACCCATGCCTTATCCCACAGTGCCTCAGTTGAGACAATCTAGATGAAAATGGAACTCTATTTGCATGCCTAAGAAATCAATGGTCAGCTACAAATCTGCATTACAGGCTTCACTGACTCACTGAGGGGTTTGGGATTGGTAGGGGTTACAACCATCTGAACCATCTGACCCCCAATTGCATCTGAAAATGTTAAAAATCTAGGATTTTCGATCTCTTTTTTTTGGTTGGAAAGTTTATCGGTTTGTAACCCTCCTCATTAGAAAAAGAACACAAAGTTTTTTTGGTTGAACATTCATAATAATCCTCCCATTCCCCAAATCCCGCATATCCTAAGGCTGACTTAAACATTAGAAAAATTTACAAACTCTTTTTTGCCAAGAGTTCACAAAATTTGTCTAATGAGCAAGCACTTTTGTCTAATGTTCGGCTAACAAAGCTTCTTCCCATTCCTAAAATATCACCTCATTTATGTAGATTATCATTCCATTTTATCTTTATATAGAAATGTGATGAATTTGTTATACACTAGAGTAGGAAAAGAAATGGAACCTCCATAAATCTAAACTAAAACATAAAAATACATTAAAAATAAAGATTTATGGAGGTTTCATTTCTTTTCCTACTCTACTTCAAATTCACCTCCATTATGAAACCTGCTCTGTTCATTCTGACTACTCTCAACTGATGATCGCCAAGTTGGCGTTAAACAGGCGGTCTTCAGATGTCAGTTTGAACATTGGTCTCAAATCTTAATTTGTTATACACTGCCACTTATAAATTTAATTGTTGGGAACAAATTCGCACACTGTGCATTGAACAGTGAACTATTATATTCTTAACAATAAATAATGTTCTACAATAAATAAAGTGAAAGTGTAGAAAACATTTCACAACAGTGCTTCACATTTTTCGATATAGCCAGTTATTCTTAACAATGAGTGATTTTAAATATTGGAATTTAAAAAATTTGCCTAAAAGAAAAGTTTTTCTCACCAAAACCATTCCTGGGATGACAGCATTTCTTTGTACGAGAAGGGATGTTTTACTGCCAGTATTTAATGGAGCCACGTCAATGTCATATTTACATAATCGGAATGAATCTGGAGGAAACTAAAAGTCATCATTAATTAAAAAAAAAAAAAAATGGAGATTTTTATGTCTTATAAATTCTAACTGATCTTTAAAACGACTAAATAAAAATGTATAATGTAAATTAAACAATGTACAAAACTAAAGAAGAAAGTCACTACAAATAATCCTTTAAAAAGCTATTTTGAAAAACTCCTTCAAAATTCATTCGTACAGTTTTAGGCTTTGCTTCAAGTCAAAGAATCCCAGGACACAATTTCAAAAAACTTTCAATTCATCTTTTGTGATTCGCTACCGAGATAGATGGTTTTTGTTTTCCCTCAAAAATGTTAGATATTAACTCCAACATACATCTACAGCATTTACTCATCAATCCAGTGAAACTCAAATGTAACAAGATCAAAGAACTGAGCAAAAGTACTCTATAATTATCGTATTAGCTCCATTATTACAGCTATATGCTACTCCTGCCTTTACTCTCTACTTTTCTCTAAGATCACAAAGAGATACAGTATTAACTCAGGGAAACGCAATGAATAAACTTACAAATTTATAATTATTTCTTATATTTATCTACTGCATAATTAATTCCTAAGTTTTCAGTAAAAGTTTTTGTGGTATGCATAATAGTATTTTTATTTTGTAAAGCATTTTCCTAATGTGCATTGTTTAAATTTCTTTTAATGTAAAATTTACGAGATAAATAAGATGAAATTTATTTATGTGCAATGTCTTTTGTTGATCATTGCAGAATAATAACATTGATGCCACACAAGTAATAAACACAAACCGATATCATTTTATCATCAAATCATGAAATTATAAAATCAATATTTGAGATAAATGGTTTCAAAAAACTGAGAAAGTGTTTAAAGCAGTTTGTGCTTCTGCTCTGAATATTAATGAAACATTCACTCAGACAGTTCTCATTGTCATGCTGAAAAAATTATTGGTACGTCCCTTAGGGTTCTCAGCTATCAGAATCACTTTAACTGTGAAATGTTGCTCCTAAAATTCATCATTTTGAAGTTGACTCTTCTCTGTTTTATCACAACAGACAAGGTATCATTGTAGCCACACCTGTCTAAATAAGTTCAGTTATTTTCAATTATTTGGAACAAAATCTACTGGACAAAAGAGCCACTCGTGCGAATATCTTTTACTAATTTCACAGTTTTGGAATCAATTATCATCTCATTTGTTTTACCTGTAAACAAGGTTTTCTCCTCCTTGAATGGAGCAAACGATAAATTCTATCTAATGTCTCTTCTGCTGGAGTTGGAGGATTTCTGGAATATAAACCAAATAAATGAAAAGTAATGAGATTTTTTTTTACATATAATAATAAGTAATCAGAATTCTAAAATGTAAGTGCAATTGATATTGAAAAAAAAAAAAAAAAAGATCGACCTGAAATAATTAATTAAATTATAAACTACAACTGTAAGTAACACCACCACTAATTCAATTTTCCATGAATAAATATATCTACTATATTCTGAATGTTTCATATTTAATGCAACATCAAGAAACACAAAATGCATTATTGAGGTAAGAAATTGGGAGACAGTTTTGAATTACAAAAAAAAAACCAAGAAGTTTCATGCAATATAACACCCATAAAAACCAATGATCAATATTCTTTATATTTCTAAAATGCATTTAATTTGTTAATTCTTTATTCGGCTCACAATAGTAAAATGAAATAACTTCTTGTTGGCAGTTTGCCTGTCTGTTCATCCACATACAATGAAACAATCTGATTTTCAATGGACCCATGTTCTTGGCATAAAGCTAAATCAATCCCATTTAGCCACCAACCCCAAATTCGATTGGGATTGAATGTGTATCCAGGGCCATTAGTTTAGTTTTCCATCCAAATATTTGACAAATAATGCTATGACCATGTAGCAAGTGCTACCCACCTAGTGACACCATTTGAAGCTTCCACCTCCTCTGTCAGCCTAGAGATGTTGAAGGAACACAAGTCAAACCCCTTTAACTAAAAAATTTTTAAAAACGATGAAAAATAAACTTATCTAATAAAAGCTACAGTTTTACTTGAATGTTCTTCTTGGAATTTAAATGTGTGAATCTACCAAAGAAAGATTATAAATGCCAAGATATTTCAATACAATATTTGTAAGAAATTTCATATTTATGTTTACCAAAATATACCCAAATAATGAAATTTACTCATAAAGAATGTTAGGTGTTTGTTATGGTCGTATCACTCAGAACTCATTCTTAAAACCAGAGCTTTATGGAATTTTTTTTTTCAATTCTAACTCCAAAATAAAGTCAAACACAACTCGGACTCTGTCAAAAAACTATCAATTCAATGACGTAAGACTCTACAGCCCTTGCAATGTTATTTAAAGGTAAAACATTTTTTTTTTACTCTGACTTTGACTCCATCAAAAAACTACCGACTCCACAGACCTTCAAAAAACAGTGTGTTCTGATAAATAAATTGTTACTAGGCTTACTGAATTTATTATTGTTATTATTGAAGTAAGCATTTTGGAATAATCAGTTCACCTTGATGATGAAATGCAGATGACAATTACTTGCTTCATATAGCTTTTGTTTATGAATTCATCCAATTCCACATCGGATAGCACTGGCTGCTCAGAATTGTTGCAATTGCATGGGTTCCATGTACGATTAGGCTGCTGATAATCAGTATTTCCACTGTCTAAAAAAATAAAATTACAAATTTAATTTAAATCTATTTAATATTTAAGCATTTGGTAAAGAAAATATTTATTTAGACTAGTGGCTGCTATTGGGTTGGCCAAAAAGATCGTTCGGTTTTTAAGTAAAAATAAAACCACATTTTTCATTTTCACCAATAATTTTATTGAACAATGTGTTCAATGGTTTGTTCCACTACCTTCTGCCATCTTTCAGGCAATTTCATAATTCCATCTTTCCACAACTTTTTATCTTTTTGAGCAAAAAATGTTGCAGGTGCCTTTGGTGTCTTCCAGAGAATTGAATTTTTTCCAATAAGAGACTTTTGTAAAGACTGAAATAGATGGAAATCTGAAGGTGCAATGTCTGGTGAATACGGCGGATGAATCAGAACTTCCCAGCCAAGCTTTAACAGTTTTTGCCTGGTTATTAAAGTAACATACGGTCTTGCGTGCTTATTGTCTTCCATCTTCAATATTAAATTGGAGACGCAAAATTCACCAATTTGATCTGTTTTTGTTTTAAATGCACTCTGATATGACAGCTGTCACAATACAATCTAACAAAATGATATCAAATGACGTTAAAGACACCTAAGTGCTACTAGAGCCAACTTATGTATAAAAACTGAACAAAATTTTTGGTCAACTTAATAATAATGCTATTATATTATTAATATTAACAATAATAAAAGTTAACACTGTAGATTGGAGAGTAAGGGACCCGGATGTAATTACAAGGGCTCTCCAGTTCAAATGCCAGCCTTGCCTTTCAGCAATGCTCTCTATCAACACAGAAGAGGCTCTGGTGACTGAGTATTGGGGAATAACCATTCTCAAGGATTGAAGGGAATATCTATCCTCAACTGTGCATGCATAGGGGCACATGTCGATTCCTTGTTGTGGCAATCCTACCAATAGTGTAACTATGAACCAACATCCCATATTTAAGAATTTTCTTAAATCCTATTGTTAATGAAACCGATGTAAACAGAAGCAGTACTGAATCAAGTTGACGATTTTTGCAATGAAATGGATTATGAGAATTGGATGCTGGAATATTAGAATGATTCTTCAGTGTGGAAAACTGAAAAAAATCATTTATCAAAATAGCATATGGAAAATAAGGGGAAAGCTGAGAAACACTTGGAGAAGGATAGTGATTCAAGAACTAAAGAAAGTTAAAGCACTGGCTGGCACCAAGTAAGATGGCAGACGTTTTCTGAATCGATAAGATACATATTAATAAGATATATTATCTTTAATGTTATTGATATTATATTACTGTGAACTGATAGATCAAGGAAATCCCCAGTGAAATACTTATCTCACATTTCTGATTACTTCTAGGATATGGACAATTCCCTTTTTATCAGACTTTCAAATTGGTTCTTTCTAATTTTTGGTTATTTCTATCACTGATCTGTTTTTACATCACACATCCTTTACTGTATGGAATTAATAGTGGGCAGATAAAAGATATTTAACTAAAACTTGGGCATTATAACGATGAAATAAAAATCACTTCTTTTGTTTTTATTTATTTCATCTGGAGTCAGATCCATTATTAAGTCAGAAATATTATAAAAGAATAACAGCAAGTTAAAAAAAGAAATTACTCAAAAATTAAATCTCCAATCATTTTCTTCACAAAAATTATTTTATATATGCTCTTTTATCCGTCCACAATTTATTTCCTTTAGCTTGTTTTGTTTAATGAAAGCAATCTACAGTAAAACCTCGTTAAGTCATCACTCACGGGACCAAACATTTTTGACGACTTAAGCGGAGTAACAACTTAGGCGGAGTGGCATTTTTGAAAAAAAAAACAAAAAAAAAACACTGAAATATACCAGTAGTATTTTTATGAATTGCTGTAGGATTCGGTGAGAAAAACAAGATTTTCAGAAATCAATACATGCAAATGAATGAGTGGAAAATAAAATAAAAAAAAATACTTTTCATAGTTACCACATTTTAATCGTTTTAAAAGAAAGTCAATGTCTGTCTTTGAAACGTTCCAGCCAACCATTGCTGGCGCCGAAATCTTCAATGTTCAACTCCTTAGCAATTTCCATGGCTTTTTCTTTGAGAATCACGGCAGAAATCGGCACATTTTGCGATCTGGCATGTTTTAGCCATCGAACTAAAACCTTCTCAATCTCGTCAAACTTCGATTTCCTCATTCTCTTTCGTTTGTTTTTGCAGTCAGCTTCTTCAATTATTTGTTTCGATGAAAGAATATCGTTTAATGTAGTCCTGGGAATATGGTGTTCTTTGGCAAAAGCTGTTTTCGAAACATTTGATTTTTCAAAAAGTGCAATTAAGTCTTTTTTTTTCTTTAAAAGATAATGGATAAAGTTTTCGTTTCCATGGCATGTTAAAAACGTAATCGAACCACGAAATTGCAAGAGAAAAAAATAGCCCTTATAGCGAGCTTACTCGCTATGAACTGAAGTCACACTCAGGAGCGGTCAAGAAAAACGTCTGCACTCGACAGAGTCGCAGCGAGAAGTGTGCTTTGAATAATTAGCAGCGAGATTCCAAGAACCCAAATCCTCAGAAAGGGTAGAAAAGGAATGAAGTGACAGGCGTGGTCAAAAATTCCCCGTAAAGGCTTGGCTTTCTTAAAGTGAAGGGGCGGGGCTGAAAAGACAACACGATGGCATGCAAAATGGAGAAGAAAGATGCTTTTGGCCATTTTTGAGGGTGACGAGTTATCCGGAGAAGAATTAAATTTGGTGACGGGTAAAAGAGGGTTATTTTACATTATTGTGTATGAGACATTGTCGGGATCAAAGGAAAACGACGACTTAAACGGAGTGACGGCTTATCCGGGTGACGACTTAACAAGGTTTTACTGTATTACGATTTAGGATATTTTAAAAGCTCTTAACTTTGTCTAAATCAGGAGCATTATAGTTAATTTTACAAATTTTTATTTTATGTTTCCTAGTTACAATCTGGGATTCTTATTATAATTAAAAATAAGAAACAAAAATAAATTTCAGTTTTTTTTTTTTTCTAAACAAAAAGAAGTTAAGTTGTAGGCTCACTGGTGAATCAAGGGTGGATGTGGTTGGTGTTGTAACCCTGCATTGCTTCTGAAAATGGAAGAAAAGGATTTTTATCTGTTTTTTTTTGGGTTGGAAGGCCATTGTTTTGTTTATAATCCTCCCTCCACCCATCAGCAAAAAGGACACAATCTTTTTTGTATTTTTTTTTTTTTTTGGTAGAACTGTTCGATTATTATAATCCTCCCATTTCCCATTCCAAATTCCTAGACACCTGTTCTGGCTTCAGGGTAATTTTGGAGACATTGATATAAATTACAAAATTAGACTTGCTTTTGATGCTGGCTTTAAGCTTGGCTACTCTTTGTTGATACAAAATTTGCTGTCTCAGAACCAAGGGACAAATGAGTGTTTGCCGAGTGACAATCTTCTTTTCAACTTTCCGTGGCTTAATATCAGGTTCTTTGATTTCGTCCTCAACGTGTATCTCCACACTGAATTCTGGAGTTATCTCTCCACGACTGTAAAAACTTTCATCATCATCCATTTCTGCTGAGCTTCTACAAACAAAACAAAAAAAGATTCAAAAAGTGGCATTTCAGCAAACCAACAAACAAGTCAATATGAATAGATATAAAATAAATACTTGTTTTGGTTTTAGTATAACTGATAGTGAAATTAAGCAAATAGCAAATATACTTTTAAATAAATATGGTAATAAACATATAGAATACCATCAAGAAGAACACTCAATACTTACAATGCTTATTATAACTGATAATGAAAATCTGCAATTTTGATGCATGTAGGGGAGTTTAACATGCAACAAAATGAAATGGAAATTTCCTTCAAGCCTTGAGTTATCATCAAATGGGAATATGGGACAGCTGTTTCATCCTTATTAGGACTCATCAGCCTGATTTACCCATGCTGACAATCAATTCGAAGGCATGAATGAAATGTGAATTTTCTTCATCCTTTTTTTCATATTTTGATGCATATAAACAACTTAATTGTTCGATTTTGATTATTATTAAGTGTATTGCCAAAGATAAGACCTGTTAAAAAGTTAAAGTGTCCACTACAGACCTATGTGTTCCTTGGGGTCTCGGGAGGTAAGGCTCCCAGCATTCCATGACCAAAGGGGCTAAGTTGAGGTCGGGTGGTCAGTCGACAACCGGCCGCCTTTAACCCCTAGGAAAGAAACCCGGTATCCATTCAACAGAGGTAGACCCTAGGACCATTTTGGAGGAGAATGGAGCTTGGGAAAACCCTAACCCTCTACCAAGGTCAGGGATCAAACCTCCAATCCAAGTGCCCTTACCCACTCGGCTACCAGGCCCACAGACATAGACCTGAATCTCTCATATCTTATGAGAGGCTTTATTCAAAGAAATATATATCCATAATTTCAAACGATGTATATCACATTAAATAATTAAGTCAGCCTTCCCATCTTTTTGATTTTTTATTTACGTGAACATGAAAGAAACTAACTCTCTAGAAAGATTGTATCATATTTTAAGAATAACTAGTCGGCTACCCGTCGCTTCGCTCCGGAAGCCTCGCGTATGTAACGGAAAACAATTTGTTATTTATTAAAAAAAAAACACACACAAATTACATCAAGTAAAATAAAACTAAAATTTTTTTAAAGTTTTTTTTTTATTTTAATTTTTGATGTATAAATTCTCTCAATTCACGACTGCTTTTAGAATCAGCGTGTGAATCATATATCTGTGATATATTTTTATATTTTATAGAGATTAGAATGTAATCCTTGTGGTCTAATGCCTAAGACGTCTAACTTCGGAGCAGAAGGTTGCATGTTGGATTCCAGTAGATAACTTGTAGAAATTATTTCTATTTTTGTAAATTACAATAATTGCACCAGACCGACAGAGAAATAAAAGATTTTTGTAATATAGATACAATTTTCAGTCGCTTTTGAGCTACAAATAGTGAGCTTTCAGTATTCTACTTAATAGAAATAGTGCTTCTTTCTTTCTTGAGTCTCTTTTTTTTATTTCCATTGATACTTTACAGTGGTTTTTGAGTTAGAAATAGTGATTGTTTTTGAGTAACGAATAGCGATTTTTCAGTATTCTACCTAATAGAAATAGTGATTATTTTTTTTTTTCTGTTCTTTTTTATCCAATTCCAATTGATACTTTTCAGTGGTTTTTGAGTTACAAATAGTGAAAATTATCTATATCTATTAGCTAGGCCATCAGATTGTTCGATATAGATATTTGAAGAAGAGATTTCAGATGGACGTTAGTTGATATAGATGATAAAGGAAGATCATAGCTTGTATACGAAATTCTTTGCAACAAATTGATTGTGAGTATTCTTTAGAGTGAAGATAACCAAATTCTGTTGAATTGTGACTCAAAGACCTAAAGTTGTATGTGAGTTAAGACAACGTTTTCCAATTATATGGCAACTCTATTTAGAGTTTGTCCTTGAGCTTTATTGATAAATATCGCATAAGAAGGTCTGATCGGAAATTGTTTTCTTGTGAAAGTGAATGGAAGTAGATTACCGCATGGTTCCATAGACATCCTATGGATGAAAACAAAATCTCCTTTGTGAGTTCTGTTATAATTTCGGTTTCTATGAGATCATTATCGAATGAACAGCATTTAAGTTGAGTTCCATTGCAGTATGCAACCTTGGGATTGATGTTTCGCAACAATATTATTGGAGATCCAATCTTCAATGACAAACGATGTTGAGGAATTCCGCTGAGATTCAATGCGTTCAGACACTCGGGCATATAGAGATGTTCGTGTGGTGAATTATCAGAAGTGTCAATTTTATTCGCACTTGTATTGTATGCTCTGTAGTCTCTCCTTGTATTCTTAGACTTATCATTCGATTGATGTTATCGACACTCTCGTTCATCTCGTTTATCCAATTCCAATTGATACTTTTCAGTGGTTTTTAAGTTACAAATACTGATTTCTCAGTATTCTACCTAATGACATACTGCTTCTTTCTTTTTTGACTTTCTTTTTAATTACAATTGTTACTTTTCAGTCAAAGTCAGTTCAGTTTTGATAGATAAGTCAAAAAAGCAATATGAAGAGAGTTGTAGTTCCCATGGCCTAATGGGTAAGATGTCTGACTTCGGATCAGAAGGTTGCAGGTTCGATTCCTGTCGCGGATGTTTCATTGAAAAAATTCTTTCTATTTTTCATTCTCACAGAAAACTGCGCCGGACAGACAGACAGACAGAGAAATAAAAGATTTTAGTAATATAGATTGTTACTTTTCAGTCAAAGTCAGTTCAGTTTTGACAGATAAGTCAAAAAAGCAAGATGAAGAGAGTTGTAGTTCCAATGGCCTAATGGGTAAGATGTCTGACTTCGGATCAGAAGGTTGCAGGTTCGATTCCTGTCGCGGATGTTTCATTGAAAAAATTCTTTCTATTTTTCATTCTCACAGAAAACTGCGCCGGACAGACACACAGACAGACAGAGAAATAAAAGATTTTAGTAATATAGATTTTGTATTACGATTTATAAATTAACTTTATAAACCTTATAATACTAGCCAAATCAAAAATAAACCTGAAATTTTTAGTTTATCATCTTAAGTTGCTTTACTATGATTCTTTTATCTCATTTACAAGTGATAATTAACGTGAGGTGTTTTATAAGGAACATTATTTTTTTTTTTTTTACTTACCCTACTGGTGCTTCTTCATGAATTACTTCTGCCTGTTCTGGGAATGTGAACTGTTCAGTACCAGTTGAGCCAAGTTCCTGAATTGCTGGCACGGAAGAAATTTCTATAGAAGAGGAAACATTAATAATTCATTTGACCTTTAAAAGTAACATTTTTCCAAATTAAAATTTAAGTACAACAGCAAAATTCATTATTTATGTTAACTATTACTATTCTGAAATTTAAATTATCTTTTTTAATTCAAAACAGTGGGCACAACAATTAACAAAATGAGACATTACAGAACCATAAACATGATAATGAGTTATTATGTTTTAATTTTATTTGTTTGAATAGCCAACATACATCTTTATTAAGGACATTCACAGTCAATTTCACTAAATGGCAATTTTATATAACCTAAAATAATTCAAATTCATAATGATTGATAAAGATAATGAACTGTTTATTGATTCATTCATTCATTGTTTTTTGTTTTGTTTTTTTATTTTGCAGAATACTGCAATTTCAAATTTCATTCTATGTATTTCTTTATACATTTGCTGTTAACTAAAGTCAATGGGTTTGCTTTGACAGATCAGTTTCAGTTTTTTATTACAGCTGTACTGTTTTGATTCTATGCATCCTTTAAATTTATTATTACTTGTTGCTTCAGATGTCCTCTCATATTTTCAACTGCCTTTTTCTAAGCATCATTTGTTTTGTTTTTTTTATTAAAGAAAAGCAAATGTTAATAATGTGGGCCCGGTAGCCGAGTGGATAAGGGCGCTTGGCTGTGGGTTGGAGGTGGCGGGTTCAATTCCCGGCCTCGGCAGAGGGCGGGAATTTTTCCACGCTTCTTTCTCCTCCAAATGGGTCCTAGACCCAGCCCTCTGTAGAATGGGTACCGGGTTTCTTTCCCGGGAAGTTAAGGCGGGCAGGCGTCGGGCTGACCACCTGACCTCAATCTAGTCCCGTTGGTCTCGAAACGCTGGGAGCCTTACCTCCCGTGCTCCCGTGGGCCTGCATGGCCTGTTTATGGGATTGCTTTTTTTTAAAAAAATATTAATAATGAATGTGTATCTGCCTCTTATAGATGGGAGAATTATTATTAAAAAAAAAGTTAAGACAACTTTATTCAGAATGCTGACTATTTCTAATAGTATTTCTAAAACTCACTTCCTGTAAAATGCACCATTAAGAAGATGTAAGTTGTTTTATTTGGATAAATTCATTATGAAGATTCTAGAATAAGAAATATTCTTAGAATGATTAACAATTCTCATATCTTCATAATTAGATAACAGAAAAAGAAGCATACATTTTTCATACATATTGTGAATTTTCAAAGGATCTTGAAAGAGCTCAAACTACATTAGTCAGCTTAAATTATCCAAATTTATGGTCAAGAACATTATTTGGCATAGATTTTAATAATAACCATTTATTTATCAATTTTATTTTTAGAAGATTATTTTTGTATTCTCTCTGTTTTTTTTTGTTTTTTTTTATTCAAAGTGTTTCTATATCCTATGATCACTGAATGCTAGATAGCATTATTTTAAAACAAAAGTGTGTTGAGTCCTATGAATGTGCATTCGTTTGTTATAGATAATATATTATCAGTGAAATTAATTTCAATACATCTCTGGAACTGAGAACTTGGGATAATCCATTTAGGGTGATTAAACTGAAAAAAGTAGTGGATAAAATAATAATAATATAAAAAAAAAAAAAAAAACCAGCAGACGAACCACTGCATCTTGTACGTAATTCTGATTTTGAAATTTTTCATTTTATTTCTGAAGACTACTCAAATGAATTCTTCAACAAAACTTTTACATCAATAATCAGGATTATTCATATTCTTAGGATTTTTAAGAAAAATGTTTATGCATATAATAGAGCTGGATTGACGGTGTGGTGAAAAGCAAATGCATTCTGTCGTACAATGCTGACAGGAAAACCAAAATAGATCCCCCCCCCCCCCATTTAAGTTATGTGGGATAAGGTAGATCAGTGATTTAGGCACTGGGCTGTAGACTGGAGCAGCCGGGTTCAAATCCTAATGGTGGTCAGGGGTTTTTCTGCCGTTTTACTACTCCTGTCAGACCCTAGGGCTCATCCAGCCCTCTGTCAAATGGGCACCAGATTTCTTACTTGGGAGTCCCATCGGTCCAGTATCGTTGGAGTCTAAGCCTCTCAAGCACCCAAAGTCCTACGTGGCCTGTAGTGGAACACCTTTCACCGTGTAAGTTATAGAAATAACTATTTTTCAGATCATTAAATTCTTATTACATCTGATTTCATTCCAGCAATTAAAATAAAACAAATCTTTAAACTTGACCTCATGTATTTACAGTTTTCTCTCTTTTCTGCTCATTCTTATACAGGGTGTTTCATTCGCTATTGAACCCTGATTTTCCCTTATAATTTTCAAACTGCCTTGATGCTAATGGCGACCACTTTCAACACTTGCTATGAAATCATTCTGCTTCCCTTAAACGAAGGTATGTCTGTGTCAAATTTCTCTGCAATACTTCCATTAGTTTCAAAATTATAAGGAAAACCAGGGTTCGATAGTGAGTGCAACACCCTGTATTACTGTCTTCTGTTTCTCCACCATGTTTTTTAATTGATAGTGAATCTAATTCTTTATTTTGACAAACTTTCAATAAGTGATGATGAACTTGCATTCTCTGCTACTTACCCATTTCATCTTTCTTCTTTCTTGTTCGAGGTGGTCCACCCAAAAGACCTGACTTCAATTCTAATTGTCTCAAAATGTGCCTGTCAACAGATCAATCCAAATCAATGTAACTCACATTGAAACTTTGCACTTTTAAAGCAATTCTCTAAAAATAATTTCTCTATACTAAAACTAGCTTAGTACAGAATCTTATCCAATCAAATAAGAAATCAAATTATAACTTTTCTGAGCAACAAAGTCATACTGAATCATGAAAAAATTAAATGAATGCCTAATTTGAAGGTTAAGGTACTAGTAGTAAACTAAATCAAATTGTTTTGCAACAAAAAAAATTGAAAGCCAGTGCAGAATGAATTTACTGTAGAAACTGTAATTCAGAAAAGAATACCTCCTTTCTCTATTACACTCAGTTCAGGAGATAAATTTGCCCCCTTCCCCCCTTGTCAACACAATCCCAGACATCATCATTTCATCTAGACATACATACACAGTGATTTAGAATTTCACCTATTCTAAATCACTGTGTATATATTTCCTTGTAACACATTTATGAATTCTTACTTTGTTTGTCCCCGAAGATACTTCAATGCATTCCATGCTTCATTCAGTGTCATTGGTGGAGCTTTGACTTCTTCTACTGGTATGATTTTATCTTTTGCTTTTATATCATTCTCTACTTTTTGCTGGACCTTTAATGGAGGAAAAAAGTTTTTTCACTGTTTGACCACAAAAAAAAAAAAATAAAAAAAATAAATAAATCTAGAATTATTTGATAATCTATATCTAGCAAGATTAAAGACAAAAAATCAATTTTCATTCTGGTTAGCCAATTGCAATGAATATTTTTTTTTTATATCAAAAAGCATTTTCTGAAAACTCTCCCATATCCCTTCACTATTGCCGTCATTCTTTTTACATTAATCTCTCCGCCCGTCCTTTCTATGGGTGTAATACAAAAGACCTCGGGTATCAGTGCTTGGCTTTTCTGCCACCCACATTCACCACAATCTAATCTAATTTTGAAAGTGTCAATTTAAACTGTATGTGTGGGTGGGTATATATTGTCTAAAAATAGGAATAGAAGCTTAGAATTCCTGAAATATTGAAGTTTAACCATTCTTTGGTCAAACAATTGTCTATTTGTCTTAGTTTCCCCAAAAGCGGCCACTAACAGTTTTTACTTTTAATATGTGAAAGCTTACTTGATTTCAGCAAAGTTCCAAATGCATTTGATGAAGCTTTTATTTAAACAGTTGATGCTTAAAATTATTAAAAGTCTGTCCATCACAGTAGGCTAATCAGAATAAATTTTAAAATACAAACCTGGCCTTAAAAGCTAAACTTTCATCTAGAATCACCTGCTGTTATCCTGAAAACTCCAAAAAGTTAGACTTATCTTGAATTAAAGTTCAAACTTTACCAAATTCTCCAGGTTTAGTTTACTTTCATTCATCGCTTTCCGTATGCTTTTTGGGTGAATGGGAAAATCGCCAGGATCTAATGAAAAGACATTTGGAAGCCGTTCGCCTCGTGAACCTGACTAGAAAAAAAGCAAAAAAAATGACAATAAGTTGCTTAATCTTCTGACTTTATTCGATAAAGGACCCAATTACATAGTAATAGCTTGATGAAGCACACCTTTGTTTTCTTAATCTGAAAAAAAAAAGAGAAATAAAAACAATATTATCAATTTTAGCAAATACTTTAAATAAATGTTCAGCATAGCATACTTATAACTTATTTTTAATAACCCCTTATATATACTGGCCAAAAAATTATGAACCTTTATTAATAACAGTTTATTAATATTAGTTAAGTATTGTAGTTTATTTATCAAAGAATTTATCTTCAAAATAAGTCACTGTTACCCAAGATTCATTCTAAAACTCTTTGTTATCATACAGAAGTCGACCTTATATGACATTTCTCTGAACACTGAGAAACGATAATGTTATTGCTGTGTAATCAACAACAGAAATATCAGCCGTCTATTCTTCTCTTGTTCTATTTTCTTCTCTTGGGCAGCAGATTTATGTGTCTGATAATTGTTGGTCAATAACATCTGTACAAGAAGGTAAAGATTACAAATCATCACCTCCAATCAGGGCCCCAGAACCGGGGGGGGGGGGGGGGGAAATCGGTTGGTCCCTCAGCACCGGGGCCCAGGCTGAGATCTACAGTATGTTTATAGTGTAGAACAGGGGTGGGCAAGACGTCGATTGCACATTTTGGGGTGACCGCATGTGAGTTTTCAGAAGTCTGAAGATGTTGGGTTGTCGATTCGGAGATTCCGTTTTTTTTTTAGTCTTAAGGTGACCACGGCACTTGGAGTATACTTGAGGTAGCCCTTACCTTACAAAAGTCTGCCCACCCCTGCTGTAGAAGTATTAAATCGTGTGGTATTTTCGCGATATTTCTGGCTAAGAATTTATGATTTTGTTCATAACATGGGGGGAGGGAAGGCCCGGTATTGCATTTGGTACCTGGGCTCGGAATTTGATGTGGGAGCCTGCCTCCAATATACTCTCTATTTGTCTTTCAGAAATTAAGAATGTACAATTGTAAAGGCACACTGTTTAATATTTCACATCTGGAAAACTGTAGTAAATATTGTATTTCCAATAGTATCAACACGCAACACAGCTGTAGCTAAAAGCCTTTTTTTTTATGCAGCCTGACCTTATTATTAATAGAAACGATTTTTTTTTTTTGTAATTAAATTTTTAGTGATCAAAACTAACTTACAGGAACAGCTTCACTGATCTTTGGAACTGGTGTCTCTGCAGGTTCATCTGGCTTTGGTTTCCGAATACAACCAACATCAATGAAAAACTGATCAAGTCTTGTTTCATATTTAAGTGACATATCTATCCCGCCTCGGTAACGGAATGATACAACAGAGTTTAGCTGAAAAATAATGTTTATTAAACAGTTATTTGTTTTAGCTAAAAATAAAACCATTTCAATACAAGTCAAAAATGTAAATGTTAAAATGAAATTTTTTAATGTCTTAATGCCTGCAGAAATTATAAAATAAGTATTAATATAAACATAATATAAATTAATGTAAATGTTATTAAATTAAAAGAATTTAAAACTGCAAAAAAAAAAAGTTGTGATAATTTATTCTATAATTATTTTTATTATTATTTTTTAAGTTCAGGAAGCTAAATAGCTCAGGCAGAGTGAATTTTGTTATTAACAGAAAAAATTAATTGATGAGAAATATCATTTGATTACAGAAATGTGGAGTATTGGATGAAATCTTTTAAATGACAAGTTTACAGTGAATGACAACTGACTTTCAGAATTGGCTTAGTTCTTTTCTGATAACAATTTGGTTTGGTCTTTGAAATCGCAGTGGAGTTTTCATAGCAAAAATAAACAATAAAAAACTCACTAACAAAATATTAGTGAGGAAATTCATGTGCCAGCAGTCCGCCAGCCTCAGTAAATTTTCATAACACATTGAAAATTAAATCTATGCATTTAATTATTACTAAACATCAATGGGTGAGACCAAGAGGTATTTACTAAGTGACATCCTTAGAACAGCTGTTTCATGCTCCTTGGCGATCATCATCTAGGAGAAGTCGCCAGTAAACAGCGAGGTCTCAGTACTGAGTGCTGTTTACTGGTGACTACTCCTAGCTGATGATCGCAAAAGAGCGTGAAACGGCTGTTCTAGGATATCACTTAGTAAACACTTGGTCTAACCCATTGATGGTTATTAATAATTTGGTTTGGTTTTATTACTATAGTTGTAATTATTCTGCTTTATTGTAAGTGTTCGGAAATGATATTCAAAGTCAAGAAATACGGTATTCAATTTACATCACGATCCAATTTTCAGCATCATGAAGTAATGGATTGATTTTTTTTCTTCTTTTGCACAGAAAAACTATTTATTGATTTTAAGAAATGGGCCATATGGAATAAGGATGTTGTTAGAAGGAATATAAAACTTCATCATTCAGTTTCAGAAAGAAAAAAAGCCAGTAATGAAATTTTCAAGTTTTACATCCATGCATAGTCAATCAAATTTTTTGTTGTTTTATTTTCTTATTACCATAATCAGAAAAATTAATTTATAACAATTAGCAGTTGGTAAATAAATTCCATTATAAATTAAAAAATAAATAAATATTGTTAAAAGACTATTAAATAAATTTTAAATAACGATTAGGATTTATATCAATGGATGTGTAATACAAAAGTCTATTAATCAATACATTACTAATGTTCAAAACGAATCATATACCATTAAAATCAAGTCATTCCTTCTAGTCCAAGGTGCATCTTTTTCCCAAGTTGTAGAACAGTTAGTTGTGAAATCTATGAAGAGTCCATTAGATGGATTTACATGAAACCTACAGAACAGAAAAGGGGTATTTTTAATGTATATCTTTTTAAATTGATTGTTATTTATTAAAATAGTCTAAACTAAGTGATTTGGGGGAAAATCCTAAAAAAGGAGATAACCCTTTAAGAGACGTAGAAATATTATTAAATAAAGCTATGTCTATCACTAAAAGTTCACTGCTAGAGAATACTTAACAACATATATTAAATAACAACCTGTGAACAACAGTAAAATAAAGTTAATGAAGAACCGACTGACAAACAACGCTGTGATATAAAATTAGCTGATAACGGCATACACATGAAGAAAATTCATTGGTGGTAGCCATTTCTAAATTTCAAGAATCACATTCAGTTTCAACCCTTTGATCAAAGTCTCGAGTATCATTTCACTCTGAGCACAATTTGTCCATAATAATCATGTTATTTAAATATAATATTAGCTTTTACACCACAGACCACTGATTATGAACACTACGTATGACAAAATGGAATCAGTTCAAATAAAATTATTTTATTAATGCTTTTATGATGCTTGTCGCATTTCCTATTATCATTCTACAGGGTGTTTCAAAAATACACGGCATAATTTCAGGTATGTATTTCCCACATGTAGACAATCAAAATAGTTCATTACAACATATGTCCGGAAATGCTTCATTTCCGAGTTATGGCCTTCACAACATTGAAAATCACCGGAACGTTTTTCGTTCCGCCGGTCGTTGCCATTACAGAAGATGTTCAAAATGACCACCTCCTGCTTGAATACAGACCTCACATCGATGTCTCATTGAACGTTTTTCTTTCCGCAGGTCGTTGCCATCAAAGGACACATTAAGAGGGCACTCTGACAGATCATTCCGAGGCGAAGGTTAAATTCAGTGGTGTGTTTGGCGTTCGACTGTGTGTCATGTACACAAATCAGGAGCTGGCAGAGATGCACTTCATGTACGGTAAGGCAGACGGCAATGCTGCGCTGGCTCGTCGTTTGTACCAGGAGAGGTACCCACAGCGACAATGTCCAGATCGGAAGACATTTGTAAGTCTCCATCACCGTCTGTGCGAGTATGGAAAATTTCACTCTCCTGGATTGGGAAGGGGACGACCAAGGTCTACAACTCCAGAAGAACAGGAGGAGATTCTGGAGACTGTGAACAGAACTCCTTCTGTCAGCACACGAAGGTTAGCGTTGCAAGTGAATGTTCCCCATACGACTGTCTGGAGACTGCTGAAAGAGCATCAATTGTATCCTTATCATTTGCAACGTGTACAGGCGCTGTCACCAGCAGATTACCCTGCACGAGTTAGGTTCTGTCAGTGGTTCTTGCAGCAGTGTGCTGCAAATCCGAACTTTCCTGCCTTAGTATTATTTACAGATGAAGCACAGTTCACACGAGATGGCATAACAAATTTCCACAATCAGCATGTATGGGCGTATGAAAACCCAAATGCAACTGTTGTATCGCATCACCAGGTGCGGTTCTCCCTCAACATGTGGGCCGGTATCATTGGTGATCGATTAGTTGGACCCCATGTACTTGTAAACAGACTTACGGGGCAGGCGTACACAAACTTCCTGGAAAACACCATACCTCATGTTTATGACGACACTCCACTGATCGATCGTCAGCACGCTCACTTCTTGCATGACGGCGCTCCTGCACACTTCAGTCGTACGGCTCGCCGGTACTTGGATCGAACGTTTCCTGATCGATGGATAGGTAGAGGTGGCCCAATTGCTTGGCCTCCACGCTCACCTGATCTGAACCCTCTCGATTTCTACTTGTGGGGCCATTTAAAATCATTGGTTTATTCGTCTCCGGTGCCTGATTTGGAATCCCTTCGGAATCGAATTGTGGCACGTTCTGAGGACATACGCAACATTCCTGGAGTGTGGGATCGTGTTCGCAGGTCATTGAGACATCGATGTGAGGTCTGTATTCAAGCAGGAGGTGGTCATTTTGAACATCTTCTGTAATGGCAACGACCGGCGGAACGAAAAACGTTCCGGTGATTTTCAATGTTGTGAAGGCCATAACTCGGAAATGAAGCATTTCCGGACATATGTTGTAATGAACTATTTTGATTGTCTACATGTGGGAAATACATACCTGAAATTATGCCGTGTATTTTTGAAACACCCTGTATAAAAAGACTCAATTCAGCAATCATTTTTGGGAATTGCTATTTTTTTCTTAAAAAAAATTATTTGCATAAACAATTTTTATTTCTACTATTTAATGTGCAGACAGAATATTTTTTCCCCTCACCCGAGTCTTATATTTCTTATTAAAAATCTTTGCGAAATATAAAACAGCAGCTAATAGCTTTTCTGGATATTCTTAGGTACTTTCTAAGTTTATCATTTCTTTCTTCCAAACTGCAGTCATTAATCCTTTCAATAATTATCTTCTATAGGATCTAATTTTCAATGATGCTGTTATTTTCATGAAAGTTCAAATGTATTTCAAGCATTTTATTTTAATGGTTTGTTTTTGTTGATAAATCTGTTTCATATCTCTATAAAGCTTTTATTCAAAAATGTATCCATTACTTCAAATTTATTTACCAGATTTTGCCATTTGGTTTATAGCAAGTAGCGTATCCAGGTGGACAAAACATAGCAAGAAGACTTGCATCAGGAGCATCATCTAGAACGTAATGATAGATATTGTCATTTCTTTTGTTGACACCAGTGGAGAGAATGGCTGGTCTTCCAGAAGGATAAATAAACTTGTTAAAGAATGACTTTACAGAAATTACAAAGAACTTGAAGTAGCGGAACCCCCTACCATAGGAGAGTTTAAATTCATTTTTTTTTTCTATTTAAATTTATTAATTCCTTGTTGATCTGATGGTGGATAATTAAATGATCTAATGATTACAGACATTTATTTAATCAATTATGAAATTAAAATTAAATAGCAACATTTACTGATATTTTACTGTTAACAAAATACAGCCTTGGGAATGTAAATTAAAAATAAAAATAAATAATATACCATTTTTTTAATACTACAAAAACAATAAACTCTTATTGAAGGCACATTTACATTATTTTTTTTAAGATTAAAATCACTGATGTGAAACCATTAAAACTTATAAGGCACTAATTATAAGGCTGTGGTTTTAGAAGGATACTAAATGCAGCCTGATGTTTGTCCTGTCGTAACCCGAAGAGCTTTTTCCAATGTAAACCATGATCCTTTTAACATCTTTGCTCTGTCTGTTTTAAACGCATAAATGCTAAATGCTCTCTTGGCTGGCTGGATACTTGGCTGCATATTAGAATGACCACTTGTACTTCCTGATGCTGCATTGCGATTCCAAGGCAGAAGACCTTCGAGAGATGCTGAGGCTCCAGGCAGTAGCTCAGTGGCATTCTGCTCCCAAGTAACTCCACTTGATTTTTCTAAAGGTTCTTGCTTCACTGATTGACCTTCATCAATCACTGATCTATAATCAAATACAAATCAAGAAAAAAACTTTTCTAAATTTGAGTAGAATCTTCTCTAATATCAAAATATGTAAAAATAAGCTTATTCAAATAAAGCACTGGGATAATATATTCTATTGAATCTGAACTAAGACTCAATAAAGTAAATGATTTCTAAACTGTCTATTTTTTTTCATTTGGTAGTAAGTAAGGAATTTGACTGTATATATCCCAAAAGAAATTCACAATTTATAACAACATTATAAATAATAATAATAAAAAAAAATCCTTATTGTATAACTGGGAAAATGCTCACAAAAAAAAATAAACAAACAAACAAGCAAAAAAAAAAAAAAAAAAAAAAGTACAGGTGAATTATAATTTAACCACATGAAACCAAAAAATTACATTTTAGATCTTTTTGCCCTGAACAATTTCATCAGAACTAATGATTTTTAATAATTTTGAGAAAACCAGATGTCCAAAACTATTAATTCTAGCTATTTCATTCACTCCAGTTTAAAACTTTCCTTACTTCACTACTACTAAACTGACATTAATTTGAAGATTTTGAATGAAATTGAAAATCCTTAAACGATGGCAAAATAAATATCATCAACCCCAATAAAGTTGTCATAATAATTCCATTTATCTATTTATAGCATCAGATAGAAGATTAGGCACAGACCTCACGAGAAGAATTTTGATCTAAACTGTCAATGAATACTTCAAAATTTCAGTCACTAAGAATTGTTATAACTGCAACACATTTATTATTTGAAGAAACAAAAACAATGACAACTAATGTCTACTTAGCTTCCTTCATTTAAAGATGAATTATAAACGTTAAGGAGATTTCCTTGAAATATCTGCATTATTTTCATTTATAAATATTTACTTAATATCTATCTAATATCTAATAAATATGGCTTTGCATTTCTTTGCCTTCTTAATAAGTTTTAACAAGTATTAATTTTATATATAAATTACTTTCAGAAATTCAGATTTAAATTTATTAGGAAGTCAATCAAACTTACTCCACTTTTTCCTTATAACGACGTAGTTTTTGCTTCGTGTAACGAAGACCCAGAATCTTTCCACTATCACCAAATCTCCAAATGGCATATTTCTTCAAGTCATCGTCTTTTGAACGGTCCTGTTCACTGAAATTACAGAATAAGATTAATTTTAATGACTACGTTTAATGTTTAAAGAAATATATTAAGAACCTTTTCATGCTACTTCTATAAGAAGTCATTCAAAATTTCGAAACGATTCTATCTCACACCTACACCATCAATTCCAGCTGTAAACTTTTCTTTCTTCGAACAGAACATGAAGGTTGTGTTGTAAGATAAAATTCTTGTTTTAGACTTTTAATTTATAATTTGGAATTCATAAGATATTATATTGTCAGCAGATCATCCGCAGCTACAAAGAAACTTTATTTCTTACTAATTAATAAGATATATTGATTAATAGGTGAGTACGTTATAGAAAAGCACAAAATTTAACAGTTAGTCTCCTTAATTGAATAATTTAAAATCAAACTTAAAAGTTGTTTTTGTTTTTTTTTAAACATGATATTAACAACGAAGAATTTTTAAATGATAGCTAGTTGAATTGTATTGTTCCAAAACTTACTGTTCTTTAAAAATTTTTTGACACTGTACCATTGCCTGTCGAATAGCTTTGTAAAGTCTTGCTTCTACTGTTTCTTCATTGCATCGATAATCCATTCTCGTCACCCATCCTATCAAACAAAAGAAAGCTTTAATGATCATTACAGGTATTCTTTCAGCAATCAGCTATTATTGTTTCAGATCTTTCCATTTATTTGAAACAATGTTTTTAATTTTCAAGGGTAAAAAGCATAGATCTAATTGGGATGCTGCTAGGTCCACCAATTTCTTATATCCCTTTCGAAAAAAAAAAAAAAAAAGAAAGATATTTGATGAATTTAGTGCATTTTCTATATGATTTTGATACATTACAATTATATAAATATATTTCCTTTTATTGTTCACATACCAGTGTATATTTATTTAATATATTGCTTAATTAAGGTAATGGCTCATGCTTGTTATATAGTATATTAAAAGGATCTATAGTTTGCTCCAGATCTTTCCCTTCCAAATGTAAAATACCCTGAATACGTAAGACAACAGAAAGTTAATATTTTAATTGTTAAAAAATGAAAATAATACTGTTGGAAATTGCTATTCCTATTATCTGACATTTGTTCCTTACTATAAGTTTTATAAAACTATTGAATTTCTCCATAATACATACATACATATCCTTTCCCGTTCCACCAACTGTGGGTCTAAGAATTAACTAAGCCTCTCCACCTCTCCCTGTTTTTCCAAGCCTCTTCTCTACATATTCTTTCCCATGGGATGCCTCTTACTTCCAGGCTGTGCTTCACATCATCCAGCCATCGCTTACGCGGGCTCCCTCTTGGTCTCTTCCCTCCTTCTTTTAACTCATGCCAAACCTTAGGAGTCCTACCATCTTCCATTCTTTTCACATGCCCGAACCACCTCAGCCTTCCCTCTTCCACCTTTTTCCTCAAACTTTTTACCCCCAACTCCTCCCGGATATCCTCATTTCTCATTCTATCTAATCGAGTCTTCCCTACTATACCTCTAAGAAACTTCATCTCCCCAGCTTGAAGTCTAATCCAGTCTCTAGCATTCATCACCCATGTCTCCGCTGCATAGTGACTATAGGCACGTAATACATTTTATAGATTATTTCTTTTGCCTTCCTTGGGACTTTCTTATCCCATATCAGGTGTCTCACTCCCTGGTATAGCTTTCCCCCTTTCTCCAACCGTCTTGTGATTTCATGCTCCACTTTACCATCACTTGTTATTTCGGTCCCTAGGTAAGTAAAACTATCTGTGATCTTCAATGCCCTGTTGTTTATGCAGATATCCCTTTCCAGGTTTTTGTCCCGTCCCACCACCATCACTTCACTTTTCTCTTCGCTAACTTCAAGATCCACTAGTTTCAGTTGTAGAGTCCATTCATCCAATTCCCTCTGTACGTCAACAATTTTCTCACCCCATATTACAATGTCATCTGCGAAGATCATATGCTTTGTGTCTTTACTCTGTTTTTGTAAGTTTTCCTTAACCTTTCTTCCTACCCATTCCATTATTATATTGAACAGCATTGGCGACAAAACACTCCCCTGCTTTAATCCTCTCTGGATTTCAAACCAACCAGTTGGCCCTTCTGTGGTTCTTACTCTACATCGGTTCACCCTATATATTTCTCCATAATACTTATCATTTATTCACTTATTTTAAATATGACTTATTTTAAATCCTTAAGTAAATTAATCCAAGAGTCTTTTTATCCACTATATTATTGATATCTTGTTATAATCTCATGCTCAAAAAACAAAAATATCCAGTAGCTAGGTAAATTTCAGATGAAATCTTTCACAGATTTATCTGAAAGATAATATAATAAATTTCTAATTATAAATTTTCTACTAAGCAATAACTTACATTTTTATTTTAAGTTTAAGCTTATTTGATGGGGAAAAAAACAACAACAACTTCTAACCTTATTTTATTCTAGTCACAGTATTCCTTTTTGAAGTTATGATTCAATGAATGCTTTCAATTGAAAACTTATTACTTACCTCTTTCAATGCATTCTTTTGCTGACAATGCAAATTTCATGGAACTCGAATCCCCAACACCAACTGTTTTCAACTTTGTGGCACTCACTGACATTTGATAAAATAAAAAAAAGTTTTATTGTTATAAATTAATAAAATTTAAAATTATGGATATTTTAAGGAGCTGACAAGGAATAATTCACATTCTTTATAATTTATTTTATTGAGATCAATAATTATTACAACTCTCAAACTTAAGACTTGCAAGTTATGTCTGGAAGAGAGTTGTGTGACCCACCATTTGTTCTAATTCAAAGTTTAGTTCTGTTTCAAGATAGGCTCAATAATAAATTCCAAAACTTAGCCTAATACACTATATGGTTAAAAGTATCCGGACACCCCTCTGGAGAAGTGGATGTGGCTGTTATCGTATGCTATGACGTCATAGAACGAGATAAAAAGTGGTCACCGCAGTACCGGGCAGTCATAAACGGGCGTTAGACAATGAGTAAGTCAGCAGAGCTGAGTGATTTTGAACATGGCATGATCATTGGATGCCACTGGTGCAACAAATCGGTTCATGCAATATTGGCCTTGCTACAGGTGCCGCAATCAACTGTAAGTGATGTCATTATAAAATGGAAACATCTGGGAATGACAAAGACAGGAAATCGCAGTAGGCCAAAGAAACTCACAGATCGCAGCCGTCGAACCCTGACGAGGGTAGAGCAGAAGAATCGTAAGCTCCCCTTGGCAACAATCACTAGTGAATTCCAAACAGCTTCAGGCGGCATCGCTAGCACAAGAACTGTTCGTCGGGAGCTGAAACACATAGGTTTCCATGGTCGTGCGGCTGCTCACAAGCCCAACATAAGCAAGGTGAATGCTAAACGACAGTTGAAGTAGTGCAAAGTGCACCACCATTGGACTGTGGAGCAGTGGAAACAGTACTTTGGAGTAATGAATTCCGCTACATGATCTGGCATTCCAATGGATGCATCCGGATTTGGTGGATGCCAGGAGAATGCTTCCTACCAGAGTGTATTGTCCCAACTGTAAAGTTTGGTGGCGGCGGAATCATGGTTTGAGGCTGTTTCTCGTGGTTCAGCCTGGGTCCCTTAGTTCCTTTTACTGGAAATATGAACGCTGAGATGTATGTCGACATTCTTGACAACTCTGCACTTCCCACCTTCTGGCAACAGTTTTGGGAAGGCCATTTCTGTATCAAAGGATAACTGTTCTGTCCACAGAGCGAAGGCTGTGCTGCCGTGATTTGAAAAGATGGGTGTTGAACTACTTGACTGGCCTCAATCTGAATCCCATAGAACACCTCTGAGAAGAATTGGAGCAAAGATTACGCACCAGGCCAAACCACCCTTCTTCAGTGTTCGAATGAAAGAAAATTTCTGCTCACATATTTCAAAATCTGGTGGAACTGTGATTGATGCTAAAGGTTGCTAGACATCCTATTATTATGTGCTACATGAATTTCTGATTGTACAACAGTTGGTGTCCAGATACTTTTGGCCACATAGTGTATGTAGCACTTAGGACATAGACCTCAGAGAAGCACTGACCTTTAAGGGTCACAGTTTTAAGAGAAAAAAAATAATAAAAGGAAAATATAAAAGTTCATTGTTTAACTGCTCTGAAAAATTGAAGTTGGCATTATTTTTTTGGGGGGAGGGGGTTTGCAAGTAACTGGTTGCCTAGGGCACAAAATACATAGTCTGGTGTCAACCTGATCACCAGTTAATAGGAAAAAACTTTTCTCTTAGAAAAAGAGCAGACAACTTCTCTTTATTTATTGCAAAAAAAAGATAATAGTAAAAAAATTATCTTGTATCAGAGTCTGTAATCAATTCTTTGCAAGATTTTGATTCACATTTGGCTTCAATGTAAAAAGGAGATAATCGGATTAGACCAACAAGAAATTGTACATATTGAAGATTAATAATTTCAAGTTGCTGTGTTTTTAAATTTAATATAAGATTTTACTTATTAAATATGAAAAACCTCTAATACTTCCAATGGATTTGTGGATTTTATCAGATGTTTCAACATCTTCATAATCATTTAATATAAACTGAAGTGCCAAAATATTAGAGACAGCAGTGGCTCGTGGCCCCACTATAAATGGCCGCAGCCCAATAACATGAGTAGCATAAGAGATAAGAGTTGTGATCATTGAGAGGTGGCATATTTGTGAAAGGTTTGAGACATGCTCAGGATTTATCACCATGTGATCGTGGGCAGATTGTAGGTGCCAGAAGAGTGGGGCACTTCATCTACCAGGTGGCTAATGCTCTTGTTTTTTCTCGGGCTACAGTAGGAAGGGTATACCAGGAACATGTGAATTCAGGACAGACATAGGAGAAATGCCATCAGGTGTTGCAAGAACGGTACCGTTGCCTACTGACAAGAATGATAACCACCCAGCACAGGGGAACGTTGAGTCATATCACATCCCAAATCAACCCAGGGTCCTCTCAACCCATCAATTAATGCACTATTGAGCATACACTGCGTTCCATGGGGTTTGGTAGTTCAATCGACACAGATACTGTTGTTGACACCAGAATATTGATAATGGACCGTGGATCATTGGCACCGTGTCGCCTGGTTTGATAAATCAATGTTTCAGGTGTTTCGAGCAGACAGTCATGTCTGTGTGTGGGGAGACTGCGTGAGGCAATGGATCCCTCTTGTCAGCAAGGTATTCTGCAAGCAGGCTCTGTAATGGTGTGGGGTGTGTTCTGTTGCAGCTCGCAAGGACCTGGAGTCTGTCTTGACAGGTATGACATACACATCTTGTTGCAGACATTTGCACCCCTTTATGCTAGTCATGTTCTCCAGTGGGAATGATGTGTCCAAGCAGGATAACACAACCCTGCATCGTACACAGCTGACAAAACTGGTTCAGGGAACACTCTACAGACTTCCAGTTATTCCAGTGACCTCCAAGCTCACCGGATTTGTATCCCATTAAGGACATATAGGACACTCAATGCCATGCAGCAACACCCAACAAACACAACTGTTTTGTAGACAGCCATTGAATGTGCCTGGCTGGATATACCCACACAATGACTCGAAGACCTCGTCAACTTCATGTCATGTTGCATAGCCACAGTTATTCGGGAGGAGTTACATGTTATTAGGTAGGTATCTCTAATTTTTTGGCACTTCAGTTTAGTAAAATTATTAAATTATTATCACTAAGTTGTAATGTGAATATAAATAAATTATCTTTACACTGAGAGAAAATTCAAGACACCCATTACACACATGTAGTTTGATAGCTTGCACAACAAACAAGCAAATAAACATGACAGAAAAAAAAATTAAGTGTGGAAAAATATTTGAGGCTACATTTTATGATAAATATGGATGATGATGTTTAAAAATTTAATCTGCATTATAACAAATTGGTTTATTTCAGTGAGATGAAGTAGAAAGAAATAATAACCTTTAGACTGTACAACTTTTGGGATATCAGAAATAAAGAAAGTAAAATACAGCATATTCACATATTCTAGATCAGCATTCTGGCTTTAGCAACTTCAATTAAGAGCTAATCGTAATTCATCAAATTATGATCTCCAATGATTACCCCATTGACTTCATTAATAAACATTTGTCCAGAATCCTACAGGATATTTATAATCCCTCCAACATTCCTACCCAAGATAATTTACAATATGTTTCTATTCCTTTTCATGAGAAATTATTTCCTGCTTTACAGAAGGTCCTTCGACCTATCGGCATTGTTTTAACGACCCATATACAAAACTGTATTAAGAAGGTTGTTAACTAATCATGTAACTTCATCCATAATCCAAATCCCAGAGGCATTGTTTATGTGCTTAAATGTTCACATAACACTTGCCAATACATAGGAGAAACGAGACAACCTGAACAAAAACGGGTTGGCCAACATATTTATGCACTACGGAATTTCGATATCAACCATCTGGAGTCACACATGTCATGCAGGGTGGGCATTCCATTGATTTCACAAATTAAAAACTATTAAGCTACTGTTCATCGGAGCTTTAGAAATGACTGTCAACTGCATGACTGTTCCCAATTAGCCAAAACAATATATCCCTCATCAGACCCGTAAAAAGTGCAGTGTGGAGCCATAGTAAGAATAGCACCAATCCCTATCTTACCGTGGATGTCGTAAGAGGCTGCTAAGAGGCTTCATATGACTAGTTCCTTTGATTTCAACTCTGAGTGAGATTTTTCTTTTGTTTAGATTTTAAGGGGGGGGGGGCTTTTAGGGGGGGAGGGGGCTAAAGCCCCACGAGCATTACCCCTGGTTACGTGCCTACCCCTCATGGAAGCTTTTAGTAATCAATGATCATGACTGGACCAATAAAATGTTGTCTCCTAGAGAAGACTAATGAAATGGTATTTAGGTATGGCCCATTGGCATACTCAAGATTTTGGAATGGGAGAGGTTATGATGATCATAGTCATTCAACCAAACGAAAAAAAAAAAAACCCTTTCCTTTTCTGGATGAAGGATGGGGTTTTTCAACTCTTGTGACAGTGGGTAGATCAGGAGTGTGGATAGAATTTAATTTTGGAGGGGACCAAATTAGGGAACTATCTCCAAATGAAAAAAAAAAAACATTTGGGAAAGGGGGAGGCGCGGTCCCCTTATTAATCGGCCATCCAACTATATTTGCCATTTGGGTGAATGGAAATTAGTAACATGTGACCAGCACAAGTATTATTGTTAAAATTGATTGTGTTTATAATGTATTTAAAACTGAGTGATTAGATGATGATTTTCGTTGTAGTGTTTTCAGGGTCATGTTTTTTATTTGAAGATAAATCTTGGAAACGAAGTATCTATTGCAGTGTATTATTGTATTAGTATATTGATAGTATAGAATTGTACATCCAGTTACCTATACTCATATTCAATGTAGCTATCAAATCTTTCACTCAAAATGCACTGAAAACCTAAAATTCAGTAAGGTTCTTCAATTTTAATTAAAAGTGTAAAATTATCAATAAGAAAAGCTCAGCGCAGAGCAGTAGTTATAATTTCTGATTAAATATGCCATATAATTTGTTTGTGAATGAGATGTGTTTTATATTGTTTTTCTTTTTTTTTTTTGTAGATCTAAATAATTTTTGATATTTCAAAATGTAGCAGAGTAATCATGTATACTTAAATATGTATTGAATGCTTAAGAATGGATTATATTTTAATGTATTTATAAGAAATAAATAGTACAAGATAATGTGGAACTGAAATGCATGTAAAATCATTTTCAGCACATAACCCAATTTAATTACAATGTATATGTAGTGAATATATTTTTAATTGATTGTATTTAATCCTGTGTAAAAATCTTAAAATGGTTTTGAATGTATATATATATATATATATATGTATATATATATAGGCCTACTATTTTTAGGAAAATTGTAAACTTGTGTTTTTTGTGGAAAAACCCCAAGATGAAATCCTTTATGGAGAATTAGAGCAGATCACTGACATGACTTTTCGCTTTGATCTCTGTCACCTATCTTTTATTTCGTAGTTCAGTTCACATCTGTAAGAGGGTGTAGGAAAAATCAATGAACAATCACAAAGCTTTATTTTCGGGTTAGAGAAATCTTTAAATTGGGGTCCTGAGTTTTTCTCGCTCTTTCTTCTCCTCCATCACAGACGGACACCCACATTCATTACGGCTAGATACACTGATGAAATTACAGCCTAATATTCAGGCGGAGGTCGCTATGTAGGAATTGGAAAATTCTCAAATCGAAACATTCCATAGACCAACTTGGATGCTGGATAGTAAGTAGCAGCATGGATAAGTATTCCTGACATGTATATAACTGATGGCTAACCACGCATAACAATAGATAATTATATAGAAAAAGTTGATAAATGTAGGAGTAGATAAATGTTTTGTGATCAGTTTTTGCCATAACGAAATCCAGATAAAAACACGTCATTGTGGTTATGAGCAATTGATAAAGAAAAAGTGAATTTTATGAAGAGTATAAATCTAGAAAGATACGTCATTGTGGTTATGAGCAGTTGATAAAGAAAAAGTGAATTTTATGAAGAGTGTAAATCTAGAAAGATACGTCATTGTGGTTATGAGCAGTTGATAAATGTAGGAGTAAATAAATGTTTTGTGATCAGTTTTTGTCATAACGAAATCCAGATAAAAACACGTCATTGTGGTTATGAGCAATTGATAAAGAAAAAGTGAATTTTATGAAGAGAGTAAATCTAGAAAGATACATCATTGTGGTTTTGAGCTATTTGTAAGCAAACGTGGTGTAGCATAATCAGTAGGTAACATTAGCTATTACTATTAGCATCAAGTTGGATCAGGGAACATATAGTTTTATCTTGGGTAATGAAGACAGTGTCTTAAATGAATTCGGAAAAGCAGGAAATTAATTTTTTTTGTAATATAATTACGATTGGCTTTTGATTCGACTTAATTTTTATTTAATTTTCTTACTTTAATTAATAAGTTTAATTTAGTACTTGATATTTGATAATCTAATTATAAATAAGTTTCAATTTTTTTTTTTATTTTAAGCTACAGGTCAACCTGTAAAATATATGACAATTGAACTATTTTATTTTTGATTACGTTATTATTGCTAATAAATTATTTTTTTTTATTGTTAAAAGGAGTATGTCATTTTTATTCACCATTAGAGAACAACAAGTTACCCATTCCCCAAAAACGTGTGCTGTGGCAGTGATTAGTTAATCAATTAATTAATTGATTAAAAAGAACCAGCCGCACACAAATGAACTCCTTCAATAAAATAACATTTTTGTAAAGATATGAAAATGAAATAGCCTACTGGTGAATTTATGTAGAATTAGGGCTGTGATTAAAAAAAAAAAAAAAAAAGTTAGGTTTGAGGAAACTTTGTGTATAAGTAAATAAACTTAAAAATCGATCAGAATATTTATTTCTGCTTATATTTATGTAAATGCATCTATTATAATCAAGTTTTAACATATGTTTATAGCAAAATTATGTTTAATTAAAAGAAAAGCATATTCTTTTATATGTTTTAACAAGGTAAGACAATTAGCCATAACTTAAAGAAAATGCCTAGGTAAAAGAAATATTATTATTGAAAGAACCACATCTTCACATCAATAAAATATATTCAATAAAATACATTTACAAAGAAATAATAGTAAATCTTTTGATTTAAAACGTTTTAAATAGAAACCCCAAAATGTAAATTTGTGGCTGTTCGTATCACAAGATGATTTTCAGTAAAAGATTTTGAGTAAGAAAATTAACAATTAAGCGTAAGTCTTATTAATTTGACTTCCCAAATGGAATAAGTTATTCTTTTAATTGGAAAACCTTAATTTCCTTTAAGTAACTGGCTGTTCTTACCCTTAAATTCTTTTGAAGCCATAGAAAAACTGACTGTAATAAAACATCGAAGTTTATTTCTTACAATCAAATTCTAAAACAATAGGCCTAACTATTTACTAATTTTTCTACTTACCTCTCTTCATTTTGAAAAAAAAAAAAAAGCAATTTCGTGGAACTTGGCTTAAACGTGGGCAAAGTCAAATTTAACGTTTAGATGTGTTGTTGTTTTTAAGTACTAGACATATTTTTCTTTTTTAAATAAAACTAATTCCAATGAAGGTAACGTTCTTTCAAAGTTCAACAAAGGTTTGCCGTTAACACATCATTTTTGCCATTACTGGATTCAAACAATAAAACGAAACGGTCTTTTATTTGTAGTTATGTTCAAGAATTTTGATTCTGAATTTAATAATAATAATAAAAAAAAATACAGTGTTTAATTAAATGTTTATTAACTTGATAATTTTCGAGAAATTTCTTTGTTCGTTCGTTTATACAGACCGAATAAAATTACGGAAATGAGGATTTCATTTTAAAATTTCACAAAGAGGAGGATTAGCCTATATTCGGAGATTAGGTCTGTGTAAAAAAATTAATTTTAGTAATTTCATTGGAAGTTAATATGCAAAGGTAGATTGTAGTAAAAGTACAATTTCATTAAAAAAAAAAAAAAAAATTTAACCAGGAGACTTTTTGGGTTTTTTTTTATATAATAGTACATTAGTATTTACTGAAATGAAATGGAGTATTTCGAATAGTTTCTCAGGAAAAACTGCTGGGGAAAAAATGTGAATTTCGTGCCGCCTCATTTCTTGCATTACTGTAGACCAGTGATTCCCAAACCAGTGATTTTTTTGTATGGAAGAACCCTTGAAATATTTCGTAAAATCTCGGGGAAACACTACCAGCCTAACACATATTAATATTAGATTCGACAAAGGTAAATTACAAAACAGTAGTTTAATGAATAATAATTAATATTGCAAGATAACTAATTATTGTTAATAAAAAAAAAGCGAACATTTTCCCTTTACATCTGGCTCACTGATTACAAACAAACATTGTGTATATAATTTGTAAGATTTTGTGTTAATGTATGGTAAGTTAACGGAAAAAAACAAAGTTACATTTTTTATATAAGCTTCTTTATATATCCTGTAAATATTATTACACTCCTAGAAATCCTTAATACAAACAACTCCTTTAATTTCCACGATATCTCATCCTCCTTTGAGACGGACTTTATAAATAAATAAGAATAAGAACTTATAAATAAATAAGATTTCTTATTTGTAATCCTAAAGAATGTAGAGGAAGAAGAATAGTTTCTTGTCCTCTGTTACCACCTGATGAAGTCCCTTGCAAAGATGGATGAAATATAGTGGAAATTAAAGGAGTTGTTTATATTAAGGATTTCTAGGAGTGTAATGTTATTTACAGGAGTTACATTTTATTGTTTCATAATACATTATTAATTGAAAATAATACAAGTTTCAATAGAATAACATTGATAAGTATTTTACTCATTTACAAAAAAAGGTGGCAAGTTGTACTTCTTTTTTTTCCCCACAAGCTTTTGTAAATTCTCGCAGAAGATTAGACAGGATTGTGGAACTCTTGTTGGGAATCACTGCTCTGAACAGTAATCCTTTGAATAAGATAAAACAATCAAATTTATTTGCTACAATCATATAAAATCAAATTAAGCATGTGATGGGATATATTAGTTTTAACAAATAAATACTGTTAATTTGTATCATGTTCATATGAAAGAAAAAAAACGGTTTGAACGAACTTTGACTCGCACTCATTTTCTACACTAAGGTCTAGCTTTCTGAGTGAGAAAAGAATACAACAACACAGGCTGTAAAATGTCAGCCATGTATTCCAGGCCATGCCCATTATGCCCATTATATGCATCCTCCCTATGGCCATTTATGCCAAATGCAGACTCAAAGATCATTGGCACGGAGATAGAATCAGCACTCATTTTGAATACAATATTTTGCAATTCCTGACTTTACACTTACGCTGATTTCAGCATTATGTTACAATCAATGGTAATCTAATTCAATATTGCAGGGAGTATAGATCTGCGTCTAGTAATTTTCTGTTCAGCAATGTAACTTTACTTCTATGCTCACATTTAGGTTCAATTCTTGGAGTTGGTTTGGCTGATTTTCTTTCTTCTTGAATACATTGCATCCTACCAAAAAGGTGAGAAAAAGAATGAAAGAAGTAATGGATTGTTATTTTTTTCTTTGTTTAGATAGCAAGGAAAAATTGTTTACTATTGTATTCTTTGACTGGATGGTTTGAGCTCTGATATATCTCCAAATAATAATCATACTCCCTGTCCCTCTCTGTTCAATATTCCTGGACATCCTACTGGCCCTTTATTTGGAACTTCCATTCATTCCTTCATATGCTTATCTGATATCAATGTTCAGACAAAAAAAATAATCATTATAGATATCAATCTTTCTGTTTCCCCTATCATCTGTCCAACTTGTTACATTAGCAGTGTTCATTGCATCTATTTTGTTTTCATTGAGTATCATTATATTCTGCTCAGTTACATAAAAAAAAAAGTTTATTTGTCCTGCACTCCTCCTGGTTAGTCGAAGGATTCATCAAGGTTTGTTTTCTCATCTCTCTCTCTCTCTCTCTCATCCATTACAGCTTCCAACCTCAGGCTGGGTCTGTTGGGAACATAAGCCTCTCCACCTAGTTCTTATCTCCCACCATCTTTCCGCTGTCACCCTGTTCCAGTCCTCCCCCCTCTTTCGGACACATTCCTCCACTCCTCTAATCCATTTATCTCTTGGTCTTCCCCTTGGTCTTTTCTTCTGTATTCTCATCTCATGCATCCTCCTGGGAATCCTCTTCTCCTCCATTCTCTTTAAGTGCCCATACCACCTCAATCTAGATGCCTCAATCCTTTCCCGCAGGGGCTCCTCTTTCACTATCTCCCTAATCCTTTCGTTCCTCACCCTATCTCTTCTAGTAACTCCTAATCTACCCCGCAGGAATTTCATCTCATAAGCCGTCAATCTGCTAACCTCTCTTTTCTTCATTACCCAAGTTTCCGATGCGTATGTCAGTATAGGGACGTAATAGCATCGGTACAACACTTCTTTACTTTTTTGCGGGACATCCTTACTCCACACCAAACTCCTGACGCATCTTAGGAAAGCTTCTGCCTGTCTGCCACGTTCTGTGATCTCTCTGTCATTTCTTCCATTCTCCTCCACCACACTTCCCAAGTACTTGAAACTTTCCACCCTCTTCAGCAGTCCTCCTCCAAGAGTAATCCCACTCATCCTTCTATTTCTTTTCCTGGTCGTCAACAGAATCTCACATTTACCCGTGTTGAATCTCATCCCATATTCTCCCACCGTTTCCTCCCAAGCCTCCAGTTGCTCCTGAATCTCCTCCTCCTTGTTTCCCCAGACCATCAGATCATCTGCAAACACCATTGCCTTCATCTTATCCTCCCCAACTCTTTCCGCCACCCGCGTCAAAATTTCATTCATGACCACAATGAAGAGCAGGGGTGACAGTGCACTGCCCTGTTTCAGACCACTCTTTTGTTTGAACCAGTCAGTTCTTTCCTCTCCCACTTTCACACAACTCACACTTCCACAATACATCTCCTTCACTCTACTAACAGTCCCTTTATCCACCCCCATACTCTCCATTACTTCCCACACCTTTTTCCTACACACACTATCATATGCCTTTTCTATGTCTAGAAAGGCCATCCAAATATCCTCCCCAAATTCATAGTGATGTTCTTGGAGTTGTCTCACTGCAAAAATGAGATCCACTGTAGATCTCCCAGGTCTGAAACCATACTGCTCTTCTCTCAAATTCTTCTCAACTTTTGCTCGGATTCTACTTTCCAAACTCTTTTCATATATCTTGGCACAGTGTGATATTAGTGTGATTCCCCTATAATTCCTGCACTCCTTTCTGCTCCCTTTCTTGAAAATTGGGACAATTAGTCCTTTTTTCCAATCCTCAGGGGTCTTTTTATCATTCCACACCACTCTCATCACCCTATACAACCACTGTATCCCAATCTCCCCGGCAGCCTTTACCATATCAATACTCACTTCGTCCACCCCTGGTGCCCTTCCTCCTTTCATTCTGTTTATAGCCATTTCTATTTCTCTCCATGTCAGGTCCTTTTCTATTCTCGTGTAGTCATCTCCATCTTCCGATACATTGTCTTCCTCTCCGTGACCCTTGGGATTCAGCAAATCCTCAAAGTACTCTTTCCACACTGTCTTAAGTGTCTCCCTGTTGTGTACCTCCTTTCCGTTTTTATCCACCATTACCCCATCCTCCCTCAAACCTCTTCTTTTACTTTTGACCATCCCGTAAAGTACTTTTCTATTTCCTTTGCTATCCTCCTCCATCATATCAGTCCACTTAACCATCCACTTCTAAGTTTCTTAAAATGTTACTCAAAAACTCTAGATGATCGTCTTCCACTTCTTCTGCAGACTATCTGTAGAATATGTCTCTTTTTTGTTTCAGTGAGAATATTAGAGCTCTTTTGTAGCATTAGTATTTGTTTTAATGTCCTAATTTGTATTAATCTATTGTTTGGCCATCTTTCTTTCTTGATCTTTCACTTATCAACTTTGCTTGTCTTTTCTTCCCTACATTCCACCATTTTGACATTGTACTGGGAATATAGAATAATCAAAAGAATTATCTTAATTTTAATGAATAAAATTAGTTTTTCTTTTAAGATTTCATTTCCATCTTCAATTTTTCTCCAACTCCTGATGAAATGATTCTTTATTTCTCAACATAAATGTATCTGACTTGTGATGAAATATAAATGTTGTGATGTTGGAATTCATTGTAAATAGCATGTCTTGAACTCCAATGTTCAAAGAAGATAAGAATTTTTCACAAAGATCCTGAATTTGGGATACTGTGAGAAAAGATTCTTTTAAAATGCTTATGCAAATGTAGACAGAATCTTGAAGCAGTAACAGAAACATATATCCCCACTCATCATAACTTGACCTTATTTCCCATTTTAATATTAATTAAAAAAAAGGTATTTTTATAAAGAGGTGGATAGTAGGGAAAGGGGATATATTTAACAGGGGTTTGGGGGTTGTGTTTTTGGGCTGCTTGTTAAGTTTGTATTTTAGGATATTGAGGCAGTTGTGAAAGAGATAGTTATGGAGGTGAAGTATACTGTAAATAGTGTTTAGTTCATTGTGTAAGGCAAGTTTAGTGAAGCATGTGAGTGCTCTGCATATTAGGAAGTCTACTGTGTTGATTTGGTATGTGTGGGATATATGGGAGTTGTAATGTATATATCTGTTTGAGCAGGTGGGTTTGTTTTCTGTAAACAATGGTGTTTATTGAGGAGTTGTTGTATGTAATTGAAACATCTAGATAGTTTGTGTTATTTGGAAAGAGTTTCAGTTCAAATCTAGACTACTCCAATGCTATATTCATCCCTTCCTCTTTCTCACCCTCCTTCATATTGGCTATGAAAGACACAATAAAACAAAAACATCCCAAATCCACCATTTCACTAAAAAAATTTGGTAGACTCATGAATAAATTCCACTTAAATAAGTTATCATAAATCTCATTTCCCAACCCCTTAATCCCAAACAATATGATATCCTCCAGAAATTAGGTAAATTTAGCACTATCCCTTCCATACCTCCATTATCCCTCTCATGATAGCTACCGAAAATTCCATTTGAGCCTTTGACAAATCTATATCAAATATCAACACCTTCAGAAACAGCTGCCTCATCATTATAAAAAAAACCCTCTACCCTGCTCCAAACCTCAATCCTATACAAAAAGCCTACTTCCATGACTTCAAACAGAACAAAAACATATACTTCACTCACTCTGACAACTCCATTCTCCTCATGCTAAAACAAGTTTACAAAAAAATGGCCCAAGCTCACCTCAAACAAGCTTGCTACATCCCTGACAGTATAACAATAGAAAACTACACTGAACTTATAACATATGCCATTGACTGGACCCACACAAACATAGGCCTCTCTGATCACTACAATAAAAAACTCACCCCGAAAAATCCCAAATTCCCATCCATCACCTTTCTACCCATAAACCCAAACAAAACAACATCCTAAAACCAGACCCATCATCAACACTTGAAACTCCCCATCTCCAACATTTCCAACACCCTCTTCACCATCCTTCAAACCTACACAAGCAAAATAGATTACATTTACAAAAACAAAGCTCAATTCCTACACCAAATAAAAGCTATCAAAATATAAAACGAAGACGTATATTCCCTTGATGCAACATCCTATTCACATCCCTAACCTAAAACACTATCAAACAAGCACTCTATGATTTTCTGGATGATAAAACACTTTTTTGCCAACTTGACATGACCATAAAACAAATTGATTTCGTCATCCCACCATATATCACAGGCAATATTTCTCCCACAACAATTACCTCCAAACACAGGGTCTATTTATGGACCTCGCTATATCAGGACCCATTGCAGACCTCACACTATACTACATTACATTGAAAAACAATTGTTCTCCATCCACTGCCCACACATTAAATTATACGGCAGATATATCGATATATCATCATCCTTACATCACAAAAACATATAACACAGATACAAAACCATGTAAACTCCATAGATCCCCATCTACAATTTTAACTTGAAACTCCTTCCAACAAACACACAAACTATCTAGATGTTTCAATTACATACAACAACAACTCCATAAACACCACTGTTTACAGAAAGCCAACCTGCTCAAACATATATACATAACAACTCCACATATCCCACACATACAAAATCAAACAGTAGACTTTTTAATATGTAAAGCACTCACAACATGATCCACTAAACTGGCCTTACACAATGAACTAAACACTATTTACAGCATACTTCACCTCCATAACTACCCATCCTATCTCTTTCACAACCGTCTCAATATCCTAAAATTTAAACTAAACAAGCAGCTCAAAAGCACAACCTCCAAACCCCCTGTCAAATACATCCCCTTTCCCTACTATCCACCCATTGAAAGTTTCATTATAAAATTCCTCAACCCATATCAATATGGCCCTGCCTTCAAATCACCCAACATAAACATCATACACACCAAGCAACAAAATAATACTTCCAATACAATATATTGGATCCCATGTAACCAGTGCCTGTCTCTTTACATAGGACAAACATCCCAACCTCTATCCACATGCATCAAAGAGCATAAACAAGACTTCACAAACACAGACCCCCACACGTTCATATATAGTAAGACACTGCAATGAGAATGGAGACCCCCACCCCCAACTTCTCTGCTGCCAAATCCTCTTTCACCACTATAAACTATCCCACCGACTCCTAGCTGAATCTTTCTACATAATCCAGCTTAAGGCATACAACCCTATCACCGGCGGGCAAAACGCCCGTCTCTATTGTTAAACCTCCCCAATCTCTTCAATTCCCTCACTCCCACTATGTATTCCCACCCCGTGTTGTCCTAGTGTTTTGTAATGTCCTATATGTTTGTGCTGTCCCTGATGATGGAATACACTCAGTATTCCAAAACTGTTGGTTAATTATCATCTATTTTATTCCTTTTTATCCTGTTTACAAGTAAGTGCGTTTTATTTTCAATTTCTCTTTATTTTAATAATGCACAATAAGCCTCCTCGTTAATGAAATATTATATCATGAATGATATTGAGTGCAAGTCCTTTTTTTTACGATTACATTTTAAACCTACCTTTTTTTTTATTCAGAATACAGAGCTTTTTCTTTCTTAAATTTAATTTCAGTTGCTTTAATAAAGAACATTAGTTAAAAGGCAGTATGTCAGCAAGACATAGAGAACCACATATAGATAAAGAAAAGCGAAAGAGAGGTAATAGAAATTTAATGTATCAACAAAACTTGCTTCTAGATCTGTGTAATATAATTATAATTGTTAGCTTTAATAATTAATGTTTTCAAAGTTTTGATATATTTAAAAATATGAAGACTTTTGATGTGTAGACCAGTAGCTCTCAGATTTTTAGATTTGAAATTGCTGCCAAGTTAAAAAAAATAGTAACTGACATAAAAGGTTACCATCTTTTTAATATAAAATGAATTACAGTACAAATGTAATATATAAGTATATAAAAATTGAATAAATTTAGCCTTATAAAAACCTCATTACAATTGTTCTTAATAATTTTCTCGTTTCACTGATGATTTAAATTTAAAGTTTGTTGAAGATTGGCATTTGGAACTGCCTTAATGTAAATTTTAAAATTAGAAAATGTAATGCTTTTTAGAAAATATTGAATATAACTCTTTGCTAAATATTTTGCAGATACCCATCCTTTACCAGACCTCAAAAAATCTCCACGATCCAGTATCCTAGGATCCAAAGATTTTGGTGTACCTCTGACTGAAGAAGCTGTGAAGAAAAACCTAAGAAATCTTGGTTTGGATGGCTCAGGAGTTGGATTAACATTTTTGGAATTGCACGTTTCGGTAAAACACCAAGAGAATTGCCAATTTTAAGATACCATTGTAAATTAATTGATGTTATTGATCAGACACATTGCTGAACAAAAATCTTAGGCTCCATTTTGATCAGCTCAGATTGAGTGAAAAATTAAATTCCCTTTAATATCAATAAGACATACTACAGCATTTTTCTGCAAACTATAAATAGTATCCATACTAAAATGGCTTAATAGTCACAGTGATAATTTTTATACAAGTATTATACAACAAAGTAAAGATATCCTAAAATTAAGGAAACATAAAGTAGTTTCCTATCTATGTAGTTTAGAGAAAAATTAACATGTTCACATAATGTATAGTCTTCTTCAGAATAACCTTTGGATTGAAAATTCATATATTTTGTACTATATGGATCAAATACAAGGACATATGGAAAGGGATTATTTAAACAAGTTAGAAATATTTCAGAAAAGAATCCTTAATAGAATTACTTTCAAATCTAAAAGTCTCAAACTGAAATTGTTTTGTGATAAAGATTGAATCGTGGATCCAGTCCAAGTTATGGCTGTTACCAAGCCCATCCTGTTTTTAATTTTCTGTTTTAATCGTGCCCTTTATCATGCCTATATTTACTGTAAATGGAATGGTAATTTTTTGAATTGGAAATTTAATTGCGGAATTATAAAATTTACTTAAAAAAAAGCATTTTCAATTTCCATTTTATGAATAAAATTATAATTATTTTTTTTTCTTTCTAAAATACAATGGAAAGGCTTCTAAATTGATAGCTCACATCTCCCCCCTTCCCGCTCTTTTTGAAAATTAACAGCATCCTCTGTCTTTAATTCCAGATTCTGTTTGGTCCATAGAATTAATAATAAATTATTAACTTTAGAATTGTAAGTTTAATAGAGTCAAACTTTTTAGAAAATTAACACTTTTTTTGTGAAATATAAAAAAAAGTATTAAGTTTGGATTACATCATAGTATAAAGGCCATAAGTTTCAGAATCCTGTGATTGTTTCAGTTCTTTTCATATAGAATTAACGAGTGAATATATGAACTTTACCAGAAAATAAATATAATTTCCTGTACAAATCTCGATATTCCTGCAGATTCTTACCCTGATCTCCTAAAATTCTACTTTGTTGATGCTGATGACCCTCTTGTCAGTTGGATGGGAATGACAATAGGAAAGTATCTTAGCAACTGCAGGCATTGTTGGCTTTTTAAGAACTGCCATAGGAATGGCTCTAAAAGAACTTTCATCTGATATTCTGGGAAGGAGAAGCCAGCACTGGCTGACAGTCAAGACAAATTCCGATTGGTGCATCTGTTTAAGACAATTGATAGCTCATTATCACCGAAATTATAGAATGACTGTTGAATTAAGAGTATAGAGAAGCAGATCAGCACACATTCCCCTACTTATCATTAATGCTGTTGTGGATTGGTTAAGAACTCTGAATCTGTTTTTGTTGCTTTGTTAACCAACCACAATCAACAGTTCTTTTCAAGGCACTGGGAAACTGGAAATGTCACTTCTTATCTAGTGAATCCACAAGTTCTTCTTCATCATGCTGGTATATGGTTCCACTTTGACACTTACCAGATAAACAGTTCCAGTCACATTTAATGGTTGAATGGAAACAGATCAGCAGTAACAACATCATGAAATAGGATCCTCATGAACATCAAATGATTCCCTATTGCCACATTACATACCGTTACTGTCAAATCTACAAAATGAGAATTTATGCTTTACTCTAACTAAATAAAAATGGTATCTTATTGTAGGCAATATTCTGCATCGCTTGCACAAAGACTACTGACAACTATTAGTCAGTAAGCAGAGTGTTTTTCCAACAGTAGAAGATGGGATATGAAGAGGAAATCCAAAGGCCTGTTCTCATTTCCATTCAAATCAAAATAAAGATAGCAAAACCCAATGAACAGAAATCTCCATCCCTCTTAGCAAATTGTATCATAATCCAGCTTAATTTGAAATTAAGTATTTTTACTAATGATACTTTTTCTTTTCAGCGTCTTAACCTGATCAATATTGATATTATTGCCAGATATGTAAATTTACAAGTTATTGATGTGTCTGTCAACTACATAGAAGGTAATATACATAATACCAACAATGAAATATTCCAGTATTATATTTTTATTATTACAGTATTAACAACAAAGGCTAATAATAACTTCAAAATGACTTAAGTAGTTTTTAATCAAATGTTTATTATTTCTTTACTAAATTTGTTTTCCATTGCTCATAATTACATATAATTTTGTAATTTTTTGGGATAATTACTATTAATTACATGGTACAGAAATCTTTAGTGTAAATCGATTTTTATATTCCTATTTAATGGATAATGTCTATATATTTATTTAACCTCACAGGCAGTGCAAACTGAAAAATCATAGAAGATAGGCAAAATTTGTGCAGGTTAAAGGTTAAAACATTGCACAGATACCCTCATAGGAGAGTAGGAGGCATTAGGAAATTGGTGATTAAAGAAATTACATCAACGTCAAATTAAAGTAGAATTGAGAAAATAAATTTTTATACTGATGTATAAAATGCAGCTAATGAGAAATGGATTATAAAATGGTACATGAATAAAATTCAGTACTGATAAAACAGGAATTTTATTTTCTAATTTATAATTCTATATATGCAGGGTGGGCATGTAAAAATGGTGGAGTTTCAAAAACATATATTTCCTGTATTCTTTAATGTTTAGAGCCATGACATCTCTTAATTGGAAGTGCAGCTGTCCAGGTTTGATGTGCATCACTCAAAGTTGCTCTATGTACACACCTTTTATCATCCGCACACATCGAAACAGAAGTCTTAATTTCTGCAAGACTCGATGAAGCATGTTCGGTGTGATGGCTGAATCTAACACCACATAACTTCTTCCTGTAGAGATATGTGAAAGACAATGTGTATGTACTCCAATGCCCAGATCCATCAGTGTTATCAAGGATCGGATCACCCATTCTGTAGAGGCCATCAAAACAGGCATGCTTCATTGAGTCTGGCAGGAATATTGAATGTGTGACAGGTGAAGAAAAGTGGGCACATAGAGGGACTTTGAATGATGCACATAAATCTTGGATAATTGCACTTCCAGTAAAGAGACATGATGCCTGTATCTGTTAAACAATACAGAAAATACTTGTCTTTGAAACCAACCATTCTTTTATGCCCACCCAATAATAATATATGTAGAGTGATTCAAAATTCCCTGTACAAACTTTAGAGGTAGGTCAGGAAAACAAAAACAGTATTCATAATGGAATGTCTGTCTGTAAATGCCACCCGTATGTGCTAGAAGGTACACTGAGGTTCAGAAATAAAAGACAACAAGTAAGGTAGACAACAGCCACTCAAAATTCAACCTCACGTCCCTGTCGTGAGCAGTGGACAACATCCTAGGATCTTATTTAGAACTCGGATGGCTAACGAGGCTCTGATCCCTGAATCCAAGGTGGAAGGTATTGTGCCAAGGGATGTGTGGCACTATGGGGTAATTTAGTGTCGTGAACTATCCCTGTGGGTTGCCTGGCAGCACCCACAGTATACTGCCTTCCAGGCACATATGGGGATAAGTGTCTGATGACAGCTTTATTCCCCAGTTCTCATGGGGAAAACAAAATGGAAAATTCGTTAAAAGAAAAAAAAAAATCCTACTGTCGAGGACCCTCAGAGGAACTTGAATGTTAAAGAAATAGAAAGGAGCCATAAAATGACCTTGGAACAAGAACAAACTGTAGAGATACCTGTGGTGAAGACTCACAGGAAAATAAAATCGCCTCAGGTATTCAGCTCCTGAACCTGGAAAGCAGAAACTTTCCGGTGATCAGCAAAGGAAACTTAAGGGGCAAAGACTTCTGGAAGCTAAACCAGTGACTCTAAAATACCAGAAAACCCTTCCATAAAGTAGGTAGCTACCAAGAGTGGGGCCAGTAAAAGGCCCATTATGAGGATAGCAATCCATTCCCACAAGGAAAACCTGCAAAAATACCTAAGGGCCCAACAACCCCTACATCTTACAGGGACATAACAGCTGCTATCAAGATAGTGATTGTATCTGTCAAGTACCCTGAAAATAAACTTACAGAGGAACAAGCCATTGCCATTTAAAATGACATCCTTGGGGAAATTGATAAAAATCATACCTAGGGAGGCTAATCCTCAGTTTGAAGAAAGTCGATTTCTAGGTAACCGTGCTGGCGTGGTCGTGCGGTCTCGGCGGCGGCCAGCCGTGGCGGCCAGTGTGCCAGTACCTGGGTTTGAATCCCGGCAGTGGCATGGTTGTTTCAGTTTCCTTTCCTGTGTTGTCCAGCCTCTTCTTCACTTTCTCTTCGGTCTGACGTCATTCCTTAATGGCGTCCTGGGGAAGGCCACGGGAAACCACCCCAGTATCTTTCCCTTGAAATTCTAGGGAGTCTGCTAGGGGTTCGCCATCTTGGGAACACTAGCGCTCCCTGGAACACGGAGGCTTCGGATACGAAGCGCGCACTTTGGTGCGTACCGGCCATACATATACCTAAGAGTAACATGCACTAGTAAATCTACTAAAGAATGGTTGGAGTACCTTTTTAAAGACTACATACAAGGTAATGGAAGTCAAAGATCTTCCAAAACCTATTAAAGTATTAGTATGGATTTCTGGGCTCAGGGATGGACTTAGAAAATCTGAAACCTGGTATCTCCTCAAAACCTTGAATACCCCTCCCCTTTCTTTTAATTATGAAGTTTATTCAAGTTAATCTACAGCAAAGCAAGGCAGCAACAGCTACACTTTGCAAATATATCATTATAGAAGCTGTAGATATTGTCCTTATTCAAGAACCTTGGTATTACAAGGAAAGGTAAGAGGATTAGGGAATATCGGGGGAGCTATTGTTTCATGCTCTAACAATAAACAATGTGCTTGTATATTTAGAAAAAGGAATATCAAGTATTTTACGTTAACTGAGTATTGCACCAATGATTTGGTAGCAATCAAGGTTATGTATAATTATAAGGTATAATAATAATAAGGAAAACAAAGGGACGTTATAACAACCTCTGCTTATTTCCCTTACTATTCACTTCAACCTTCACCTCTTCTCAAGGCTTGTAAATATGGCAAGAAATAAATATGAGGAACTCGTCACTGGAATTGATGCCAATGCGCACCACATTATATGGGGGAGCAATATATTATTATAATGTAGACAACATGTTTATTAGCCCTATATTTACAATTTGACAGGAAAGTCGATTGTTGTCGACCACAATCATGTCCGTGTCGAATGATTCAGTTTCACATAATCTTGGGTGATGATTGGACATGCGTCTGTTGGGGAACCATTCATGATACAATCATACAGTGGCTCATCTATTTCCGTTCGCTGCCCTATAGGCTAGGTGCATATCTGCCCTCTCAGCATTAGTGAAATGATACATACTATTCGTACAAAGTCAATGTCTCAAATGATGATGGCTCACACTTCCAAATAGCACCCTCTAGCATGTTCAGGTGGCATTTGGTGACATACGTTCCACTATGAATACGGTTTGTTTTCTGTACCTACCTTTAAAGTTTGTACAGGAATTTTGAATCACCCTGTATATATATCTTCTTTCTGTTAAGCTATGTAGTAAGTACGTTGTCTTTACCTTTGTGTTTGTACTGTTCTATTTCTTTGTTTTTACCTTTAAAAGTGGAATTCATAAAAGATCTCTAAAACTACCAGGAACTTATGTATCAATTATTTTCTGTTTAGATGTACACCTTTTGTTTTAGTTTCACTTGATAGATAAATCATATTGATCAGATTATTCATATTAATCAGCATACAAAGTTACAGAAATAATGCAGTATCTTTCTTATGACGTGCTTTTAATTTTGTTTTCCCTTTCAGACTTAACACCATTGGGAAACTTGCCATTTCTAACTGTTATCAATGCATCCTCCAATCGGATTAAAGAACTACTTAATTTCAAGGCTCCTTTACGATTAAGAGAAGCTGTCTTCTTTCATAATTTAATTAAGACTATTCCAGATTTACGTGAATATCCTGATCTTAAAAAACTACGACTTGGCCGTATCCTTTAGTTCTTTTTGTTATTCAATGATTAGAATAAATTAATAGTGTTTTTTTTTTATTGATGATTTTAGATTAATGAATTAAGATTTCACACCATTATTATTTTTCTCTTCTTCTAATTATAAGACTATAATTGTCCTTCTAATCGTTGACATCATGTTACTTGATCTTATTTTACACATCATTTAAATGTTGTCCATTGACTACATGCTTGTGCATCATTGTTTTACTGTCAGTTACATTTAAGGTCATATTTTTTTGCATGATTCAGTTACATTTGCCAGAGACTTACAAACAAACACAAGTCAGCTCTGGCTGCATTATCACGCAACTTAAGTATTGAGTATCTTCTCTGCTTTATCTCTCTTTCCTAATCTATGCAAGGTTCATTGTTCATGGAAGTAATACTTTGAATCTACATATGACTGTATTGTCCTTATCCAAATTTCTGATTTCTTGAAATGTCATTCATTCACATTTAGAACTAATCACTCTGATACAACATTCCCATTACCCTCTTTGGCTGAGCAGAAATTACAAGCAAATGCGTGATTTACTGAATTACAGCAACTTGTAGACATTTAATGAGCTTCTGAAAAAATCTATTTGAACTATTTGAAAAATAACTATTTGAACTTTCTGGATAGTATCTGGTTACTTTTTTAATGATCAAAAACCTTACAATTTCTAATTCTTAAGTTAATAGAGATTTATGTACATTTTTTAAACCTCCTGGTTTTTTTTTAAGGATCTTTAATTAGTAGATCTAATCTTGTTGTTTCCTTCTATGTTTTTCCTACCCATTTCTATCTTCTACTTTTTCTACTTTTTGTCTTTATGTAGACAATATGACTACTAAGTAAATTAATGTGTTGGAGTCATTTTATCCTGAACTTCATCCATATGAAAGACGAATAAGGAGAAAATTAAAGATGCAGAAGTAAAGAACTAGCTCTTTCTTTTATAAAAGGACTTATAAATTAATAATGCTATTTGCTTAAAACTACTTATTTCCTGTTGTTACTGTAAAAATATTTCATTCAGTTTCATTACATTTGGGAAATGTAATGATCTGAATAAAATAAATGTTGGAATTTTGTCTTTACTTTTTCTTTCTATTCTTAGAATGTTTATAATTATCATCTTCCATTATAATCCTTAATCTTTATCAAAAAGATAATCATATTTCAGAAATAACAGGATTACAAAATTGTATCTCCTTGGATTATTTAAGCTTAACAGGAAATTATCTGGTAAAGATAGAAAATTTGGATTTCTTAAATATTCGCTTTTTGAATTTGGTAAGTGAAGATCTACAGAATTGAAAGTAAATATGTGAATCAAATATCAGACCATTATTATTGTTATTATTATAATTTATTAATAACTAGTTATCATATTTATTTATTATTATAATAAAATTTTTAACTCTGAAAAGATATATTATTTGCCAAATTAATCATCCTTCATTTACTTTAATTCTTTTACAGATTTTTTTTTTTTTTTTTGTAAATCATGAATTTACTTTGTGTTTTATTGCTTAGAATCATCATAAGATTTAAATCTTTTAGAATGGTCTATAAGATATCAGCAACTTTAAGTCTTTCGATACATTCCAGTTGACAAGAAATGATTAAATGTAACTGTAATCAAAACAATGTTAATGTCAGATCTTAAAAACACTTAAAAAACTACATGATAGAACTAATAGTTAATAGGAGAAATTCTTTAAAAATTTAATCTTTTCAGAATTATATTTTTTTTTTAATTTTCCAAGATCATTTTGTAATTTTTAATATTCTACATAGAAACCGAGAATAATGTGATTTAATTTTAATGCATACCATAGCTATAATTTAGAACTTACTGTGGGAAGTTTTTGCAGTCAGTTTTTCCTAGTGCAATCAGGCCATGTATCCCACACCCAATGCAGAGGCATGTTTTTAAAAATATTCTGGATGCTGGATCCTGAAGATCCATAGGGATAAGATGTTGAACTATATCTTATGATCATCATTGCTGTTCTGTAGGCAGAAGAAATGAGAGACAAGGATTTCTGTTATTCTTTTTACCTATATTCCTATCAAGTCGTGCTATGCACCTTCCTTGAATTTCTGTGGCTTTCTCTATGCAGAGAGAGGACAGCAAAAGTATTTGTGCCATGTTGTTTTTTAAAACCACAATATTGAAAAGCAAACTTTTTTCAAAGTTTCTAATATTGATCATCATCACTAACACAAATAAATGTAATAAACTTACAATAAATTTATTATAAACACACAATTTCGAGGATATAAAATACATCTCCTCTTTATCAAGCCTACATAATAAACCCAAGTTACAATAAATTAACAATCTTAAGGAAAGGGCATGCGAAATTAACATATTTTATCTCCTCAAAAATTTGTGTTTATAATAAATGTACTATAAGTTATTACATTTATTTGTGTTAGTGATGATGATTAATATTAGAAATTCTAAAAGTGAAGGGATTAAGAAGAAGTACGGTATATATACTTTTTCAAAGTTGTTTTAATGACATCAAATGCAGTTTCATTAAAAAAAAATTAAAATTTACAGATACAGTAAAAATAATAAGCTAAAATGTAGCAGAATATCCTCTTGAATATACGAAAGAATAACATCATTAAAGATAATAAAGATTGGTTGGGGATTTTTTTTTTAAATGAATGTGGTCCTCTAGTTTCAAAAAAGCATTGAACAAAAGAAGTAATTCTGTAATTTATGTAAAAAATACAATTCTGAAATGATAAAAGTTTACTAAAATACACATTCTTACAACCATTTAAATATTGATTACAATGAACATTAATCTTTATGAAACTGATTGCAGAGCCAGAATAAACTTACCAGCACCAAAAATCTTGAGAAGCTCTTTTATTTAGAGGTAAGATTTTATGAAATTATTACCAACTACTTCTTTTCATCATTGAATTCTGTTATTTCTGTTAATTTTTTTAAAGATTATTCTGTTTTTTCCTAGCCATGCCTTTCCTAGGTTTACCCCAATTATTTATTTATTTATTTATTTTGCTAAATAAGAAGTCACTTTTAATGAGATTTCCCATGATGCAGAAAATTTCATAATAAAATGAAGAGATATCATATGCCTTACCCCACAAGCAGCACGCAAGAGAATTTTATGAATTTGTTAGGACTTCTGTTATTTATAAGTTCCCCACTCATCTGCTGTATGCTTCAGCACTATTGGTACTTGCCTATCTATTCATCCTTTTGCTGTTGAACTGATTGAGTTCTTGCACTTCTGCTTCCTCCAAGTGAGAGTTGTGGCAGTCCCCCCATCCTCTTTGTATCTAGAACAAAAAAAGAAGAAATCTGCCATTTTCTTTTTTTTTCTCTCTCTTTTAGTTGTCTGGATCCAACATAATAATTCCCCCACATTCAAAAGTCCTAGACTTGCTAGTGTTGCCATTCCTAAGCAACAGAGGACCAGCTCTTGACAAATTCCGATATTGATTCATTCCTGTGAACATACTCATTGCTTCTTTACATTATTCTTCTGCTTCATTTGCTTGGATGTCTCATGAGTAAGACTTAATTTTCAGGCTTGGTTAAAATGCAAATCTGTAGCCCATTCTTTTCTGCCTCAATTCTTGTCTTTCCAGTAGCTTATCCTTTTGTATAATTATGCATTTATAGTTCTCTGTCATTAACTATCTATACTGTTTCAATCCTACTTTCTATTCTACTTCCCCTCCAGATTTATTTCCACAGTACATATATACTCTGTAACAGTCCTAACAAACCAATGCTGCTGACTTAGTGTAATTTGGACTCGGGTAGCCATCTGACTAATCCTAAGACTTAGGATTAAGGTTGTCACTGTCCCAAATTCACTAATAAAATCTCATATTATGAGTTAGACATCCTATATAATTGTAAGACTTAAAAACAAAAATAGAAAACAATTAGAACTAATAAAAACTGAGAATTTATAAATCTGAAATTTATTTTAATAATGCTTTAATTTTCAGTGTACATCTTTGATTTGCAAATGCAAATCTAATGACAGAAACTATTAATACATAAATCAATTGATTAGATTCCTTTGATGACTAAGTATAGCAGGATAGACATGTCTTTAAAAAAGAAACCTAAATTACAATCCATAATTTTATGTAAACCTTAGCAAGCCTTCATTTTATTGAGTTTGAGTGCCAATCCATCTACAGTAGTTTGTTACAGCAATCATTGATATCTTAAGCCATAAGTTAGCCACCTATTTTGCTGCCCATTCAGTACACACTTATATATCCCTTAAGATGCACTCCATCAAAGTCTTCATTTAATTTTGCCAAATTTATCGTATGCATAGAAGCAAAGGATTTAATACAAATTGAAAGCAGGAAATTCAAACCAGTGCCTATATTTTGTTTAAAATAAAAAAATAAAGATTGGATTGTAGCATATAAATGACAATTATTGTTTTTTGTTTTATTTTTTTTTTTCTAAAATTATTTTAATTCTTTAAATCAACAGTTATTAGCATATAGTCCATTAACTCTTGAAGATCATGACTGTCAGATAAATCAATTTTAATAGGTAAAAAATAACTGCAACTTTTATTTTTTTGAACTATGATTTTGAGATTCAAAATCATAGAAATGACTTATGGATATTTATTTAAAAGACTTAAATTTCTGCTCAACCTGTACTATTATATGGCTTTCAGTATTGGATCAAGTAGATCTAAAACAGAATAAGAAAATAAATCCATTGGACTTTTAAGTCACAATTTTATTAATAACAAAAAAGGCCGACTAATACTAAAAAAAAAAATCCATAAAACTTATTATCTATAGAGAGAAATATGTAAAAGCATTTAATTGATTTAATTGATAAAATTTAAAATATTGGATATATTATTGTTTATTATTATTGTTTATAGGAGCTCGATTTAGGAGATAATCATATTTCCAAATTGGAAGGATTAGAAGGACATTACTTTCTCAAAAGAATTAATCTCACCCGAAACAGAGTAAGCAGCTTCTAGTGACTTCTTTAAGGAACTTAATTTGTAAGAAGTTTAATTCTTTTGAATTTGTTTTTAGTAACTTTTAAGGCCTTGTATGCACTGAGATACCACTTTATTAGGTACACTAAAAAATAATGTCAAGTGACCTTGGTTTTCAGAATAAATAAATCTAAACAAGACTTCTAGTATCAGTTGGCATAGAAAAATCACTATTTTGGCAAAAGCATGTAAACTGAGTGACTTTTAACATGACATGATAGTTGGTGTTAAGCGTGCTGGATCAAACATTGTTGTTCTTAGTTTTCCGTGCACAGTTTCAAGCATTTGTCAAGAGTGGTGTGAAAAACAAAAAAACCCTCCAGTTATTGCTGTTCCTGTGGAAGAAAGCTGGTTGTGGGTCAGAGGAAGATACCAAGAAATCATGCAAGCTAACAGACAAATCACATCAGATTCAATGTGCACGATGTCGTGATATGCACAATATCATTTCAGAATTCATCATGCATCAAACCTTGTCTCTAGTGGACAACCTGACAACTACACCTGACAACCCTGTCAGGTACCAATATTGTTGGTGAAAAACAAGAAAAGATGCCTCAAGAAGGTACAGGAACATCAACGCTGGAAAATTGATGATTCAATGGTCTGATGTGAGGAATCAAGGTTTCTTCTGTATCTTGATGGAAAACTCAGAATTTGGCAAAAACAACATAAATTAAATTACGTATGGTGTGAACAGTTCAAGCTGGTGGTGAGGAAGTAACGGTGTGGGGAATGTTTCCCTGGCATTCATTGTGTCCCCTTCTACCCATAGCATCATTCTGAACATCGGTGCTGAACGAGTTCATTCCTTCAAGGCTACAGTTTCTCCTGACTCTGATGAATATAGGATAATAAGCCTTCTCACAAGGACCAAATAACCATGGAATGACTCCAGGAACATTACAAGTAGGTTTCATTTCTTCAGTTGCCTGAATATTCCTAGATCTCAACCCTCCTGAACATTTCTGGTATAAAGTAGTAAGAGCTGTTCATTGCAAGACTGTGTCACGTCCAATTTGCAGCAACTGTGAGCAACGGTGATATGTCTACATGGTATAATATTCCTGCACAGCACTTTCAGCATCTTATAGGATCCATCCAAGATAAATTCAGGCTGTTTTAAGATCAAAGGAGGCACAACATGTTTCTAGTTAGGTGTACTGTGGGTGGCATTCCCAATGTCACTTAGCTGCCCGATGCTAACCTCGCATGCAACAAGCTCTCCAGTCTAAGAGCGGAGAGCTTGTTGCATGCGGGGAAGCATCGGGCAGCTAATGTGACATTGCCACCCACAGCACCTAATAAATGATACCCCATTGTAAAGAAAAGATGACGATCAAAACCCAGACATTGTCATGAAATTAAAAAAACACAAACTAAAAAGTTAAAACTACAATGCTTTTTTCAAAAGCTGGACATTTAATCTTTTGTTTGTGTAGTGAAGTTCAGAATGACATAGTCATTGAAAATGATTTTTGTAAGCAGATTGAAACTTGAGGCTCCTGTAATTATGCAGTTTGGTTTTTAACTCTTTTTATTTTAATCACTTTAATTATATTAATATTATTGTACTGTGGGTGGCATTCCCAAT
>JAFIDM010003189.1:36073198-36093544 GCA_023159025.1 Thereuonema tuberculata | reverse complement strand
AAAATGGCTCGTTAAAGTCCTGTAAAAAGGACGAAATATTGCCTTTAAGTTTTGTAGTTCGTTATGAGTATTAGTTATTAACATAGTCCCATACTACAAGTACACACCACTAAGGGTATTAAGAGTCACCCTCATATAAGCTGTACTGGGACTTCCCCATTCACACAGACAAAGCCTTACATTACAACCGACCTGACATCACACTTGTAGATAAGGCCAACAAACAGATCTATCTCATTGATATTGCAGTGCCTATCAGCAAGAACATGCAGAAAACTCACGGAGACAAGATCAGTAAATACACTGACCTAGTACACGAGCTCCAGAAGCAATGGAGGCAGGACCGAGTATGTGTTGTACCCATTGTTCTGTCCGCCACTGGTCTGATACCTCATACTGCACCACAGCCTCAGCACACTAGGACTCCACAAAAACTTTTATGAACAACTCCAGAAGGCTGTGGTACTCAACACAACATTCATAGTTAGGAAATTCATGGACACAATCAGACATCCCTGATGTCCCTCCCCTTGCACTTTTTTTTTTTACACTTGGCAACATCTGCTTTGGTCCTTGACCCGCCATGTTGTCTTTGATGGGGAAACCCAAGTTTTAGAACTTTGTTTTTAAAAAATAATAATAATAACACACAAAGACATATATATGCATTACTGTCCATAAAATAACAGCTTATTCACTTAATAAAATAAATATGTTTTGAGAAGAACAGTGCAGCAGCTTCATGTTGCTGTTCTGTGCTATTTCAGAATCTTACGCCAGAGTCTGACGTAACAAGTAATTGTTTTTTTGCATGTTTTTTCCTTATCTTTAGTTTATATTGCAATTTTTTTTAATATTTTTATTATTTGCTTTTTGGTTGAACTGGCAGTAAGAGATGTGTTCCACATGCTAATGAACATTAATGAACATCAAGCAGAGACAAACTGATTGTAAGAGCCATTTGCAAAGCTAAAGGGGCTGCTGCTATTTGGAATTGATTGGTCAGTCAAAATTCTGTAAGGAAATCTTTAACGCAAGAGAAGAGCTCAGTTGTCCCAAAACCCTTGGAAAAAAAAAAAAAGTTCCCAGTCTGCCGTTGCTCTGTAGAGTGTAGCTCCCACAGAGGAAATAGTGTAATTTTTACTTCAAATTTGTTGATTGATATAATGATTTTATAAAACTTGAAAAAGCTCTGGGTTATTGAGTTTACCTCAAAATTTATTTTTGTTCATATTTTTAGTAGTTTAATTGAAATTCTATTAAAATTCTAGAATTTTAAATTGTTAAATTTTTATTATTATTACTTATCATTGTAGTGTAGTCAGGTTTGGTGACTTCCCATACGAATTCTATGTGTTAGTTGGTCCTTGTGCAGGTATTTCACAGTATCGAATGCTTGAACAGTTAGTTGATGACTTTCCTGAAAGGCTAGGAATAGCGTAAGTGTTTTAATTATAAATTAATCACAATTAATCCTCCAGAATATTTGCATTATCTTCCTAAAGATAAATAACAAATTACTTTTATTCTATGTGCAGTGTTGCATTAAATTTATTTTTCATCATATTGAAGTTGAATTACAGTAATACGCTAACATATAGCATACAATTCAAGCAATGTTATGCCATTTGTATTTCCAGGAGACTGCATACGACTAATCTATCATGGTCGAAGAAAAATAACTATGAACTTGTAACACTTAGTGAGTTTGATAATCTGCACAAAATGGTAATAATTTCTTGTTGTTTCTTGGAAACTTGTAGAAATTATTTTTAGTTTATCTTTTTAAATGTACTGTAAGAAAATGTTGTGATCCTCTGTATTGAATGTATGGAACACTCCTATTCAGAAGTCTTACCTTCAGTCTTTTCAACTTTTCTAACTTAGCACATCAAGTCAGATAGCTTTTTTGATATTTGCAATCGTACTGTGAATTCAGATCACCATGCAACAATCTACTGGCTACACAATGTTTTGCGGTAATTTTCAGGAATAAATGTTTGAAAGTGAAATATCAAATAAAAACACTATTTTCGGTTGGAATCTTAACTCTTCTAGTTACTTACATTTTATACAGTTTTCCCTTTGACAGGTTATCAGTATTGAAAGTATTTGATCTAGGACATGAAATATTTGAGCATCGTTTATCTAGAATACCACTATATTGTGAAATTTTTAATAGTTTACATGTGCAGAAGATCAAAAGGATGAAACTAATGCACTTTCATCATCTGCTGTGATAGGAAAAAAACCTTTGTTTTATTAATTTGAAAAGAAGAAGAAGATAAATGATTTGGCAACATAATTTTGTTAATTTAATAACAAATAATAATAAAACTAATAGAAAACGTTCTTTAACATGCGGAGTGAACTAATCGAGAAAAACTAATAGAAGCAGATAAATGATTTGGCAACGTAATTTTGTTAATTTAGTAAATAATAATAATAAAAGTAATAGAAAACGTTCTTTAACATGCGGAGTGAACTAATCGAGAAAAACTAATAGAAGCAGATAAATGATTTGGCAACATAATTTTGTTATTTTACTTATTTAAATAACAATAAAACTAGTGTTTACTTTGATAAGGTTAATAACAGATTTACTGTTATTAAAATACTCATTATTCTACTCTCTTTTTTGCTTCAGGGAAGCTTTATATTCACAGCTGATCTTTTGGGAGAGCGTTTTGGATTAGCATGGGATGCAGTTGATGACCTGGCAAGAGAAGGAAAAAAATGCTTAACTTACATGGAATTAGAGGTGATAATTCAGTTCAGATAATTACAGTAGAGAAATATAATAACATTTGTATCCAGTGTTAATGTACAACAACTTGTAAACACTGGGCAACAATAGGAGCAGAGAGAGGGTGTTCTGTCATGAAACCGATAAACTTCGCCAGCATGTTTGGGTGGTTATTCTAAGCAAATAAATGTAATGTACACCATGGGTCAATTCTGCTGTGTTCAGAGATGTAGACTGAAATGTCATATCACCATAGTTGTCGTACAAACACATGAAATACCTGGTTTGATCCAATATGAGGTCTGTCATTGTTTTGTTTCTGGTATTTACTGACAGGGATGTATTAATCGGTGAAACTGATGATGTCAAATGGTGAAATGTCTGCTATTTTTTCAACTAACAATTACGTTCACATGCTATTTGTGTACAGTTTTTGAAAATGTGAAATGAGAGTGACACTGCTGTGGAATATCAAGATCGATATCCTAATCGCACTGTCCCTCATCATAGGACATTTCGAAACATGTATTGGTGTTTGACAGAGACTGGTTCTTTTCATGAGGAAATACAAGTGCTACAAAGGCAGTATGAAGTTCCTAAATGTTGTACAGTGAAGCCCTACCTCAAGTGTATGCATAATTACCTGTACAGCACATGTTGCACTCATGCAAATATGGAGAACTCTACATTCTATTGGTAATTACCCATACCATCTGCAGAAAGTCCAATACCTAAAAGGTTGAGACCGTGTTGTTTTACTGGTGACTATTCTCAGCTGATGAACACTAAAGAGCGTGAAATAGCTATCGTGAGATGTCACTTAGTAAAATACTTTTAGTGTTACCTTTTAATATGTTACCTATTCTCTGATGATTACGATCTCATGTGATATTTTGTGAATAGGTTTGAACCAATTTGGATGTGCTTCTTCAGTGATGAAGACAGTGATTTATTCAGTGATGAAGACACATTTCAATCATGATGGTATTAATAACATACGGAATTCCTACATTTGGGCTCATAACAATTCCCGAGCTGTTTCTGTTAATATGTGATGTGGATTAATACGTAATTAAATGATTAGACCACATTTCTTCAAGGGACATCTGACAGGAGACTATTATACCCCTCCCCTGTATTTTGATGATGTGCCATTAGCAATATTACAATGCAGATGGATGCAGCATGATGGAAGCTCACTACATGCAGCCAGACAACCAATTGCCATACCAAATGAGGCATTTCCCAATCGATGAATAGGATGGGATGAACCAGTATAATGGCCTCCTTACTCATCTGACCAATCATCATTAGATTTCTATATATGCGGTTGTACAAAATCAATAGTGTACATGAATGGCGAGCCAGAACATAGGGAACAGTTACTAAAGGCAATAACTGATGCTACAACATTAACTGATGTTCCATGGACACAATCACTAAAAGCACACTTCACAGCATGTTTACAGCACCGAAGTTGACAGTTTGAACAATACCTGTAAAAAGTATAGTAATTTCAATGAAATTGCATTTCAGATCAATAAATCAACAGATTGTTAAATGCTAATCAGATTGTTTTCCGGACCTCAGAATGAAAGCTAAGTGTCCACATCTCAGGAACAAAGCATATTACATATTTTTTTGCTTAGAATCACCATCTGAAAACAATGGCAAAGTTTGTCGGTTTCATGACGGAACATCCTGTATATGATATATATTTATGTAAATGTGATGTCCCATTTCATAATTTATAATGTATCTCTGATAAGATAGTCCACATCAATTATTTAATAAAGGTGAAAGAATCAGAATAGAAGTAAATAATTACAGATTTTATTTAGCACTGTGAATTATTAATTTCCTTTTTGTGACAGATTGTTTTAAAAAAATAAAAATAAAGAAGTTTTGATTATTAGTTTAGTTTTTTACTTTACATTAAATTTCATGGAAGAAAATCTCATGTTGAGAAACTTTAATAATTCCAATACTCCAAATAAGTAAAAAAAAAATATCAAGATAAATATATAAATTAAATAAATCAAGTTGGGTTCAACCTTGGTACTTTTTGTATTCAAATTCCTTCAATTGTGGAGGCATACTTGGGTCTCACTAAACGTTCGCCACTAACAAATAATCATTAACTATTGTAAACGTTCCGCTACAGCCCTCTATTTATATGCTTTCAGCATCAGTTCAGAGGGCGCGGTGGCTCTGAAACTTTACTATTTTGCATAACATCCTATAATTGACATTTGCTCCAAATTTCATTTAATTCTGATGATTCCTTTATGGTGTTGCATTTTTTACAAACAGCAGTATATTTTGGAAACATGGATATGACTCTCAAAGAGAGGGTGAGAGAACATGTAAATAATTTTAAAAATACATAGATTGATTATAAAATTTGTTCAATTTGGCGATGTCTGATGAGGAGTTTTTTAAAAACATAAAGAAGAATTATAATAGACAGTCTTATCTGTACATTAATAAGCATAAAAAATGTTTAATTTTCAAAAAGAAGCCAGAGGAAGTCCAGAAATTCTCTGGATGAAATATAACATATAATGATTAAAATTAAAGATAAGATAATTTAAAATAAATGACTGAAGATACTTAATGTTTAGTTTGAACATTTGTTAAACTTCAGTAACATAATTTAGAAACTATCTATTTTTACCTTTAAAACACATATTTTGTTATACTTGTAAGTTGTTCATAGGCTTCACATAAAAATAAAGATCATTTTCTTTATTTTTTAAAAATACAATAAATGTTTTAATAAATCAGAAAATAATAATAATAAATAATTTACGTCAATGCAAGTCAGTAGTTAAGTGACAAAATATAGAATATTATGTAAACATTTAAATTAATGAACAAAATTTAGCAGAATGAATATAAACAATGCACAATGAGAATAGTGTGATTGATGTCAGAGATCGAATTGTTGTATATTTCCTAAACAATGGATGCTATGAAACTGAATCACTACTGGCAAATAGTTGCAACTCTTTCAGGACACTATTATAAAGAACACCTGTCATCTATTGTTTAAAGATATAATTAAAACAATTTTATGTGACGGACTGTGCCACACTACTGCAGGGTTAAACACTATATGAGAATGTGTTCTAACATTGTTAAGGGTAAAACAAATATTGTTAGAAAATATTGTCTTAGGAATTCTTAAAGATTATGGCTCAGAATTTTTTTTTCCTGAAATAAACAAATCAATTCCTGTTTTGATTGCACAAATTATGCATATTGTTTTTTTCTATTATTTTGTGATTTCTTTGTAGTCTTATCTGAGAACAGTGTCTGAATAGCATTCATTTACAGATTATATTTGTCATATATTGTCTGTGTGGGTCTGGTTGAAAAGTGGTAATGTACTTGGCTTGGTTGGAGAAACTGGATTCAATCCTTCAACATGCCAGAGTTCGGGAATTTTTCCACCCTGGGTTCTCCTCCAGACACATCCTAGGGTCCACCCACCCTCTATTAAAAGGATACTGAGTTTAGTTCTTTCCGAGGGGTTAAAGGCAGGATACTTTAACATGCATTGTTGGTATGCCTCTATAATTGTAATATCTCAATGGGAATATTGTTTTATTTTTTGTTGTTTTGGAATTCTTATTGTAACAAGCTGGCTAGGATAAAAACTTTATCAAATTCCTTCCATGCTCCACACTTTTCAAATGCACTGCTTTATTGCTGTGAATTAATCCCTTTATCAAGCAATTTGAATTAAAGAAAATAAAACCTTCAAGTCATTAAAAATAACTATTGATTACAGATAATTCTTTCAACAATGAAGCATTTCTGAGATAACTAATTAAACAAAAAATAAGTAGATGGACTTTTTTTTTTGTTCAAGATAATATTATACTTATGATATACTGCTAACATTATTTTTCTAATCTCTTAACTTTACTGATTTTTTTTAAAAATAATATTTGATAAATAAAATTTTAAAAATTCTTTTTCTTTCAGTGTGCTGTCAGTCTTAAACTAAGTATTTCCAGTGTTGAGTTTGTCTTAGTGATACCAATTGACATTGACATTCATACCACACGCCTTCATAATCTTGATCTATTGCAAGACGACCAGATCAAAGAAATTTTGAAACGGCGTCGCCAGTATTTCCTTCACCATGTACAGAATCCAGGTTTCTTCAGAGCTGTTATAAATACAGGTTAGTTTGCACTTGTTATTTATAAATAATTTCATATCTTCTACTAATTTGAAGATATTACTGTAGAAATACCTTAACTAGTAACATTGACTACAGTCGGTCCCCAGATTATGGACAATCTGACTTATGGTGTTCCGTACTTATGAACTGACTCCCAAGGCTCTCCATAAGGATAATTTATAATTAAATAATTAAATCAGGAACTAGTTTCTTTCACTCATGTTAACAATGGTGTATGCAGTTCATTGGCGTAGCATCTTTACACTAGAGGATAGGCTCATTGTTTATTCAACAGCTTACGCACAGCATCACATTCGTCTTTTAACTTTTTTATTCGATTTTGTGAGTTGTGTTTACCCTTATTATTACATATTACAGTATTACGCTGTATTATTATTATCACATATGAGCCATTACATCAGGTATTATATATATATATATATATATATATATATATATATATTTATAATAAATAAATAAATCTGAAATTTAAATTTTTTAATTTATATTTTTACTTTATTTTATTTTTTATTTTATAATAAAATAAAAAATTATATAATATAAAAAAACTATACAAAAAAAGATATAAAATTAAAAATTATAAAAAAGAAGAAAAAATGTTAAAAGAGTAAATTAAACTGATTATTGCGTTTTTATATTAATTTCAAAATTTCTCAACAGAGGCGGCTGATGACGTGGTGTTAAATTTGTTTTATCACCATAGAAACAGTGATCTTATTTTTGTTTTTTTTGGGCAGTGATTTGTTCTTTGTAATTGGGTTTTCAAATTTCATATCACTGTCCAGCTTTATATACTATATATATATAAATTTATTCACTATATTCACTATTTATTCACTATATATGTGCTGTTCATCAGGGATCTGAGTTACATACAAACCCGACTTAAAGATGTTCTTAGGAACGTATCTCATTCATAACCCAGGGACCGCCTGTACTTTAAGAGTCAAATATTAGATTAGTGTTAGAAATTATCAAACAAAACCAAATTAAAAAAAAAACAAGAAATACTTGAAAGTATTTTATTTTTCAACATTCCTTGATTTCATAGAAATAATCGTACTGAAAGGTACTGAATAATCATGTAGCCAAATACTATTTATAAAGAAACATATTTTTTTGTAGATGATCTTGAAGCTGCTTATCATCAGCTTAAAACTATTGCAGAAGAATGGTGCCAACCTCCTGATTATGAAACAACTGAAATTGTTCGAATTAGTGCCCACTGGAAACCAGTTATGACAATTAATAAAGACAATCACTTTGTAAGTTCTAATTTGAAATAGCAATCAGATTTTTTTCAGAGTGATGGATGATAACATACATGACAAAAAAAAATCATATGTGTTATCAATCAAAAGTTTAAAATTGTTCATAAACACACTTAAAATTAAAAATATTTACAATAAAAACATTGATACACAGAAGCTCGGTTATAACGCGGTTGTTTATATCGCGAAGTTCGGATATAACACGATTTGGTCTTGGACCTCGTCTATATTCAAAAGGTGTATAATTGTAAAATTGCAAAATTTACCGTTTTTTCGCCTAAAATCAAATCAAAGGTGTAAATTAATATGCTTGTTTCCTTATTATTATGGTAATTGAGACTCTATACCCACCCTAATATCACGAAAATGCGTCACATACAATATATTTTCAAAAAATACCAGAATCGCAGACTTTTTCATTTAACCAATATAATCCATCAAAGAGTTGAAAAGGTAATGATTTATGTATTTACAAATATAAAATTCTCTCACATAGCTCTGAATGGTGTAGGTAATTGCGAAATGACCATTTTAAATCGATTCGGAATCGTATGGGCGATAATAGGGTGCGATATACAACATTTGACGTCGCGAAGTAATAAAAGTTTGGTTATATAGCTATCTTCGAGATCTTGGATCCGAAAGATCACGTTATAACAGAGCTTCTGTGTACTTATAAAAATACCGGGAACCGGTTTTCAGATCCCTCTGCCTGGTCTTTCGTCAGAGGCTGACGAAAGACCAGGCAGAGGGGTCTGAAAACTGGTTCCCGGGATTTTTATAAGTAATCAGTGTTATCAATCAGATTTTTTTTTTAATTTAGTAATTTAAGCTTTGATTATTAACAACATCAATAATCTTTGACTATCGGCAACCAAATCACATTGCAAAGTATATTAATAACAACAAAATTTAACATGTGTGGGAACAATAATTCCAAAATATAAAAATATAAACACACAAAACTAAAGATTGATTGCAGATCCAACTGATGATGGTCTTGAAACAGGCAGTCTTGGATTCCCAGTATCACAATTTCCAAAAACAGCTCAGTGAATCGTTTTCACTTATATGCGTTTATGTTTTTATATTTTGAAAGTATATTAATAAGTCTAAAAAATTAACATTTTTAGCCTACTTTCCTAGGAAAGTGAGACTCATAAAAGTGAATCAGTCTCTCCGCTCCAGCCCGAAAATGGAAAATTTTTTGCAGTTTGTATTATACACGGGGTTTTATAATTTACAAGTGAACAGAGATTTTTCATTTGCATTGTTTTAATTTTTTTTTAAAGGAATTTTAAGGAAATTTTTCAAGAAAAGTAGACGTTATAATCTTTCAGGAATTTTTTTCTTTCTTTTACTAATTAACAAAATGGATATAGTAATGCATATAACTATTACAATATTTTAATATTTTTCATAATAACTTATTGTTTCTAGACAACATTATAGATAAACAATTGCTGTAGAGGATGATTAATTCTTATTATTTTTAATTAATATTTAAACTAGATTTAACTGAAATTTAAATTGATTATTATTAATTCAAATAAGCCACTCCTTTCTAAATTCAGTTTAGAAATTAGACTATTCCAGAACATTTAAGTTTTCAGGAGAGTCAAATTTAAGTTTTTTGCTCTTAATATTCTGGTTTAATATTTGGCATATTTTTGCTCAAGTTTTTTGCTTTGTCGATATTTGGATTTTGTTGAATGTTTTTTATGCAATCTGTAATTATTATCAGAAGCATGTATTCCTACACAGATTGAGATTTAAAAAGAACTTCAATTTTAACATTATATACCTGTACAAGCGTTTTCCTTCTAATAATAATAGAAATTAAAATGATAACATACTTAATAAATAAAGCAAAGATCTTTTATTGCCTGAATTTAAAAACAAATGTTTCACTCTTTAAAATTTAGGAACAAAACTCTTTGGAGTTCCGCCGCAAGAAAGCACGTGATGCACTTCAGAAGACTGATAAAAAAGTAGGAATTTGATGTAAAAAGATACAAGTTATTGGAAATTGTTAGTTAAATCTTTCAGTGAAATTGTAGTGTAATGTTTTGAATATATCTGGCATAATTAAAGGGAAATAAAATGCAATGGGGAAATTGTGTAGTTTTAGCAAACATATTACCCATGATTCTCGCTTTCAATGGACAAATATGATATCAATTATCAGACAGTTAATAAGTTTCATATGGAACATTGACGTTTAAGATTGAAATGAATGCTCTTCTAAAAGAGTCTTAAGAAGACCTGATACATTGTTTAATGGTAAAATTAAACTGAGAAAGCAACAACAAAATGAACATTTTAATCTATTCATGTTTGTAGTTTTATATTACTTTTGTAATGAAATATTTTTCAGTGCTGTATATTTATAATCTAAAATAATTACTGAAAAAGTATAAAGTTGATCAGTTAATAATATTTCAAATTTGTCAAGGAAAAAATTAAATAAAAAAGTCTTTTATAAATTTTTATTCATTTATTTTGGATATATTGATAATTGAATGTATTTGGTTTTTACTATTAAAATTTACTTCACATAACTAAAACGCTGAAGCCTTTATTTTATTATATTTTTATTTTATTTAACTCAAATAAAGGCTTTAAGTGATCAAATTATAAAAAGATTTATAACGAAAATAGATGAAATGGTTACATGGAAAGAAAAAAATAAATCTGAGATAATAAATTTCAGATTTCTTATGATTCATACAGAAAATATTAAGTATTTTAATTTGGTGGTAAATCAGTGTTCTATTTGTACAGTTATGAAAACTGAGTATAAATTATATTTTTCCATTTATATGAGCTTTATTATGAAGTACACTGATACTTTTTTGAATTTATTACATTATTTATGTAAATACACTTAATGGCTAAAAACATTACGACCATTGATTTATCAATGTGTTAGGCTGACCATATGTTGGGTTATGTGCAAGAGTATTTATTATGTTTTCCTTTCACCTCAACTGTCAACCCGCATTATCTCTACACTTTTCTAAAAATGTTGGGTGAATGCCTATCCTCATCTGTGCCAGTCTTTACAATGACAGATCTGAATAGCTAATAATGCTTGTGATTGCCAAGATGCTTTTCCAGTTCTTCCCTTTTCCCTATCCAAGTTCAACACATTCTTTTTTTCCCTTATTGTAAGGTTGCATACTGATACATTTGATATATCCCATTACTATCAATGACATCACTGATATACATATACAGTCAAACCCCGCTATAGTGAGCACGGCTTACAATGAACTCCTAGATATAATGAACGAAATGTTTGGTCCCTTGCCGTGCAATGCACGTATAACGGAACGGATATAGTGAACTCCCGGTTATAGTGAACCGAAATTTCGGTCCCTTGAAGTTCACTATAGCGGGGTTTGACTGTATATACATACTGTGGCCATCCTAGAGAAAGATATGAACCATTCAATGATGTAATAGAAGAAATGGAAAACACATTCAGACATACAAGATAGAAAGGACTAAAAAATTTTTCTGGATTTTGTCTCTGAAACAACATTGCTTGTTGTAAGCATTTTTAACAAACAGTTCTTGCTCTGGCGCAGCTTAGCCACTGCTGCTTTTGCGCCATTAAAACACCAACAAACAACAACAGTTCTTGCTCCTTTTTTGAGCAGCAGGTGTGTTTCGATAAGTGAGATAGATAAATCATAGCATGACTTTATTTATACTAGTTACATGGTAAATTCTAAATTGCAGATGCATTCACTTTCATTCAATTTTAGATTATCAATAGCATGTCTATGTTGTTTGTTTTTTTTTAATTATGATGTAATAGTGAAGTTTCAAAATATATTTTCTGATTAAACAACTGAAAGGAATTGTGTTGCCAATTATGAATCAACCATCTCAAATTATAAGTACAGTAAATACTGTATTGTATTGGACTGATAATCAATAGATGAACTTGTGTGGCAGGATGTATGTTTGAAATTTTTAATGAAAATCAATCAAAATAACGACTAACTTGTAAGTTTGAAATGTGGATGTCGGCGACTGTACACAAGATGCTAAGTCCTGCTTATTTCTTCTAGAGAACAATAAAACCTACTGTGGAAAATTCAATAACAAAATGTAAGAAAATATTCATCAAAGATTTTTTTTTTTATTATTATTTACAAGACCTATTAATTTTAATTCTAGAAACTGATAAATCAACACAACAATACAAAGGATAATTTAAATAAGCTTAGACTATTTTTTAGCTCTTTTCCCTTCTCCCTTTTTAGGTGGACCTTTCCCTCTTAAGGCTCTTAGCCTCTTCATTTCTTCTTTGAAATCTTGATGTTCATCCCTACAAATAAATAAATACATAAATTTTAATAACAAATTCTTTTAATATAAGCTTATAATTTTTCAAATTTATTCTTACCAATATATTAAAAATATTTCTTTTGTTTTAAATAATGTGGGATATATAATGCACATATTTAAAAGTTCCCAAGTTTGTAAAATTTAAGTCATAACTTAAATTATATCCTGAAATAAACTTGAGACATATTTTTCAAGGTTTTCCTAATCTCTAGCTATTGTATCTGTTAATATTCTATTTCATACTTTGCTGAATGAAATCTTAAAGAGCAGTTTGTACTATAGTGTAATTAATAGTTGTCGATTGTCAGTATTACAATATTAATGCATCTGATAATAAAAGTGCATTCAACTCTAGAGGCAACACTTCCAGGAAGCATCAGTAAACTGAAACAATCTTTCGATTTGTTTATTTTTTGGAAATTATACAGTAAATAGCTTTGCATTAGGAACATCCATTGATTTTTATATTTCGGAGCAATAATGAAGTACCACGTGATATCACTTGCGCCTTCTATAAATAGGCACACCTCTTCTCCTTACATAATCAGTAAACATTGCCAGTGATGGGGAAACATGGTGACATAAGCCAATATTTGACCACTGGCTGATATTTGAGACCCAGAGGGCAGGTACCAGTATTTGGGAAACAGCAGCATTTTGTTAGGTGCTCCCATACCACTATATCAAGGGTGTACTAGGACTGGAATAACCATGAACAGACATCCAGCAAAAGGGATCACATTGATCAGCCATGAATGATTGATCCTAGAGATGAATGTTAGCTGTCACGACTGGTATCTCAGCAATGACATACAATAGTCACACGAGTACAACAGCAGTGCAGTTCCACTCATTCCCACATGCACCATACATTGCTTTGCCTGGGATTCCAATGCAGCTGGAGACCAATATGGGTATCCACGATGATGCCCAGGCATAGCAAGCAATCTCGCATGGGTCAAGGATCATTGCCAAAGGACCCTCACAGATGGAAGAAGGTCGTCTGGAGTGATGGTCCTGTTTATTGCTGCACCATGCTGATGGCCAGGTTTGCATTTGGCATAAACAGCATGAGGCCATCCCCTAGTTGTACAGTTGTGGATCAACAGGCTGGTGGAGATAGTGTTCTGGTCTGGGGAGGTTTTTCCAAGCCTGCCTTTGGCCATTAGTTATCGACCAGCAAATACTGAATGATGAATGCTGCAGGGACCTGTTAGATGACCATCTGCATCCATACAACAATAGGTCTTCCCAACAACAGTGCCACCTTAAAACAGAACAATGCACCTTGTCATCAGGCTGGTATACATACACAGTGGTTGGAGGAACATGACAATGAATTCTTCACACTGCCTTTACCCTCAAACTCCCATGACTGTAATCCAATTGAGCATGTGTGGGTTATGCTAGAACGGGGTTTGAGAACTGTTGATCCTCCTCCACAGAATGAGAGTGAACTATTGGAGTTGCTGTAGCAGACATGGATCGAGTTACGCATGGAGAAATCTGTTCCTAGGCGTCTTCGAGCCGTGATTGCACAGAAAGATGGACCAATGCATTATTAGGTGTTCCTAACGCAAAGCTAATTCAGTGTAGTTCTATAATTAGAATAAGGTTATTTTAAGCCCATATCCATACAGGAGATTGAAATTCAATTTGACTTTTACTTTCTTTTACAAAACTCAATAAAGAATTTTACAGTCAGTTAGGTGAATGTGATATCTTTTGTAGAGGAAAAAAAGCTGAAAAACCTTGTTTTTCATCTTGGATTTAAATTAAAATCTCTAGTCTCTGACAAACATCTCTGCTCCTTCAGTTTTGGGAATTGGGTATTTTTTTTTTTTTTACCTTCTAAAATATTTTAGTTGATGTTCAGCTTATTAAGAAACTTACTGAAAATTATTATAAAATTAATAAATACAATTAACATTAATTATAATTATTACAAAGGGTGTGATGGAAAGAAGCTTTAAAGGATTAAGAAGAATTTATTGTAGTAAATCAATAAATAATAATAATAAAAAAACTCCGGATATATTACTTCTATATTCCATTCCTTATTATTGTCCTATTTAAGCTTACCTATATAATCCATGATGTCTTAACTTCATCATCAATGAATAAATTGTTGGATGATGTGGATAATAATCAACAATTTCTGGTCGTAATTCTAAAGGTTTTTCACTAAACAACTGCACCACCTAGAATACAGAAAATGTAACAGTAAACATATTTAAGAACAAGCTCATAATTTATATCAATATTATAATGGAGATGGGAAGCTATAAATGAATTGTTATAGTGATAAATGGACATATAAGTTTTATTTAATAAACTTCTAATTTTTTTTCTAAATTAATAAATTACAATTAAAAGAGTTCTATCATTATCTGCAAGATTTAATGTTCAGTTTTTAATTTGATTCTAGCTCCTTTTGATTTTGGGAAGAATTAATCTTTAAATGGTCAAGAAATAAACTGACCATAGTTTCAGTCAATTATTCCCTATTTTAAGCAATTTGGAGAAATTAGATATCCCCTCTTCCTAAATGCCTCAAACATTCTATTTTCTAATTTTTAAAATTTAGCTCCTTCTGTAAGAAAGAGGTTTGTGCTTAATATACAAACTGAGGAATGATTATAAAAACTTGTTAATAGTTTGTTCTAGATTCGCACACATAAATTTACTCTAATGAATTACTGTTTATTTACTGTAAAGCTTATTTTTGTAATTAATTAATAAAATCTTTCTAAAGATGTTAACATTTCAAACAAATTTAATAGAAAATTACTGCATTTGACTGTGAAATGAAAAGACATGGCTACCTTCTCTGTTAGAAAAGCAGTGCCTTTAGTATGAAACTATGAATATTTTTAATGTAAGCTGATATGTTTATATTTGAACTTAGAAATTAAATGTTTTGTATTTGTATCTTGATTACAACCTGGTTATAGAAAAAAAAAATTAAAATTCTCAAAGAATTACCTTCATAGACTTTGAATTAGTTGGTCGTACAACTTCACCAAATATCCGTGCACTTAACCTTCCCATACGTTTTGCATAATTGGATGTGCTTTTAGCCAATTTTGTGTAGTTGTAAAAGATAGACATTCTAAAACAAAATAAACAAATAAAAAGTAATTTGTCATAAAACATAAAAAATCCAATTTCATATTATTAGAATATAATGCAGCTCAAAACTTTGCAATGACATGTTTTGTAATGTATTTGCTACAAATACAAAAACATGAGACTCAATAAAAAGATGATCTAGATCAGGGGTGCACCACCTGCAGCCCACAGATATATTTGCTGTGGCCTGATAGCGTCAAACTTAAAATTAAATTTTAGCCTTTACATTGCTGCTAACAGATACATTGAAAAATGTCATAACTTGCAATAGCAACTGTCTCAGACTTTACTATTGGAATGTTGGTATGAAACACAACTATCACATTATTTGAAAATTTGAAATTTATGTAAATTACACATTTATTATTAATTATTATAAATGGCACTGTCAAATCATTAATTAGTAAGATTTATATTGGGGGTTGGAGGATGGGACACTGAGGCCTTCCATCAAAATTTTTATAAAAATATTGGCCCTCAGACTTCCTAAGGTTGTTACCACTGATCTAGATAAAAAATAAACATTATAAAGTCAATTGAGGTAAGTCAAATGGTGTGGGCAAAGCTTAACATATATATATAATAAATGACAACATTAAAAATAAGAAAAAAAATATTATTTTCCAGTTATATACATATATACACAAACACATACACACACACGAGGGCTTTTCAAAAAGTAATAAGACTAACGCATATCACATAAAGGAAGTGCAACCATTATTAAAATGACTGGTTGCCTCTAATTTCGGGTATTGTAGAACTACAGGCATTCAAAGTTGATTGTGTTGGTTTTCATCTACAAGCTGCAGAAATGAAGGCACCTTTGGAGCAACATTATTCCATTAAATTTTGTCTTCATTTACAAAAATCTGGAATAGTGTATCAACAAGCAGTGGAGTCTGGAAAGACTATTAATGTCCCATATTACGCCAATGTTTTGGAAAAAAACTGTGAGCATGCGAACCAAAAGTGTCTGCATCTGAAAGGGAGATTTTTCCTTCATCATGATAATGCGAGACAGCACATTTCTAACCAAGTTGCTGACTATCATTCACAAACAATCATCCAGGTACTTCCCCACCTACCATACAGTCTAGATCTTGCTGTTTTCTGAACTACAGAAACCCTTGTAAGGGAAGGGGGTTGCAGATTTTCAGCAATACCAAGTGCATCAAAACTTCAGAGGCACTACTGAAGTCTCTCTCTTAAAGAAGGGTTGCTGAGGGTGTACAGTAAATGGAATGAATATTGGGACAAATGCATACAATGAACCGAGAGTACTTTGAAAAATAACATGTAGAAATTGACGAACAAACGTTTCTGTTGGATAGACCTGTCTTATTATTCTATGAACAGCCCTCGTGAATATATAAATATATACTTAAAAGCCAGTAGCAATATATATGCTAAAAACCTCTATAACTCCAGTTTCTAAATTGTACAATAATTGACTATTATATCAGTGATTTCAGGTTGAGGGAAAAAAAAAAATTAAAAGCCTAAGGATGTTTAGATTTGGATTGTTTTTACTCCACATACAGTAAATGATATTGCCATATTTTAAACATTTTCCATAGATGAAATCTATTCACACACAATTTACTCAAATTTGTAGAATCTAGTAAGATACAATCTACCAAGTAAACTGAAATCAAGTCAATGATTGCCCAAACCAGTTTATGACAAAGCTTTAGAAAACTTATATGCAGTACATTTTTAGATAAAATGTAACTGAAAATTTCCCGATCACCGAATTAGATAAATGGATTAGTTCTATCACCTAGTTTTTTTCCTGAATGATATTAAAAATAATAAAAAAATATATTTTCCAGTTAATTCTTTTTATCTGCAAAAAAAAAAAAAAAAAAGCTTACTTATTTCATTATTCTACTTGAGGGATATAAAAGTGCAAACACAATTATTTATGCTGGAATAAAATATCCATGGATGAAGATGTTGCACTGCATCATCAATCATACAATGTCTTTGTAAAGTAATTTCACCTTGCTTTTCCACTACTTTTTATTTACCGGTATCCTTTTTTATTCCTGTAAACGTTTTGTTTGGCACTATATTTACCTAAATTTTAAAATGATAATTCTTCAGACTACTCTGTTTTCATTGATGCTATTTATCAATCCATTGTATTAGAAAAAAATAAAAAAATATGTTTCTTTCCAGATTTTTACGGTGAAAATGTTAAGTTTTTAAACACTATATGAACTAAATTATGAACAATATTAACTTCTTTACCTAAATTTATAGAGAGAAACTTCTCGAGTGGATATTAAGAATGTCGCATCTTTTTTTTTTTTAATAATAGTCCTGTAAAATTAACATTTCTGACATTTTTTATATAATTTTAAAAACCAGTGTGTGTGAAGATTACAAGATCTATAGCAGACTTAGTACATTCCGAAAATCGTAAATCTATTGATTCTATCTTCAGCTCATTAACTATATTTTCTGCAAAATAATTAGAATAATAAATAGAGATTAAAAACAGATAAGAAATATAACCTACTTTTAAAAAGTTTACATAGATTCAAGAAAAAAAAAATTAATTCTTCAAAACATCACGTTTATTGAGAAAATCCTAAGGTCCTGCCATCTGGTGTAATTTTCCGAAATCTTTGTTGCGGCGCATTTAACATTAGACAAAGTTCTTAAGTTTCAAAGTTTCAAAAACTTAGAATAATTTTGACATATTATATTTAAAAAAAAATTCTTAATTACAGATCAAAGTTATTCTGAAAACGACGCGTTTTAATAATTATAAATGTAGTTGTGTGTCTGCTTTGAGGATGACTTTTAAAACGCAAAGGAGTGGCGGAAACCATAACATGACAACAGCAAAGAAGGGTATATGATCTTTGGCAATTACTTTTACTATAGTCTTTCGATATATTTAAAAATAAAACCCTAATATTAAGGAATGTTTGATCTATGATACCTTTTTTTTAAGAATTTTTGAATTGGCAAATACTGACAGTTTCCTTTTTTAAGGAAAACCGATTGCAGACAATTGAAAGTTTGAAGAAAATCTGCGAAGAAAAAAAAAACAAAAAAAAAACAATAAAATTTGGAAAAAAAAATATTATTTTGCTCTAGTTTAAGATCAAAAGAAATTATATAGTTATATTGTTCGCATATAACTGAACAATATTTATATAAATATAACTTCACTGAATTTTTACGAAGAAATAAGCTTTCCAATGAAAAATTTAATTTAAACAACAGTACTTTACTTTTTTACTTTTTAAGATTCCATTCATTTCTTGTAGAAATACGAAAACTTTAAAAATTTGTTTCGAAGAAATTCTAATAATATTATTGTAAATTCTATTAATGTAACTTATCGATTTTACCTAAATGTTTAGCAATTTAAAAAGGATTGTTTCGGAGATTATGGTAAGTTACAGAAAATATTCTTCTATGCCTTTGATGTAGTTTTATTTCGTGAAAGAATTTCCTGGACTATGATACAATTTCATTTATTTCTCATTAAAAGTAATAATTTACGTGTGCTGAATTGTTCATAATTTCCAAAATCAAAGCCGGCACACCTGATTAAGATTCAAAACTTATATTATTGAAATAAAATTAAAGACTATATACAATTAAAAATATATAGCTTACGTATTAAAAATTCACATACCACGACCTGGTTTCGTTTCAGTTAAGTCGAAACATTTTCAAGTCAAAGTTTTTAATCTAAATCAGGTGTACCGGCTTTGATTTTGAAAATCCATTTATTTCTCATTTCTAAGTCCTCTTGTTCAATTCAATTGTTCCATTGTATTTTTAAAAATAAAAAGTTATTTCTAATAACCTCCAATACAAAATATTTTGTCACTAAGTTAGTATTTTAATAACGATGGTTTAACCTACTTTTATTATTTTAATCGAAATATTTTTATATTTAGAGTATGAATGTATTACATTGAAAGATGGGCAAGCACAGCAAGGGGCTATCAATTTGTGGAGGGACTGCGATGGATAATTGGATGAAAAAAACTTCTTTTGGTATGAAAAGAGGGACTATTTATAGTAATAAAATGAAGGCGGCAATTTATAGATTCCAGTAGGCCCTGTATGAGTTTTGTGTATTCGTAAATTAAGGAAACAGTTTTATGCAAAAAGCACAAATTTAGAGAAATCTTTATTAAAAAAAATTTCTTAACAGATGTATGATAAAGAGACCTAAATAATAGATAAATTTATATCTGCATTTATTTATAATAATTTAATAGAAGATCTTTGATTCGAATAGTGCTGATATCCTGAATTGATCTAATTTTCTCTAGTCTATATTACTAAAATCTTTTATTTCTCTGTCTGTCTGTCCGGCGCAATTGTTAATTGGTTCCCTTGCTGAGGAAAGTCAGATTATAAAATTTCTTTTGTTTTTATTTTATTCGCCTTGCATGGGATTTGAACCGAGGACCTTCGTCCTCGCAGTCAGGAACTACTGCTGGTCCCAAATATCCAATCCTACTTTTATTCTATTTGTTCGCGCGCTATCAAATAATGAGTTCATTCAAAAAGGAATAAAATATCACTTTTTTACCATAACCGCTTGGAATCGATTCTTCTTGGATTATCTCATACTTACC
>JAFIDM010003189.1:36030504-36073098 GCA_023159025.1 Thereuonema tuberculata | reverse complement strand
TTTTAAGCAAATTCGGGACCGATGGTTATTGTAGGTTTTTTTTTTTTGTTTTTTTTTTTGTATGCACTAAGTTCCTTTCCTCTCAAAATAAAAAAAAAAAAAAGAAAGATATTATAATAGAGAAATAACATATATTTTTTTCCTTAGCTTTTCGGCTCCATGTTGAAGCTAAGGGAGAACACATCGAGGTAAGTCTCTCAACTGATCTTTTTTTTTTTTACTAATTATATTAGTGTTAAGAATGGCAGCTTTTTGAAAAAGCATTTTGAATTTCATGTTAAACATTATTAAATATTCAAAATTGCCTACCTCATACTGGAGTATACTGGAGAATGATTTTAAAGTTTTAAGTTTTAAATTTTTAATACAACACTTGAAAATGGACCTTAAACAGCAGAATGGTCGGAAACGTTGTGCATTTTAGCTTGTTGTTTTTTAAACTAAACATTACTCGTGCTTATATAAAGTAGGCAATTTTTAATTTGTAATCAGCACGTTTTTTAACAAATTATTAAATATTCTTAACTTTTACAGCAGTATTAATATGTATTCTATTGCGTATATGCGCAGATGTCTATCGTTTACTGGGAACTGAGCATGCAGCGCTGAATGGTCCATTTTGACGACTGTGGGAGAAGAGGTAGAGAACAAAATAATCGTGCTTATATTTGAATGTGGACATAAAAGAGCATTGTATCAAATTTTAAACAAAATAACCCAGCTATTTTAGTGATGGATATCGTGAATCAATTTTAAGGAACCGGAGGGTTGGCGACCAAAATAAATGAGCCTGTGATTTAATCAAGACCATAAATAAACTACGTAACAAATTTTATAAAAAATCCTTCCAGCCGTTTTAACGTAATGCTCGTACAGTCAGATAAAAAAAATCTTCAAATGGAAAATTGTACATTTACAGTGTTTTCATCACTAATTTCTATAAAGCCTAATTATCTTAGAAAGGTCAACTCTTCATGGTAGATAGATGTTATTTAATAAAGCTAGAGATCTTTTGAGCTGCTAAGTAGCAATGACTGCAACCTTCGGTCCTTCACTGGAACTCTTTGGTCCTTTCTATTTTCAGTTGAATCGTTTTCGTTTGCTGCTGCAACGACTTCAAAAGAGGACAATTGAACGATTTGCTGTAGCAGCAAGTGGTCAGTGGAGGGAATCTTGTGTCTTTAAAAAAAATTACAGTTAAAATAATAAGTTCAATTGATCTATGCAAGATATTTTAATAGACTACATATTTAACTTTTGTATTTTAATAGATTATATTATATCAAAATAATATTTTATTATTATTAATTTATTTATAAAAAATTAGGAAATTGACAGTTTTTAATTCAAGGGTTTTTAAGTAATCCAGGGTCGACTTAGAGGACTAGAAGTTACTAGAAGTTACTAGAAGTTTTGTATTAGTGCATCCAAACGTGATTTATTCTAGTCCATACAGGAAAGGAAGTTCTTTCAGTATAATAGATCCAGCACGTTTCCCTGATAGCAGAGGCAGTTATTTTGACGTTGCTTACCACCTTACGAATCTGGAATTTTCTTTTATAACAGTATCATGAAACCTCTCGGAACACTTTCCCTATATTCTCAATACCATTTTTGATACTATTTTAACCCTTTGACCTGTAATATATGGCTCTGGGTTTGTTACAGTTACTTAGACACACATATGCCTCGTCCAAATTCGCAGCATATTTTCATTTATCACCGGAAAATATAGCACTCGTATAATTTTCGGCAATTGGTACATCGCTCTGCAACATGCCTCGGCAGTAGCTTATGCACACGGGATATGCGACGTTTAACCAGTTGCAATTTCTGTTGTGTTGTTAATTGCGTTGTGTACCGTTGACTGAGAGATCCCTTCTTGTCTTGCAACAAACCTTTGCGTTTTCGGATTCTCTCCCATGACGAGGCTCTTCACTTCAGCAACCACCTCCGAAGTTTGACGAGGTGCGGGTTTCTGCCGCGAGGGTCCTGGTTCGTCCAACGTTGCGGGTGTTTGACTTTTTTTTTTTTTTTTTTTAATACGTTGCTCATACTTTCTTTCTAAATGTGCAATCCCCGGTTTTCCACATGCTTATAATCTCAGCATATGAAAATTTGGCGTCGGATAGGGCAGTAATATAACCCTCCCAAAATCAGTCTATTTTCGATGTCATCGTAACCGACAAACTATTACCAATTAATGGAATGTTAGGCTGTCTATAACCCTTGGACGAATCGTGGTTGTATATCTCACGAGACCTAAGATTTTGCCTATTGAAATCATTCACTTGTAACATAATCAACTCTCTGTAGTGTACTTAAGTAAGAAATTATTCTCGATCAATTTCTTCTTTTCTTTAGCCGATTACTTCTTTTATTGAAAGATAGCAAAATCTATATATTAAGGATTCCATCGAAAACGGTACCTGCTGTCACAAATTCAGAGTTAACGATCAAGTGATACTGTACTTAGACCTAAAAATACAGTTCCAGAAACTCAATGTGTAAAAATAAAAGTACAGCAATATGTGACTGGTTTTCTGTTAAAATACTTTCCATAATTCATTTCATAAAGCTTAAAACATAAAGCTTTCATAAAGCTTGGTAGTAGTAATCGTAGTAAGAAAATGATATATCATTTCTATTACATCAGATCTCCAAAAATCGCAAGACCGAACTACTCTAAGGTAAAGTGCTTTCCAATAGATCTTCTTTTTAAATACAATATATTGTAGAACCTCGATTAAACGAAATGGTCGGGACCGGAACTCCGTCGGTAAATCGAAAATTCCGGATAAAAGAGAGCACTTAAAATTGGCCGTCAGGAGACCGCAAAAATTTTAACACTGGATTTTAAGCATGTACACATGTACAAAATCACTAAATGTGATGTTTTTAATTATATTACTAAATTATAAACAATAAATTAATAGATGTCACACAAGTCAGAAAATGCAATGTAAATGTTTATATGACATACGATACATACTTTACATTGGCTTAAACGGAAGTTTGCTCTGCGGTAAGCATGACTGACGTCGTTTAGCCGCTCTGTCCCGAAATTGTTTCAGTAGCATAAGTTCTGTAGAATCAGAGTCAGTCTGTTGCTCCAAGTACATCAGTCCTTTAGCAAAACATTCAAAAGCATCGGAGTTGCTTATATTAGAAGTTTCACCTGCTTCAATTCTGCTCACAATTTGGAACTTCTATTCCACTGTAACAAAACGCGTTTTCAAAATACATCTCGGTTCAAGTCTACATACCGGTACTAGCCAATCAGAAGCGATCTTGGCATTCACTGCATAAGGCCGATTTACTGCTTCCGGTTAAGTCTCCTGCGCAGTGATATCGGATCTTTCTGGTCGTGGATCACGTGTTCTTTTTTGAAATTTAAAATGGCGGCAGATGGTGCACACATAGCATGCTCTCGTGATTTCTTTCATTTTCTTTATTTTTTGGAAATGACAGCGCGATTTCACAGCACTACACAGGAAGGCACATTCCAACATTTCATCCTTAATGCTAAGTTGCATTTCAAACATCGTTGTTCTGAAGGAAATACGATATGTTTGTACTGTCATGTGCTGGTCATTTACGCCTAATAATGTCATCGTCATTTAGGCCTACCGCTATTTTCCGTGGGCCAACATTTCAGCGTAAAGTACATGCAGTGGACCTGAATTTTCCTGATATCGTTCCTTCACATCGCATATTATCACAAACTGCATCCTCACCAAGTAACCACCAGCGTTTATTGATGTGAGGGTGATGTTAACGTTTCACACCTTTCAAAATAGGCCTAATACATTAAAAGGTAAAGCCTCATTTTTATTTTCGATATTTACTTCATCGGATATTTCGTAAATATTCAGTCCCTTTATTTTGTTTATTAAGGGTACGCCCTTTTAGCAAGCGTTGCCATTTCTTTCCGATAATTTATATTAAATGAACTTCAGCTTCCGGTCTTTGAATATAGTTCCAAGATAGAACTACTTCGCAACGCGCGGAAAAAAAACAAAAAACACGCCCTACACGTATGTAAATTTTAACCTACATCTCTTCTTCTTCTTCTTCATAGCTATATTTCGTATACATATTTCGTAATACTTATATGGAACATCCTTACCATGAATGATTCTATGTTGTGATATCTATGTTAGTAGAAGTTTTGTTATGTTTTATAAGGAACATTCTATGTATTTGTAAGCCTGATGAAGCAGGTAAAGTAAATAACCTGCGAAATATAGCTAGGAAGAAGAAGAAATGTATTTTATTTCATTTCTAGTAATTTTTACGTACGTATTATGTTTATATATTAAGACGTTAAAACGCGTTTTCGTTTAGTGAGCTCCATTGCATAAATGAATGTTCGATATTTCTGTTAAGCCAACGCTTGTGAGTCGGACAGAAAATAGGCAATAGAAAGGCAGAAGGCAGATGGTCTTGGAGACGAATAGAATTTCCGGCAAAGGGGGACAATAGAATGGAATTTCCGACAGGAGGGAGGGGGGGGGGGGGGGAAAAATTTTTTTTTTTACAAAAAAAAAAAAAAAAAAACTTAAGGAAGCACGTCGGTTAAACGAGGTTCCGGTTAAAAGAGTTTCGGATAATCGAGGTTCTACTGTAATCATTTTTAATTCCGTGAAAAGAAAGTGTCTGTTCTCCTATATACACTCACTTCCAAAAGTTAAGCACGGAGAGGAAAAAATGTTAATTTCCGTAAGAGATCTGAATTAAAGAAGCTAAAATTTGCTGCAAAGGTAGAAGGAAGTACGCAAATTATATAGGTAACAGCCAATCACGGTTTCGCGTCGAGAAATATGCAAAACAGGCAGTCCTATAAGAAGCCGGCATTGTGAAGGTTACAAGAGTTGCATGTAAGTGCTGATGAAAGGTGTTTAGAACGTTCGTACGATTTGTTTTCAAGCTAGACGTGTTTCTATGGCTTTCAGAAAATGAATGGCAGATTCTGAGCGCTGGCGGGCTGTCGGACGCATTGAAGCAGGACAGTCTATAACAGATGTTGCTCGTTTCTTCGGCGTTCATCATTCCGTCATTTCACGATTCCAAACCAGCCAATCAGGTGTCCGAAGACCTGTAGCCGATCGTCCAAGGGTTACGACCCCTGCGGAAGATCGATATATTGCTGTTGTAGCCAAGCGGAATCGAAGCTCGACCTCCACACGTGTGACATCTATGGTTGTAGCGGCCATTGGTAAGACGATATCTGCCAATACTGTTCGTCGAAGGCTACACAAGAATGGTCTGTACGCCCGGGTATCATGAGTTTGTGTTCCTTTTTCCGTCCAATCCAGAGGGGCACGATTACAGTGGTGCCGCCAATATGTGAATTCGACTATGTCTGATTGGGGTAACGTTATGTTCACAGATGAGTCCAGATTTGCCCTACAACCCGATGATAAGCGTGTAAGGATCTGGAGGGAACAAGGCACACGCAATTGGCCCCAGAACATCACCGAACATCACGCATTCCGCGGTAAAAGCATCATGGTCTGGGCAGGGATTTCATTGGGATGTCATTGCAAATCTACAGGCGAGGTTCTGTGATGGCTGTACGGTATCGAGATGAAGTCCTAGACCCCATTGTGAAACTGTACGCTGCAGCAGTTGGTCCTTCTTTCGTTTTAATGGAGGATAATGCGCGTCCCCATAGAGCTGCCATCGTTGACGACTATCTGGAGAGTGAGGGGATTGCGCGTATGGAGTGGCTGGCTTACTCGCCGGACCTAATTGAAAATCTCCAGCCACTCTCAGAGCTTTAGAAACTGTCCTACAGGAGGAATGGCGATTACTGGACTCTGCGGTGGTTGATCACCTCGTAACAAGCATGATCACACGCTGTAAACTTTGTATGCAGGTGAGGTGATGAGGTGACATACCCTATTAATGTCGGTTTTTATTGTTTGTTTTGAATTTAAACATCATTTTGTTAATGACGCAAAAAGGACGTCATCTTATAATTTATGAAAATTCAATATTTCGTTTATGTTTGTATGTAATTCTTTGTTTTGTTTCATGAATAAACATAGAGCTACTTACTTGCAGCATTTCATATCAATCAAAGCAGTATTTGTCAATTTTTTTCGCATTTTACCGCTCTGTGCTTAACTTTTGGAAGTCAGTGTACCTTCAAACTTAATACAGCTATTAAGCTCATATCTGTTTTCAGCATTAAACAGATAAAATTCTTCCAAATTTGATGTTCATGTTTATGTTGATTATGTGAATCGCTTTGATGTTTGGGTTCCACGTAAGTTTTAAGTGGAAAAAAAAAACCTTCTTGACCGTATTTCCGCAAAGCGATTCTCTACTTATACATATCGAAAATGTTCCGTTTTGAAAATAACTTGTGACGAGCGATGAAAAGTGGATACTTTATCAGAATGTGGATCGGAAGAGATCGTTGGACAAGCAAAATAAACCACCAACATATGGAGGGATTGGAAGGGAGTCATCTATTATGAGCTCGTTCTGTAAAATCAAATGATTAATTCCAACAAGTTCTGCTTCCAATTAGACTATCTGAAAGCCGCACTCGACGAACAGCGTCTGGAATTAGTCAACAGAAAAGACATAATCTTCCATCAGGATAAAGCAAAAGCGCGTGTTTCTTGGATTCATCCGCCCTATTCACCAGACGTTGCACCTTCGGATTTCCATTGATTTCGGTTTTTATAAAAATTCTGTTAATGAAAAAAATTCAATTCCCTGGAAGATTGCAAAAGACACCTCAAACAGTTCTTTGCTCAAAAAGATAAAAGGTTTTAGGAAGATGGAATTGTGAAATATGCTCATAATGATTGAAAAGAATTTCTTAATAATTCATTTTTGAGATGTAGTGGTCGGCTTCCCTGTCATCCACTCTCATCATAAATACACACACGAAGGTCGCGTGACTGATAAAATGACCTCGGAATTCAAGGTCACATGATCACTGAAAGTTTTGCGGGTTTGCTAGTAATATTTAAAAAAAAATCCATTCAAAGATGATGACAGAGGTGGCACTCATGAATGTTATCATTCTCATTCTCAAACAGACAAATGTAAATATTAACTGTGAATTTTTATCTTCCGGGTATCAGGCGTAAAAGGAGATAGCATTGATTGCTACGATTACATAATCATATTTGTAGACGATTAACATTTTAGATGATGCAATGTACTGAAATGCATGATTCATAACAACCGAATTATGTAAATGTCATAAAACTGTTTCTTATTAAAATGTAAACTGCTATTTAAAGTTGAGACAATGATACCGATGCACAAATGTAGATTAAAAACTTTATAACAAATTAAAACCAACCGGTTTCGGTTCTTTGATGAACCTTTCACGAGTGAATACAAAATACAAAAAGCATATAATATATAACATGAAGCGGACATTAATTTAAATATGCTAAATTATCAGAGAGTTGGGCCAATTGGAAACAGCAACATAGAACGACGGTTGGTGATGACTGTTGAACTCAGGAACAGTGGAGTTCTCAGGTTTGGGATGAATGTGACTGTTATGGACGGAAATGACGTAATCCGGATACCAGTGTAGATGCCGGTGACGGAGCAGACGACGGAGTCAACTGATCGGCGGGAACCGGAGGAAATCTAAGAGAGGGAGAAACAAAAAAAAATGAATAAAATTAAATAAAATAAAATAAAATAAAATTATTTGTTGTGACGGAAACCATACTGTTAATGCTCTGTACCGAGATACAGTCATTGTAACAGTAGGGATCTATAAGGATGCGAACCGACTCTTTGCATTTACACAAAAAATGGTTTTGCCCAGAACAAAGAATGGAGGGGTTGGCAAAATTGATGTTATGGTTGTGTGAATGGATGTGCTGAGCAGTGCGATAATTAAATTATGGCCGACTGGTGCTGTGCCAAACGGCGGGATAGTTTTTGTCGGGTTTCTCCAATGTACCTACATTATTTCCCCATGGCATCGGATGGAATAGACCACCCCTTTAGCAGATAAAGGATCATTAACACGGCATGGCTTGTTATTTTGGTTGATAATTCTTAATAAATTATTTTCAGATGGAGATGTAAGGGAAATATTGAAAGGGCGGAGGAGGTTCTTTAATGCCTTGAACAAGGAAGGGTATGGATACATAATTGCGGGAATCAGTGGCTTAGGGTTATCGTTCTTATAATAAGACTGAATGGAGAAGATGTGTTTGTTAACAAAATGTAAAGTTTAATCATTTAAACGGAAGATATTCCGTATATTAGTTATTTTAGAGAGAAAGTTAGGAAGGTTGCTTGAAAGTGCGAAGGCACGCATAACTGCCATTCTGATATTATTAACTTTTTAAACAGTTGGAAAAAGCTTGAAACAGTAAGAATGAAAATTAAGAGTAAGATTCTGATGAGAAAGTTTTCTGAAAACCGACGTAAGAAAATTGGCGTTCTTACATTGAATATTGACATCGAGAAAAGCTATGGATTTGGTTTTGTCATTTTTTTTACTCCAATTTAAATTTAATATCTGGATGAATACTAGCCATGTTCTGGATATTTTCCTGAGTCGAAATATTGCTGTAGAAAAGTAAATTGTCTACATATCGACAAAATAATTGGAATATCGAATCTCTTTTCATCGTAGATAGTGAATGCAGAATCTTCTATAAAGACCATCGAAATTTCGGCTAACAGTTCACGTCGATTTCGCCTGATTTGGTACTAATGGCTTTCCAGCATGCGCAAAGCAAATTCTTTTCTAATTACATTAGCAGCCATGCTTTTAATTATATTTTCCTCTGATTATTTAAAATGCAATCAGCCTTATTTAAAATGCAATTTTTTTACCTTTGATAATAGTATTTACAACCAATCATCGGGTTTATTCATGGGCCTCTCAGCTTCCGCCATTTTAGCTGAAATTTCGATGCTCTTTATAGAAGATTCTGCATTCATTATCTACGATGATCATATTTCCATAGTATTCCATTTTGCTTCTTGAATAATACGTGAATTTTCCCTCCATTTGTGACTATAACAATTAAAGTCTGTAGAATGTATATTAAGGGACATAAGTAAGCAAACGAAGGCACAACGTTACAAGATAAGATTCCCACCCTGAGTTGTCACCGGGAAGAGACTGGGACGGGCCGTTTCGTCCTTTTTAGGACTCATCAGCCAGCCAAACTCCACCGATGACAACTCAGGATGCGAATCCTATCTTGTAACGTTGTTTACTTATTTCTTTGAATCATCGGGCACATCAAACTTCTTTTCAATGTATATTAAGGTTGTTTATATTTTTTTTGGTGATTTTCTATATTAATTCATAAAGGCAAGCTTGTTCTGTCATCTCTAAAATTAGAATTTCTAATAACGATCTAGAATTAGGAAAAAGAAAAAAAAATGCAATATAAGGAACACAGAAATCAAAGCTGAAATAGTAAGGCATGATTACATTTGTTACAAATGGATGAGTCAGTCGAGAATTAGATGACGTAAAATAAATCAGAACTTATTTAAAAGTTAAATTAGATGGTACAAAGAAAGGACATATATGATGGAGTAAGTAATGTTACATCAAAAGTTTTATTCCGTCTTTCTTTTTTGATCAGAATTTTTTTTCCCAAATATCTTTATTATTGCCGTGTCTGTGTGTGTAACGCTCTCCACAGCCCAAACCAAGACTCGGAGCCCCGTGAGTCATACTCGTCGAACTCCCCATGGACTAGAGGCTTGGGGAAAATCCAGTCCAGGAAAATAGTGATAATTGAACAAAATTGGAGTCTATCTATACTGAATCGACTATCCGACCTATTGCTGTTCCGGGTCACTGGGAATGCTTGGATGGCAACATTCTTCTGCTAGCCCTTTTCTACGCCAATGGTGTATCGAGGAGGCGGTGATGGAAATTGTGCTTGACCCTTTAATTACAGGCTACGAAGAAACGAGTTTTGAGTGCCAATCAATAATAGCATCACTTTTAACCACCCAGGCGTTTGGTGTATTGCAAATTGTTCGGGTTACTGTTTATTATCCGTGCGCTCAAAGATGACCCTCCCAGAATGCAACGCAGCTTATAGATTGATCTGTCCTGGCTTTTCGTAGTTATTCAAATGGAAGAGAAAATGGCGGTGGCGGGTTCACAGTCAACATTTCGACGAGGAAGAGTTATCAACAGTCAAGATAGGGAAATTATTCTTAACGTTGCTCGTCGATTTCTAGAAGATGTATCGCCCAACAACGATTTGAAAAGTAAAAAGGATGCGTTGAAGGTCACTGCAGAATATACTGGAGTGAGTTTGTCAACGGTGAAGAGAATTTTACAGTCGCCATTGCTACTTACGCCAGGGAGAAAAAGGCCTCGTTTGGCTGACGATTTCGATTGTTACGTCATTCGTCAAATTGTTGCTGATATGCATATCAAGAAGGAATTGCCGCCATTTTCTCTTCCATTTGAATAACTACGAAAAGCCAGGAAAGATCAATCCATAAGCTGCGTTGCCTTCTGGGAGGGTCATCTTTGAGCGCACGGATAATAAGTTCGTACACAACTGTGAATTGATTTGTTTTTCTATCATTAAGTGATCTTCCTATTCAGCAGAAGCAAGGTTTTTTTTTTAATCATTTGAAAATAGTGATTAAATTTTGCTACATTCGAACCACAATTAAATGATTGGTAGAAAGCTTTCCTTAGATCGTTTTCATCTTAGACATGAAATTACCGATCTACAATGTTGAGTTCTGTTAATTTGTATTTGAAACCGTTAAATGATCGAAATATTACGAAGTCGTAGTTGTAAGATAAATGAGAACTCCCTTAGGCTCAGTCATTAGATGCTTATCGGCAGACGATAAACCAGTGGATTTTGTTCCCTGACCTCCAGCGAGGACAATGATCTCAATGTTGACCAAAGCACTGGGTCATGGTCATCAAAGAGTTATTGTTGCCTTTTCATTATCTCAAAAAGTGATAATGTTTCTTGTCGGTGAAAACCGATCTTTAATGTATTTTGTGTTACATAATTCAGTCGGCAGCTCTTATTGCAACCTTTGAAAACCAGGTTGGAATAAGAGTTGGCGACTTGAAGTTATGCTGCTTTAAGTTATTACGAATTTCAGTTGTTTCTATTTGAATTCTAATAGAAATCCTTTGGCGATGATTTATACGCCATCAAAGTTAAATTTTATTGTTATGGAGTTTAAAGAGTTAAGTCCGGTATTCAGGGTTACGGTTACCTTGTAGATTTTAATTTAAATACAGTCGACATTGGTTTTACAGTTTTGACAGGTAGCTGAATTTAGACTGATTTAACTTAATCCATCGATTGAGTGAAATCCCGGGAGTCTTGAAAAAGTTTCAGCCTTCTTTTTTCTATATTGTTTCTGTTCCACCAGGTCTGATTCCTTCTAAATTCGTAGGCATCAAATATTTCGTTGTTTACCATATGGATCCCAATCAGATTCTGGTTTCTTATTTTATAGTCATCCCGTTGTACCTATTTAATGTTACCTTCAACTCAATTAAGATCTTTTTGCTTCAGTGTTCTTCGTTGCTTTTGTAATTACGTCAAAATACTCTTGAATGTATTTGTTAATAAAGTTTTGAATTTACTTATAATTTGAATGCACACTAAATGAATATTTTAAAGTGTAATTTTACCTGTGGCAATAAGATGTTTTCTTGTAAACACTTTTCGCGCTTTATCGTGATGTACTTGATGTATCCAGTAGAAGGTCCACAGTTAACATTGGCTTGCAGATTGTTTTCTGCGAATTCATTGTTCTTTTGGACAACACAGCCACCTACACAATGCATTTGAGGAAGTAATGGAGAGATCTGTTGCATCTCAGAACGTCGTCACCACACTTCTAATTGAAGCTCTTTAAACATTACGTCCATGGTCCTTGCAGACCACTGTCCAGCAGTTTGCTACCAGTAAGCGAGAAAACATCCAAAATTAGACCCTCAATCGATGTTGACCGATGAGTGTGGTAATACTCTAAGATGTTGGTATGTGAATATTGGGTTTTATGTTGCAGGGTGACAATACTCATGCCAATCCATTCTTTACGAACAACGATATTATTTGCTTGACCTTCCTACTGAAACATAAGGAATCAATTAAGAGAGCCGCGACTTTGCGCACCTAGTATGTACATCAATCAAGAGCTTCCTGTGGTAGAAATTAAAAATTAGTTCAGCTGTACAAAGAGAGATTGGATAGTCAAGTAATGAATAATGAATAGCACGCCATATAGTACAGGATATTCCTACAAACAGAGGTATTCTTTCTCTATAGAGAAAAACCAGAATGTTTGTTTTATTTTTATTTTTAACAATGTATTTTATTAGATTTTTTCATTAACTGGGAAAATGCTTACTTTCATAAAATACAATAAGTATTTATTAAAACAGACTTATTTTGGTTTTTTTTGAACAAAAAAAAAGACACGTAAATGCATATTCTTTCATCTCTCTTCCCAAACTAGGCTGGAAAACTTGTTTTTCTTTTTGATGTTTGTGTACTGCAATCGGCGATCTCCTGTTTATGAAGTAAACATAATGTAAAAAAGTAAACTCGATCTCAAAGAGAACAGTTCGCTTTTAAACTTTGAAATTGAGTAATTTACTCAATTAATAACTTTAAATAAAAATATTTACTTAAAACATAAAGACTGAAATAAAAAAAAGCAGCAACGGTGTAAACACGTGAGAATTCAGAAAATTCCATAAATTTTAGAAAAAAAATAAATTAAAACACCACTTGAGATAAAAAAGTTTAGAATTCGATGACTTGTTAATATCATTCCTATCTTATCATCTAGGTGTTAAATAACCTTTTTTTTTTCTAACTTGCATATTTTCATAAAGTCCAGTTCCAAAGATTTTGGAATTCATGTGGCTTTTTTTTATTTAGCTTAATAACCTTTGATAATCGTTTTGACCATAAATATCAAAAGTTTGGGGAAAAGCCAATTTATTCAGAATAGTTGATATTATAAATATCAGTGTTATTCTAAATTTAATTATGAGCTTTCTATTGGGAATTTCATCTAATTTCAATTAGAAAACCGTTTTTTTATCACGAGAAATTACATTTTTGGCTATTTCTTGAAATCTAGAAAACTGAAATTTGGGGATATTGTTGAGGGACCAATGAACTAGTGTCCTTAGGTCATCAGGAATTCCACCTGACCAAGGTTAGAAAAGGGAAATTGATAGATTTTTATCTTCAGTCCTATGTTAAGTTAACAGAACGTCGATATCTGAAATTTTCTTCAGGGGTCATAGAACATAGATTAAGAATTTCATAAGAAACTTCAAAAAATTAGCTTGGAGGATTCAGTACGACGGATCAAATTCAACCGTTTCTTTTTTTAATCCGATTTGTTAACATAATCTTAGATTATGGTTCTAAGATGAAAATAAGAATGAGAAGGTTTAGATCTTTTATAAGATCTCCATTACTATTTCAACGCTTACTATGTGGATGAGTAACAATGAGAAAAATTACCATTATATTTTTAAATGACGTTTTACATTTAAAAATAAGAAATGCAATCAATTCTGCTCCTATATCTAAATAAGAAAGCCTCTGTATCGGAACGTGCCAAGCAGTGACAAATAGATAAATTTGATCCAAACAGCAATCCCGACAAGGTCATGTGAAGGAAATCTATGTTTACATCAATTATTGATTTGGCGTTTGCTTACAGAGAAATAAAGCATCAGTTGAAGAAATTGGTTGAAAGTTAAAAGCTATGGGCCCTAAATACATTACAATGGAATTAGATCAAAGAATTCCTAATATACAAATGGCAGACGGTCTGGATTTCTGAATTGATTTCTCTTATCTCGTTAAGATCTAGACTGTGAAGATGGATTATGAATTAGCGAATAAGATATTTGAATTATTCGCAGTACCCATTTTCTAATAATTTGGGATGTAATACTGATTGATAACACTTAATGACAAGTATAGATCATTACATTAATTCAAAGCATTGACTAATTAATAAAAAATTGAATACTAATTAAAAACAATAAAAAAACCTTTCTTACAGTTAATACACTACGCGATAGACGTGGTTTATTTGAGATATATGCCTAATTGAAAGCTCTGGTGTGTAGTTACAAACCCACTGATCCCAGCTGTAACTTGGGTCAAGAAATCCGTGATGCAGCTCTCCATGAGGAAATGACAATCCTAACGATTTTGGTTTGGGCATTCTGACTTTCTGTGATCTTCAGAATACTACGCTCTGGGACATTTCAGTCTGAATCACCTTGTATATAAATTCCAACTTTTCTTGAAAAAATTCATGAGTTGAAGTTTGAAAGGAAGAGGTACACATTGCAATTATTGTTTTATTTACTGACATCTGGCATCTTCCTTGCAAGGAACAAACATTAAAAAATGAGAGCTAATCATGGAAAAACTGCCCACTATCTCTTGGAGACAAGTCTCGTACTACCTAAGCTATCTGATTCTCAATCTAGATGCTTTCAAAAAATATAAAAAGAAAACAAAAATTCGTGTGTTTTGATTTTCTGATTAGCGTAGAAAATATCATGTAATTTGTCTAATTTGTTCAAATTTGTTTCATTTCGATTTTTATTATCCTACTTAAACTCGTATTTACATACCAAATATTTCTGTCTTTTATTTTTGGCTGAAAATTTATTTTGAGTCCATTTTTTTTTTTCGTTTTCACTTGGCTAGATTTAGAAATAAGAAGCATTGAAATCACCTATAAAATCTAATTAATTATTAGAAAGATAAAAAACAATAATAACTTTACTAAAAATCTTCGTTTGAGTGCCCAATCTTTTGATGATTTGAACAATATCTCATTAATTACTTGTTCCTGTGAGTTTGTTGTGGAGCACAGTTGAGGAACCAGTGGTTTAGGCTATTTTGAAGAGAAAGTAAAAATAACTAGCTTATTAAGGGTTCTCAATCTTTCCTTGTTCATGTACTGTTATTTTCGTTGAAATGTTGCAAAATTTCACAATTTGTTTCCAATTTTTTTCAGCGCTAATATGTTTTTTAGAAATACGGGCATATGATGGATTTGGTATTGTTGTGTGTTTAATACAACGTTGAACAGAGACAGGTAACTACTGACCTTAGTGGCTAACTGACTAGTTTATTTACAACAACATAGGTACAAATACAAGAGCTTTGGATTTGCAGAGCCAAAAAACCTATCTCACCTAGGTCCTCCTGAGCTGCGGACCAATCAGATGATATCTCGAGTCTATCCCGATAATCTCCTGACCTTACTCCTAATCCCTTGAACTAGACATCAGTATGCTCAGTCACTTTCCCTAGCCATGGAAGCGTTTACATTCAAAATACATAAATTTTAATGTTACAGCATTTTCTATATTATCACAAACTTTCGTATTTCAAACGTTTTTAGAACGGCATTTTAAAATGTAATACGAAACACACTCATTTGTGGAAGTGGACCAATGGTGAACTATTTTGTCCAAGAACAATTCAAAAAAACTTCAGCAGAGTGGTTTTTGTCGTTTACATAAGTAAACACTCATGTTGTAAACAGTGTAAAAGTAAAAGGGATTCGCCATCTTCACTTTGTTTTACTCTTATGTTATCTATCTCCCTTTTTAAACCCCACGTTATGTAATGATATTTGAGATTCGTTAAGATTAGACTTTCTTTTTTTTATTTATTTATTTGCTTTTATCGCCACTGATAATAATGTGACAAGTGAAAAAGGCCGTTAAGATCGCTGTGACGAGACCTTGGATTCAAGACTATTGAAATAACTTTATATGTTGCAGTGCCACATGTCATTCAGTTATTGAAAAGATATATTGCTTCAAAATATAAAAGTTAATATAATAATTAGGATTTAGTTATTGAAAAGTAATTACTTTAAGAAAAGTTGTTTTTTTTTTTACGAAGATACGTTTCAAATCGCCGAAATAATTCGTTGTAATTAAGTTTTGAAATCAAGAATTCAAACTTGAATCAATTTCTCACTGGTATTCATCTGGAATTGTACCATTCACGGCTTTAATTTTCACTGTTCGTCTTAAGTTAGCTTCTAGTTCGAAAACCTAAATCATTTCTGCTTAACTAAACTGTAGGAAAACAAGTAAGATGACTGATGTGTATTTCTTTTGATATTATAATGGATACTTATCAGAAACAAGATCAAAGAAATTTGGATATAAGGAACACAATTCATCTGCTGCGGTCTTGAGGGAGAAAGGAAAATGGAATGGTGTGGCCCTTATTCAGAGCCCGATAATCTATCAAAATGTAATTGAGACAAAGAGTTCATTAGTAGCAGATTTATTGTGAATATTGGGAAGTCAGAAGATCCAAGGTTGTTCTCCCCAGACAGGATATGAGTCACAGCCAAAAAAAAAAAAATCTTCAGAGATATTCTTAAGATATTCAAAAGGAAACACAAGTGATTTTTTTTAGGGGTGTTGGGAAAGACAGCAAAGATATGAAGGCGTCAGTGGTATAGCTGTGGCTGATTAAGAAAAAGCAATAAAAAAGATTGTCATATGAATTTTTTTTATTACTGCTTGATATTCATGTTCGCAACTTCTGAATGTGTTAGCATTTTCATTATTAGAATTGAAATCCCTGAAAATAAACTTTAGCTTACCTAAAACCGGGTGAGGGGCACCCTTAACACGGGCCTTGCCCCTATTGCAGCCTCACACTATTTAAAAAAAAAAATATAAAATAATAAAATCTCGGCAGTAATTTAAAGGAAAAATTAAAAAATCCTGGGTCTAGAAAATTAGGAATCTCAACATACTCTAATAGGGGCTAAAGTATGTTTGGCCAGGACCTTCAAACAGTAGGGACGATTCTCGTTATATTAAGAGATTAAATTGTACAATAGGATAAACAACGAATAAAAAGTGAACAGGCAAAGAAAAAGGAGCTAAACCAAAATGAGAATAACTATTATTTCTTAATAAAACATAAGCAGCCAAATATAGATAATAAATATAATAAGATAACTGTAATACACGATAAAAAGTTTTTCAGAAAATCCTCTTAATGCTCCAAATTTGTTAATAGTTTTAGCTCTTACGAACCGTCTCCTTCTCTTTTGTAGAAAACAAAAGGAAGCTGTCATTATGGCGCTATCCATGGTTGATTGATAGAGTTGCTCCTTTGCGTTTATGTTTTAATGCAATCTTCACCTTATTTGTCGCTTACAACAGCTAGATTGTGTGAAAAAGTCTTCTGTAAATGTAAAAAGTCTTATTTAAATAAACTGCTTAGTTAATCTCTTCGCTTTTACTTTTTCAAAAATTCCTCAATTTTCTTAAGATAACGAAGTAATCAATCTTGAAGATAACTTATTAGTGTTGAATGTTGAATTATTTTAAACATGTGTCGAAAACTTGTGAGCAAAATTGAGGAAGAAACACACAAAATTAGCCTTTAAAAATTTTTTAAAAACATTATAAACTTTATAAAACGTTACTAGTGCGGAAATCTTCATCAGACCCATTATTAGCTTGAATTTTAATCTTACTATATCTTTATTTTTCCAGATAATAATAATAAAAAAAAATGTATGATTATTTAAACTGTTATACTACGATAGAAATTCGGATGTAAAATAGAATTTTATGAAAGATTGTAGTAAAGTATTGTATTTAAAAGATATGGTTACGTACCACAAAAGTAACAAGATTTAGAGAAACAATAACATTTTAGATAACATCCTGAACTATCTTCATTTATATTCATCACATCTCATTTTTGATTTATTCATTTACATTTAATATTTCGTCAGGCGTAATTTCCTGGCTTTCTCAAGCCGCTTCTAAAAATTAATAATACATAGATTCGAAGAAACTTACACTAAATATAACAATAATTTACATATGCTTATTATGTTAGAAAGCAATTTACATACCTTTTGATATGTTTACTTTGTTATAATAAAGATCTCAAGAATTTTTTACAATAATAACAATAATTTGCAATTGCTTTTGATATGTTTATCTTGTTGGAATAATAACGTAAACTTTGCTTATTAAAACTTTGCCTTATTTTTAAAATTTTTTTTAAAACTTTCTAATGAATATTTATTTATTTGTACACCTTTAGCTTTATTTATACACTGAAAACTATTTATAATTAAAGTCTCAATAATTAGTCTTTTCTCCCTATCCTTTATTTTTCCTACGTTACCAAAGGATCCGAATTCCAACATCCTTCATAAAATGGCAGTAATATATAAATTGAAATGCAGAGACTGTAACGCGATATATTGGGTGAGTGCAAAAGTTCTACCCGTTTTTATTACCCATAAAGAAGAGCAAATAAGCGCAAAATGAACAGTTCCTATTATTGTGCATAATCCCCATTCCTATCTAGGACCTCTTGCCATCTTTCTGGTAGGAGATGAATCCCATGGCGGTAAAATTCCGGCGGTTTCGAGTCAAAAAAGCCTTGGATGGCAGTTTTCACAGCATCAAGATCATCAAAGATTTTCTGACTGAAGGAACTGTTCAACGCACGAAATAGGTGATAGTCAGTTGGTGCCAAGTCAGGAGAATAGGGAGGGTGGGGTAAAATCTCTCAACCAAAGTCCAGTAACTTTTGGCGAGTGATGACAGCAGCAAGTGGCCTGGCGTTATCGTGATGAAGGATAACACCGTGACGAGTGATGAGACCTGGCCGCTTTGCTACCAAATTTGAATGCAGGCTGTCTAACTGTAGACAGTAGAAGGCAGCATTGATGGTTTGGTTGAGTGGCAGAACCTCCTAGTGAATTATTCCCTGCACATCCCACCACACACTCAATAACACCTTCTTGGGATGAAGTTCAGCTTTCGAAGTCGATGCAGGCGGATCAGAAGGGCGACACACAGTCCTACGATGCTTTACGTTACGGTACATAACCCACTTCTCATCTCCTGTCACAATTCGTGTCAAGAATGGATCATTTTTGTACCGGGAAAGCAAGGAAACACAGGTGGCGATTCGGTCATCCCGTTGCTTAGCTGTCATTTTATGTATAACCCAACGATCCAACTTTCTCGTAAAACCCAACTTACCCAGCCGTCTTTCGACCGTTGTAGGTTGAAGGTCTCCGCTAATTCTTGCACGGTTGGGTTCGGGCTGTTCCTTATGGCTTGGTCAATATCGTCCTCTCCAACGTGTGATGGCCGTCCACTCCAAGCCTGATTTTGGCAGCTTCTGTCTCCTTCCCTAAATTTACGAAACCATCGACTACATGGGCTTTCGTCTATTGCATCCTCCCCATAAACTTGACAAACATTGCGACATGCTGCGGCTGCCGTACTCTTTTTATGGAACTCGTATAACAAACAATGTCTTATATGCTCCTTCTCGCGTTCCATGTTACACCCTCTGATATTTTTTTTGAGATGATTAATTTTGTGAGACACGATGCATTTATATGTGAGGCATCCACACGTTTGATTGGTAGACGATTTGCGTCATTACAATGTCATGTGTGAGGGCAATTCCATTGCAAATTTTCATATCCAAAAAACGGGTAGAACTTTTGCACTCACCCAATATTTTGGAAATACAGATAGAACCCTTTCAGAGAGGGTAAAGGAACATATAAGGGCATTCAAAAGCAAGAAAAGAAATATTTCGGACTGGGCAGACCATTGCCTTACCAATAATCACAATCCCGATCCACAAACATAATTCCTCTTTCAAATAAAGGATACTAGTTGACCCGTGCGAATAATTCGCATCAAAAAACCACCTTTGAGAAATAATAAACAAATCCAACAGCTTGTGTGCATGTTCGTTAAACACATTGTCAATAGATGGCGTCTTCTCATGTTTTATAAAAAAGTTGACCCGTACGAATGATTCGCATGGTATCTTGATCAGTCACCGAATGGTAATGTGGAAATAAATAAATGAACAGATTGTTAATAGATTGCCTTCTACATTTTTACAAAAAAGATTTTTAAAATAAAGTTTTTTAACGAAAACATTAATTTTAAAAAATTTGTTTATTTTTCGTCATTAGCGGGGAACGAAATCTTCAAAATGATGCCTCAATCATTGATTTTGATGAAGTAGTAAAGGAAATATAGCGTTCCGACAAAAAAAATCCTTTGAGAAATAATATATAATGAATGATGGAGAAAAGACTAATTATTGAGACTTTAATTATAAATAGTTTTCAGTGTATAAATAAAGCTAAAGGTGTACAAATAAATAAATATTCATTACAGGTTTTAAAAAAAAAAGGCAAAATTTCAATAAGCAAAGTTATTGTTCCAACAAGGTAAACATATCAAAGGCAATTGCAAATTATTGTTATTATGGTAAAAAATTCTTGAGATCTTTATTATAACAAAGTAAATATACCAAAAGGTATGTAAATTGTTTTCTAACATAATGAGCATATGTAAATTACTGTTATATTTAGTGTAAGTTTCTTCGAATCTATGTTTTATTCATTTTTAGAAGCGGCTTGAGAAAGTCAGGAAATTACGACTGACGAAGTATTATATGTAAATGAATTAATCAAAATGAGATGCAATGAAAACAATAACATTACCAAAAAAAAATGAAATAACCTTAGACAATGAAATATTTTTAAATAAACTATCATGAAGAAATATTTTAAAGATTGTCATCATCATATTCCAAACACGACATTAGGCCAGTGTTGACCCGTTACGGTTCCAGCTACACAGGGTCCAGAAAGCGGTTTTGTGGGCGTCCAGGTCGTCTTTTGTCCCTGAGGTTTGTAGTGAAGTATTTCTTGGGGTATTCTATTTGGTGGCATTGTGGAGACATATTGTAACCATCTATTTCTATATGTGGAAATCTTCTCCTCTAGTGGTTGTAGATTAAGTTCTTGGAGTATCTCTTCATTCCTTTTGTGATCTAATAATGTATATCCAGCAATTCGTCTTAGGTATCTCATTTCAGCCGCTTTTAATCCACTGATATCTTTTTTTTTTGAGAACCCAAATTTCACTTCCATAGAGGAGAGTTGGTATAGCAAGAGTTTTGTACAATTTTGTTCTAGAATGTTTTTATACTAAATTGGTTTTTTTTTTTTAAAAAATTGAATTCAGTAATCCTAATATTTGTAAAAACTTTGTAATTGTTTTTGTTAATATCTATCTCTCCTTCATAAGCGATTTACACCCTAAATATGAAAAAGAATTGATTTGTTCTAAAATCATGTTTTCAATGATTGGATATACTCCTTTAAATGCCATTATTTTATTAATGGGTGATACGTAAAGATATTTAAAAATTGTAAATGTATTTATTGTTTATTTTAAAATCGACCGTGAATTCATTATTTAAAACAAAGCCACTGCACTGGACTATCTTTCACATATATTTTAATTAAAGAAAACATAAAATTATGAGCGACATGTTTCTTAACACAAGGCTACATTATCAAGCGTTAACAAGAACAGCAAAATGGAAATATTTCTAGGCACAGCATAATATTCAGTTCATTCGTCTCGCGCTTCAATAGTCCTTGGGAAACCCTTGATATGTTAATTTGCTTCATAGCCCTCTTGCGGTTATAATTGTGAATCACTTAAGTAAACAAATGCACGTTGAAAGAACTATCTTGTACCTGTTGACAATCTCAGATAATCTAAAAAAGTCTATACATGCTGGATCTATCTTAAAAGAAAACTACATATTCAATTAATAAAAACAGGATTAAACATCATAAAAATCAATGAACTATTAAAAAAATAAACAATTAAAAAAAACCCATATGTTTTAAATAGTTGAATTTACAGAATAAAATTTCTCCCTAAACAAAATAAAATGAAAAACTTTTTGAATTTAACATTATTCTAAAAAACCTCTAGAATTTTTTTTTTTAAATATTGTTTTAAACGTTAAAAATCCTTAATTATTAAGCATCGAAAGATTTTTTTTTTCCTTAACTCATTTTTGATCCACAACAAAATTTTTCAATTTTTTTTCTTTTTATTCTATTTAAATCTTAACCTAAGGAGTTGTAGTTCAATATAACTTGATAACAATGTTTTATTTCAAGGGTCATTGGCTGGAGTCCTCCTATTTTTAAGTTAAAAGTGCTTGCTTCCTTTTAATTGCTTTTTTTAAGTGTCACCCATGTTTTTATTTTTTTTATTTTATTTCTTCTTTGCAAATTCTCTAACCCATAATGTTTAATAGCTGGGACTGATAGTGTATCATTATATACGCCTGGACGGGTTAGTATGAAGCATGATTCCATACATTTTCTTTCATTTAAATTTTGACATTTGGCGAGGATTTCCGGGTTTTCAACGTCAATTATATCTTGAGCTGCGGCACTGTATGTATAGGTTAGATAGTCCTTGTTCCGGACATTGATGGCTCTCCGGTTTTCATCAGTTCGCTCCTCGATCCTTCGGGACGTTTGCCCAATATACTGGCACACCTCATTTTTGCACTTTAGCGAGTACACAATACCTTTGTTGATCAATTTCACATCAGTGGCATGTTGCTTGAACAACGTAGAAATAGTGTGCGAGGCTGGAGATGTCAGTTGGATTCCATATGGCTTACAGACCTTGCTGTGCAAATAGAATGTAGTATCACTATAGGGAATGGAAACATATTTCTGGATGCCTACTTTTTCTTTCTTAAGTTGTTGTAGCATTTCTTCAATGCGCTTCGACAATGACGTTCGATGAACCAATGTGGATATGCGTTTTTTACTAATATGTCCTTAATTATATTAATCTCATTAAGGAATGCTTCTTCCAAAGTGGGAACCGAAACGCTCTTATAATCATCATCCTTACTAAATTTATCTTGAATGAGATGGGAACCGCAGAATGGTAATTTAACAATTCCTGAGTCGATTGGTTTTCTGTAAACCGCTGTATAAATCACCTGTCCCTGTTGATATTTATATCCAAAAATGGTATGGTCTGATTAGTTTTAGATTCCATATCGAAGTCGATGTCATGGTGAACTTGAGAAAAAATGTCTACGATACACGTCTGTACCGATGTGTCACAATAGCCTAATATGTCGTCGACATACCTCTTATAGAATGGAATAGTTATGCCGCACATATAAATTGAATTTAAAGCGTTGTCTTCGATATTTTTAAACTCATGAACATATTTTTCGAAGACAACGCTTTAAATTCAGTTTATATTTGCATCGAGTTTAATAATCAAAATAACATTACAAAATGTGATATTCTGAATAAAAAATTACAATACAGTCGAATCCGGTTAATTGGACCACCGGGTAATCGGACCAGCCGCTTATTCGGACCGAATCTTAAAGAACCGAAACAAATCCTATGCACATAAGCCTAATATTATTCGCTTATTTGGACCAAAATTCCGTTTAAACGGACCAAAGAATGTGACAGTGAATAAGAAAAAGAAGTCACAAGTCGCCTGCATACAGTGGATACCTGGGAGGATGATATATGAGAGGATCCTGGGATCCCCAGGAGAATTTACCCTATGCTTTTATCAAAGCTCAGGAAGTCCAAAAGTGACATGAACAGAACCAGTGGGAGGTGAACACGCCCACCACTTTCTTTTCTAAAACGGACAACTCGGTAGCCGCCAGCGAGGTCTTTGATCCACTGAGTCTCTGCTTTTCGGGGAAATGAAATCAAGCATAAACACAGGATGCCAGGAAATGCAATGAAACTTTGCACCGCTATTTCATGCAGGAGGGAAGTGAAGGCAGTCCCATTGCTGAATTAGATGTTTGTGGTGATTTTGTTCAAGTGCAATCCGTCAAGAGAACGCGTCAGGTCACACTGGATAAGTTCTTCAAACGTTGACTGGAATTTGGTAAGAACTTTTTTTATTGTGATTCGCATGTTGAGTACTGTACATGTACCGTGTAGATCGTTTCGAAGAATTTGTTTGTAAATTTATTTTTCAATGAACAAAATTCGACTGTAGTTCTTGTTTGTATGTTCGCCATACGTGTGTGCCGCACAATAAAGGTCATAATGACATTTTAATACACTGTATTTTACGTATACTGTAGCATGTCCCGTCTTAATTGTAACATAGAGCATGTTCGTGTAATCGGACCAGCCGGTTATTAGGACCAAAATCATCGCCTCCCGATGTGGTCCGATTAACCGGATTCGACTGTAGTACTTTTTTCTAGAGAAATGTATAGTATAGTACAGTATAGTAAAGTATAGTTTAGACTAGTATAGAATAGGAGTTTTATAGTATAATATATAAAAGAATTAGTCTATGGTATTTTTGAATATTGAAACAGAATATTTCTTTGGCAAAATTGGGCCTCGTGGCAAATGCGTAAAATATGTTGCTTCATTTCCAAACAGCTTTTTTCTTTAAGGAAGAATATACAGTTTGTCATTTCTGAACTATAAATTGGAAACACAAAAATCAGCTCAGGATATATTAACAGAAGACATATTAATCATCTATACCAGGAGTTCTCAACCGGGGTCCACATGGACCCCTGGGGGTCCATATAATATCTTCGGGGTCCACAGGCAAAAAATAACAAATTGGGGGTCCATAGTGATATTTTGGTGGTCCATGGGGCAATTCCACTTCAGAACGGTTGTTACTACTCAAAATAAAATTTTTACTGTAATTTACCCCATATTGAAATAATATATATGAATGATTCTTTCTATCTTTATTTATTTTACATTTCTTTTTCGCCTAATTACTCAACCATCGGTCAGTACTTATCAGCAGGGCCGTTTGTTGGCACCCAGGGCAAGATTTTGTCAGACGCCCTACATTTGATATTTGCGCCTCCCCCACCATCCCAAAAATCTACAACCAAAAAAAAAAAAAAAAAAAACGGAATCTCCAATTCAACAACCAAAAAAAAACGGAATTTCCAATTTTTTTATTTTTGCCGTTGCCGCGGCGCCCAGGGCGATCGCCCCGGTCGACCCGCTCACGCGACGGCTCTGCTTATAAGATATATTTGAAAAATTAAATTTACTTCATAAACAGCTCCAAGGAAAAGATTCTGATTTCATATCAAGTAAAGGTGCTGTTACTGTTTTTCTGAGAAAATTACAGTTGTACAAAAATAATATCAGGCGTTGTGCATTTCAACAGTTTCCTGGTTTGGCTTCGATTAGCAGCGATTTGCACGATGAAGACCTTGTATTATATAGCCAATATTTGGAAAATATGCACGAAGATATGCAAACTCGATTTAGTGACCTACTCATGATGGATATACCAACTTGGAAGACAATTCCTTTCGAAGTTAATGTTTCCGATATAGACATTTCTTTGAAAGAGCCCCTCATTGAATTACAAAGTGATGAAATAATGCGTTCAAAATTCAAAGATGGGAAGTATAATATATGGAAAACAAATGATATTGCTACAAAGTACCCATTACTCTGGGATAAAGCACAGCTCTACGTTATTTGCTTTTCCATCATCTTACCTTGTTGAATCAGGATTTAGTCGTGTTTCTCACTTATCAAAAGTTTGCAATAGATTTGATATTGTGAAAAGAGGTGATCTTCGACTATCGTTAACATCGATGGAACAAGATATAAAGAAACTCGTTGAGCAGCATCAACCACAGGGATCTCATTGAATCACATATTTTAACTGTAGAATAATTTATTTGCATTAAATTAGTTTTCATTCAAAATAAAGCATAATCATTTACTATTTCTTTGATTATTAATATAATCCCTTTACTTTTTATTGGTGAAAAATGGAATAAACTTTTCTTTTATCGAATAGCTATGAGGGGGTTCACCAAAAAAAAAAAAGGGGGGGGGGGAAAGGGATCCATGGGTAAAAAAAGGTTGAGAAACCCTGATCTAGACAATGGACACTTTCTTGCCAGCTGGTTGGAATCAGCTTGCACAAAAATTCCCGTGCATTTAGACATAAAAGACTTTTATATAATTTTTGGGAGGGTAATAATGATGCAGAGCTAATTTTTTTTTTTTTTTTTTTTTTTTTTTTATGAGGAATAAAAATATTGAACTCCTCTATCTTGGCATTAATGAAATGAATGATAATGACTGTTCAATGTTCTTCTTTAGAAAACATAATATAAACTCAGTTCTATAATCATTTTTCCTCAGACGCACTGAATTCACTCTTTTAGTTCCTTGTGATTCCACAATAGTAATTTTCACTGATATGAATAGAATATTCACAATAGTTAAATAGTTCCTTAATTTGAATTTGCACTTATAACTTCGAAGCACAATAAAATAATAATAATAGTGACTTTAAAGTATCACACCTAAATTATATTTTAATCGATCCACTCAATTTCACTTCAATAAATAATAAAGTTATTTTATAACTTGATTCCCACTTTGAATCGAAAATAATAATATTCACTAATAAACTTTCAAATTCCTTTACTTAAGAAATTTATTCCTGTAGCAATAATTAAATTTAATTTCTTCTCTTTAGAAAATAATCAATCACAGTTATATTTAATCCTCTTCTCACGGAAATTCTCTTTCTTGATAAACTTTACTTTAACTGGCAATATTCCTATTCCGTTGTCTTCTAATTCTTCTAAATGTATTAATAAATATAAATAGTTTACTCACAGTTCGTTGTTCGTTTTCTATCGGTGACTTTTTATCCGATAATGAAGCTTTACTTCTATTTGACGCTAATTCAAACTTCCGGCAAAACTCCGAACGGCGGTCCCAAATTATGAAAACCTTTTTAATGACAGATAACAGTATGACTGTGAAGGATAACACATAGCCAGAGTTATTACATATCAAATCATATAGTTTTCGCTCAACTTATTTAAGTATTGTCCGAATATGTATGACTAAAGCGTTATTACTCTTGGTACTTGCGATCTACCAGCCATGGCACCAGGCAACCTCCCCCCCCCCAACATCAAATTCCGGGCCCAGGTACCGAATGAAATACCGGGCCTTTCCCCACCCCCTCCCCATGTTATGAATAAATCATAAATTCTTAGCCAAAAATTTCGCGAAAATGCCATACGATTTCATATTTCTACAGCAGGGGTGGGCAGATGCTGTAGGATCAACTGACCCCCCCCCCTTTGTGGGGGCCCTGCATGGCACGTTTAAAGTGATTTTTAAGCAACAAATCACAATGTTTCATTAATAGCAACGTTGGGACCGCGTTCGGAGGTTTTCATAATTTGGGACCGCCGTTCGGAGTTTTGCCAAACTTCCCTCTCATGGTTCCGCCTCTGGATTCTTCTTGTAAATGTTGTAAATTGACATTCCGTTTTTCGTCTCGTCAGGGAAACTATGGCTTTTTACTTTATTACTTCTTTCTTGCTTCGTCTTGATAACTTCTATCATCAGTATAATTTAAATCTATTCTTTGAAGCTTACTTCTCATAGCCATTTACTGTCTCATCCCATTCAATCTTCGTTCGATGAACCATCTTGAATTTCCCGGTCTTCGCACGCATTCTCGTTGTGTCTCGTAGTCATCAACTGCCGTGTTTGACTTGCCTCATAGTTCATCTTCTAATCTTGAACCAGTGTCTGATGACTACTGAATTCATCTCCTCTCTAACACTGCCTATCTATTGTCTCTCCATTGACTCTCCTAAAACGAGGCGCTTGCTCGTTCTTAAATGCATTTCTTCATATGACGTAATATTAAAATATCAATTTATTATTTCACTTTTAAAATTTACTATTCAAATTATGTTTGAAGCATACTTATAATAATTCCTATAATTTTAAATATAAAATTATTCACAATTTTTCACATCGTCAGCATCACGGACAGTTATATAAGATCCTTTCTACCAAAAACAAAAAAAAACACAATAAATAAATAAAATAATCTCTATATTTTCGGAGAGTGGAGCAGAGTCTTTTTGAAATTACTAGCAAAATTGCTTCCCGACTGGATTTCCATATCTGGAAATAGGAGATTATTTCATTTGATTTCTAATATTTGGTGATGTATCGTTTTCGCTGATATCTCAAGATATGCATCTTCTTCTGAGATGTGGCATAAAACAATGAATAAAAGCAATTGCTTTAAAACTAAGAAAAGTCAATATCTCTTTCTTATATCGTTTCTTCTTATCATAATATAAGATCCCAAACATCTTCAACACCAAATATATAAAAGACAAATATATTTATTAACGAATTTTCGGAAAGAGTTCTTCTTTCCTTTGTCAAACTTCAAATAATGTAAACAATTTACAGATGTTAATTACCGTGCCAAATTACAAATCCTGGACATTGCTATAAAATAATAATTAAAATAATACTCCTTTCATATGAAAAAGAACCTTAACTTTCCATTATAACACAATTTCAGCAAAATTTATTCATTCATTAAAAAACAATTCTTCAAATTTTACAATTTTGTGTTTCTTATTTATACTAGACAAAAATATATCTCTCGCAAATTTTACTGACTATGTATTCTAATCCTTCATTTCTATTAATATTTTCCTTCTTTGTATTTCTTATAAACAAACTTTTAATAATTTTTCTTGTTTTCTTATTTTTTCACCGAACAGTATTTTCACTTCCTTACTCATGCCATGATTTAAATTACAGCAATGTTCTGGTAACTCCGATTTATCTTTCTGTTTCTTTTTAATATAATTGGCGTGTTCATAAACTCTCTCTTTCACAGTTCTTTTACTCTCTCCAATGTAGAAGTTCTTCACCGATTGCTTTGAAATTTTGATACAATGTTGCATTCGAATACGCGCGTGTTTTTATATACCTATTATATAGATGTCACACCTGTGACAGGTAAAAAATGTGTTTTTTTTTTAAACCAGCGCCATCTGTTGGACGTAAAAGCAACACATACAATAATAAGCATTGCTTATGTTGGACAGCATGCTTCTTGATAGCTGCTGTCACTTAGCATTTTAAATGTTTCCGATTGCATTGCTAAATTGAATTTTTCGTAGATTTCGATTTATTTTCATTTTTATTTAATTATTTCGTGTGACATTACGTTAGAATTGAGCTGTGTCGTTTATCATAGCGTTCATTTCGTGAGTATAGTTTTTTTTTTCTTTTTCATTGTATTTCATTTCGTTTTTTTAACTGTTTTTCTTATGTTTCAGTGCAATTGGCGGTAGAATTGAGATGTGTCGATTGATTTTCATTTGAATTGAGCCACAGCAACGCTAGTTGTGTATAAAATAGAATGTCTAAATTATCAGATTGTTGCTGCCTATTCAAAGTTTCGCAGCACATATTAAGCTGGTGCATGAATTGAATCCAATAGCAAAATAACCATCACCTACAGCACGCCTGGAAGCGGCTGTTTCATCTACCTTGGACTGAATGGGCTCTGGCAACACCCCCTGGAAGTCAGGCCCTGGTCGCATGGTCGAAATCTAGACAGAATTTTTCTTAAACCTATCAAAACTAAACGTTTCAGGCAATATTTTGTAGATCTTTATGAATACGATGATATTCATTTGGCTCTAATCATCTATCAGTAGATCGAAAGATCGAAAATTGTGTGAAACAAATGAAATAAAGAAACAAGATTCTCTTTACACGGATAAAGCATTGGTTTTATTTATTTATTTATTTATTTATTTTAACGAATTTTTCGTTTTAAAAATATTAGCTGCATATTATTTTACCATCACTGATCATTCCAAATTCTTATATATAAATATATTTCTTTTTAAATTCTTCTTTACCCACACACACTCGTTTTCCTTAGGGAAGAAATTTAAATAAAAAGGGCTCGAAAACAACGACGTCAAATGAAAACCTGTTTATAAAAAAAGATTGTAAATTCCTAATTCTCTGAGTAAGCGTTCATCTGTTGGGCCATCAGGGACGAATTGCAACATCTTTGCTGTTTCCCGAATGATCTCGTTCTTGACATTGTGATCGAATTAGCGCCACTCGCTGACCTTATCTTATCCCATGTTCTTAAATAACTCTAGGAAAGCAGATTAATTTAAAAACAGAATTCGGGGATCATGGATTTAAATAGAAGAAATTACAAAATAGAAATTCGATTATTGAAATGACATTCAAATTGGGCGCAATGAGCAGTTTTTCTCCTTGAGTAATCATAAGACTTAATACAGTCGAACCTGTCTATCTCGAATCTCACGGGAAAGGAAAAAAAAAATTCGAGATAAAGAGGTTTCGAGTTATAGAGATTTAAATGCGGTCAATTAAAAACTATTTTTTAACATACATACGTACCTTTAACAATAAAAATAGTCTTTCAATGACTTTTGACGTCTAACTTTCTTTGTTTCTATTAGCCTTCTAAGTTCTGACCTAAGTATGGAAGCTGACCCCTGGTGGTCACGCCCTCCACCCCTCACTTATTGTCCGAGTCATTGTATACTCCTTCTCGGTTGGGAGCATGTCGCGACACGGTGACATTCCGGAATTCCAAGAAACATCCCAAAGGGTGGTCTTTGAGCATCGATTTTTGTAATTTACACTATCCGAAAATTCGAGATACAGAGGTTTTGAAGGAAATTTTTTCGAGATAAACATGGAAAATACATTGAATTTAGATTGTAAATGTAGGGAATTTCAGAAATTTCGAAATATAGAGATTTTCGAGATAAACAAGTTCGAGATAGATAGGTTCGATTGTAATTAAGTCTCTGCAAAACCAATTTTTGACAGATTTCTTGTTACACACTTACGACTAAATATTGAGAGAAGGGATATGAAATTGAACGCTCTTCAAATGGAATTCGGAGATATAACGTTACAAGCATTGCAAAGCTAAATTTCGTCGAAAGAAAGGGAAACTTAATGATACTTCTGCACTGATGTATACTGTTATACTACACATTGATCCGTGGTGCATAGTTCAAGGGATTAAGAGATTATCTAGCATGGTGGGGATTAAGACTGTTCCTGGAATGGAGGTCTCACCTGATTTGTCCTCAGCACAGGAGGACCTAGGTGAGATAGATTTTCGGCGCTGCGAATCCAAAGCTGTTGTATAAATACCTGTAAATAAAGTCAGAAGTTAGTTAGTCATAGTCAGTAAAGTTAGTAGTTACTTGTAAACATTGTCTCTGTTAACTACGTAACAATATGAATTCTATCTGAAGAAGGCTACAGGAACTGCTGAGCCGAAATATTCTGAAATAGGAGAATTTCTCATTTCTTCAAGATATTGTGTTAATAAATTTAGTAAATCGCATCTACCTTAGAGAGTACCAAGTAGTATACGTTTGTACTATACTTTTTTTTTTATGTATAGGCTATATTTTGGAAATTGTTTTTCCACAATAATTAATTTTATGAAATGTTGTTACAGTTAATTATGAATTTGAAAATAATAATAAAAAAAATAAAATGAATTTTTATTTAGGAAGTTTTTTTTTTTAACACTAAAAACGAAAGTGATATGCTACTTTTAAATATAATGGCATTTTTTTAATTTGACCCATAAGATTTATCTTTTTTTTTGTTTTCAAATTTGCCACCCTTTTCTCATGACAACAGTGAGTGGGAACCGCCATGACTGAAAACATTCAGAATTTCTGTCTCTGCCACGAAATCACCTGTCTCCTGAGTAATCAGAAGGAATTCAATGAAACAAATCTTTCGATATTAACTCGAAGAAGGTGATCAACGACTCAGTATGCGTGTAAATAAAATAAATAAACAAAAATCTTATCTTCCAAACAAAAACAGATAACAATAAGAAGCAGTAAAAGAAAAAGTAATTGTGAGACCCGATTTCACCATCCCTCCCCAGTTACTTTACTGACTGTCAGTGGCAGTGTTAGGATTTCCGTGGCTCTAGGCAGAACTTGTGTTTTTGAGGTCCCTTTCTGAGTAGTGGTTGCAGAAGAAATAATGGTAATAACAAAAATCTCAATATATAAAAATGAATGTTTCTTTGTTTGTTTGTCCCGTATGCGTTCCTATACCATTCATCAGATCGCGATGAAACTTTGGTGAGTTGTTATGCGCACGCCCGTGAATGTTTCTGAATTAGAAGAACCATTTTACAATATCTGGTGCGCGATCCGTTGCAACAGATGAGTGTATTTCCGGTTTCAACGTTTGCAGTTTCCGGTGCGACCCGCATTTGCAATGACCATCAACAAAGCACAGGAACAACACATGGACAGCTGTATGTGGTCTGCTCACGCATCGGAAAACCTTCTGATTATTCGTGTATACACCAGACGGAAAAGCAAAAAATATTGTGTTTCCAAAAGCACTTTAATAAACAGAATTAAAACACAAACGCTTTCTTTCTTTGAAAGAATTTCTTTGAATTTAATTACACCTCATTTCATTAAGTTAAATGGATTTGTAGTTATAAAACTATAAATCAAAATAATAAAACCTGTAATTTTTGGGATTTTCTTTATTTTTATTCAGATTTTTAACAAGAAAAATATGGATAAAAACACACACATTTAAAGTATTCATTGAGCTATTTTTGGAATACGTTGTGTACGTTTTTATACTTATTTTTATTGTTATATATATATATATATATATCTATTATGTACGTAAACTTTTACTTTTATTTATGTTTGCTTTACAAATTAATCTTTCATAAGCTAAGCGTTCAGCTAGTGGGGATTAATGTATTGCCCTTTTATTTTTAATTTGTTTTTTGATTTTTTTTATACATAATTCAAGGGCCATTGTTTTATTTAATTTTGTCTTTTATATGTTTCTCAGTGGATACCACTGAGCTATGAATACTGGGCGAATCCAACTGACGAGAGGTAGGAACCTCGAAACAGTCTGTTGTGGTTTCCCAGTACGAAATTTCCAAAAATAACTTAGTGAATCCTTCAATTTGTGCTTTTTTATCCTTATTTTCCTTGTTAAAATCTGAATAAAAATAAATAAAATGCCAATTGATTTACAGTTTTATAACTATAATTCATTTAAGTTAATGGACTGAGAGGTAATGAAATTCTCAACAAATTAAAGTTAAGAGAAAATATCCTTTTCGGGAATGTTGAAATTAACAATTAAGAAAGTTAGTGGAGGAAAATTAAATGTTAATTATTTTAGAAAAAGGAATAATTTAAATTCTCGATTTGAATTCTACGATTTTCCACTAAAAGAAATTATTTTGAATGAAATGGAAATTATGGTCTGACCTAAGTAACTTTTTTTTAAATCAATTGAAGATCAAAACTTTGATATTTACTTTATGATTCAGAGAAGTAGTGTCCAAAAACTTTGAAGATTTCTTCATCTCATCTCCCCAAAGTCCAATGGCAATCGAGATGTGACACTTTCTATACTTCCTGGATTAGTTATGCAATATTTGATTCGCAGTAAAAACATTTACTTAAATTACATTATCAGTTTTTTAAGTATAAATGAGACATTAACATTTTATAAATGAGAAGAAACGTTCTTTAAAAAAATAATTTGGTTCAAATAATTTATATTCTGTTTTCCATAATCTTAGGAAAGAAGTATATAAATAGATTAGTTGATGAATAGCCACTATTTCTTTCCTTTGTAATTTTCTATCTTAATTGCTTATGAAATTTTATTGTCCACAAAATATTTCATTATTAATTAGACGAGCGAAGCGGGTTTCTCCATTCCCAAGTAGATTACATTTTGTGAACTGTTTTATTCAAAATCTATAGTAGCTAGAAATAGGAAATTTTGCATGCCCACGCAGAAATACATATAGTAGTTCACAACACACTGTCAACACTTAAAACTGTAAATTTTAACTGTAAATTATTAGTGTCTAAAAATTGGAAAAAGCCATAAGAAAGGTCATAACAAAAGCGCCATTAGTTCTGAAACTAAAACAGAAATTTGTAATTTCTAATAATTCTACAGCGTCGCTAGTAGCATTGGTCACTTTTTAATACCTTCAATCTTAACATGTACAAATTATGTAAATTTTCAGAAGTGATTTAATAGTTTGCAGGTCTACTCAAAGCCCAGTTTTTTGCTAGTATTATATTATATTATATTATATTTTATTATATTATATTATTTTATATTATATTATATTATATTATATTATATTATATTATATTATATTATTTTGCATTTCGAAAATTTCGAGGTTTTTCCGATAAGAACTTATATAAGCCCAAAACAGATGAAAGAACCATTGTCTGTACCGCAGATACAGAAAAATCTTGTGATCGTCTTTTCTCATCATGGTGAAATTTCAGTACCTTTTTACACTTAGAAAAGCTTTCAATATCGAATATCGAAATTACCTGGCGGCCTATGGGGTAAATTAAATGGGGATTGTAGCAGTGTTCAAGTTTTGAAATTTCGGTGTATTAGTTCAAAACGGTTATCTTTTCAAATTATTTTACTATCTTATGTTTTTAACGTTAACATTTTATTAATCTTCATTCTTGAATAATTTTAGTAAAAACTGAATGTGAAGTTGATGTAATTTAAGTTAAACCATCGAATCTCCGACATTTCATCCCCTGTCACAACTTAATTGACGACGTAAGGTTTTTAAATTTAAAACTGACGGTGATTTTTGTTTTTTGTTTTTTGTTTTTAATAGTTTTATTTTGTAATATTTATCGTTCTGCCTTAAAGCGATCTTCGGAAGCTTGTTAATCAAGGGAGAGTGGGCGATTTCGTTTAGGAAAATCAGAAACTTGAAATAAAGAGATTACAGTAATGCTATATTATTTGAATAGTTCAGTACTATTATGTTATTTGACACTAAAGTCGTCGCGGCGAATGTTGAAACCGGAAACACATTATCATTGACTAATTTCTCCAGTATCAATGCCATTAGCTCCGCAGGAAATATCAATCTCAATTATCAAAAATAGGATATACCAAAAATCTAACATACATCTTCTTTAAATCGACGAGCAACGTTAAGAATAATTTCCTTAGCTTGACTGTTGAGAACTTTTCCTCGTCGAAATGTTGAATGTGAAGCAGCGACCGCCATTTTCTCTTCTATTTGAATGTGACCGACCGGCCAGGAAAGGAAAATCTATAATCTGCGTTGCATTCTGGGAGTTTCAATTCTGGCCGCGAAGACTTTAGAGTCATATACGGTATTATGAAGGATGGAAAATAAAATAAATGCATTGATGTGAACATAAATGAATTTCTTTATTGGAAGGCTTGATGGAACTGACCGTGCTTCAACTTGAATGGCGAATTGACATCACTCGGTTGAAACTCGATCCTGGGAATACTGACGATATCACCTCTGTTGCTTTCCGAAAGAACTACTGCGTGAGTAAATTGCGATGACACTCCTTAACGACTAATCGTGTGCTATTACAGAGTTCTTTCTTTGGATTGAGATTGCGAAGGAGCATCACAGTTGATTCTTTCTTGAGGCTCCGGTGACATGCCGGAAAATGCGAGAGTATTAAGAAACTGTGCGGGATATTTTCATTCATCGCTTGGATCATCCGACACTACTGCGCTGCAGTACACGTGATACTTGCCGGGCAGCTTTCTGATATCTTTCGTTACACACAAAGGGATACACACACACACACACCAGAATTGGAAAACTATATATATGATGATGATGATTATAAATTATTTTCATTCTGTTAAAAACTTTTCCAATTTGTATGAATGCAAATTTATTTGCTTTGTGGTTTTGATCTAGCTGCCTGATAAAGGAATGTCAGGATGATTGACAGGTTTTCGGATATTGAGTTTCAACAGAAAGCAAGGCTTACAAAATCAGTACCTATTAATAGATTCTTCATTTATATTATTTACAAATAAAATCAAATAAAAAAAAAGAAAAAGAAAGTAGGTTTCAAGTTAACAGTTAATAAAAGGCTCTAAGTTTCACCCATCCCTCTGTCAAATGGATACCGGGTTTCTTTACCGAGTTAAAAGAGGACGGGCGTCGGAACTAGTGCCTTGGGTCGAGGATCGCCGGAGCCTAAACCTCCTCTGACCCAAGAACCTGCATGGCCTGTAATGGAACCAAAAAAATAATATAATATATATATGTAGTGATACCTTGGATCACGAACGTCTCGGTCTACGAACAAATCGGTGTGAACACCATTTGCGAACAAACTTTGCTTCGCTTCACGAACGATGCTTCGGTTCACGAACATGGAGCGCACGTGATTTGCAGCGCACAAAATCCTGCGCACAGCCCCCCCACCCCCCCACCCAGCAGCAACTCAGTTCGTCTAGTTCGCGTGTTGCAGTAGATCCCAACAACAACTGTTGATATTTTTTCTTTATTTACTTAAATTTATCCATTATTATGGCTCCCAAAAAAGCAATGAAAATTTTAAATGATAATAATGTAATGATCTTTTCTTCGCAAAATTCTCAAGCAAAGAAAAAGGCAAATTTCTCTGGATCGTTATCTTATGCAGTTACCAACTGCCTCTCCTTCGAAGCAGTAATCTTCCTCCTCCCCCTCTCCACTTCCTCCATTCCCGTGTGCCAGCAATTATCAACCGCAAAGGTAAATTGTATATGTACGGTAAAATTAGTTTTATTTTTGTAATTAAACTGCTTTCTTCTAACATTACTGTTATATTTAGTTGCTTTCGGTATTATTTTCACAAATAAAGCCATAACATGTTAAAAAAAAATTTTCTAGGACTAAAAACGTATTACTTGTATTTGGATTTACATTAATTGCAATGGGAAAAACTTATTCGGATCACGAACTTTTCGGTTCACGAACAGGGTCAAGGAACGGACTGTGTTCGTGAACCGAGGTATCACTATATATATATATATATATATATATCCTAAGTTGTAGATAGTTAAGTTCATAAACTGCTTTGTTTTGACTGTCAGTTTTATTACAATAAAAAAAAAAAACTCAAGAAAAAGATGCCAACGTAGTGCACAATGACTGTTGCTATTACTGTTCTTACTAATTTTATTTTGAGTAATTTGATATCAGAAAATATTAACATCTGAACTGTAGTAATTAATAATAAGATTGACTGGCGACAGTTTCTCGCTCCACACGACTTGGCTCGTGTCGATCCCGTGGAAGGGTGATAAGATCTAAGAACCTTATTTGTTAAGGTTATTTTAGTCATAAGTTGAAATTCAGCTAATTAACTGTTGGTGTGAATGTAAAATAACTGAGTTCAATGTACAAATTCTTTTTTTACTTAAAATTTGAATTTTTGTTTCACGAAATGTGAAATATTTTATATTTTTTAATTTTTTTTTTCGCTGCTGTTTACATTTGACGGAAATGCCTTCGAACCCCAAGAATTTAGGGTTAACATCATTCGATGTAAAAATATTGTTGTTTTGTAAATGTTTAAGTAATGCGCATGCATGTTGAGTCTCAGTTTAGAGTGTTTAACAACTAACTAAAAAGAAAGTTATTTTTAAATGCATGAAGTATTGTTTTTTACATGAAATAATCATGCCCTCAAGTGTGTAATCATGCCCTCCTGCTGAATTGTAATTCATAGTAACATTTGCACTAACTTCCTTCCTATATACTGTGGTATTAAATTGACCCATATGTCTCATTATTAGGACATCCAGGAAAGGAATTTTGTTGTTGTTTTCTAATTCCATTGTGAATTTTATATCGTTATCAATTTCATTGAAAGCAGATAAAATGTTGTGAATTTCATTCTTATTAACCAACTAAAAGATATCATCTACATATCTACAGATGAAGGAGATATTCTTATTGATTAATTCCATTTTCCATAATTTAGATTCATGAAAATGCATAACATATTCAGCAATTATGGCCGAGGATGGCAAACCCATGAATACCCCCTTTTTTTGTTGATAAACAGAATCTTCAAATTTGAACCATTGCATCTTAAATATGGTGTTTACCAATATATGAATATGATTAATATCAATTAAACCTTTTTTGATATAAGTATTTAAATTAAGATTATAAAAATAATCAATTGCATTATGGATTAGAGGTACCGATAAGGAAGTAGATATGTAGATGATATCTTTTTGTTGGTTAATAAGAATGAAATTCACAACATTTTATCTGCTCTCAATGAATGATAAAATTCACACTGGAATTAGAAAATAACAACAAAATTCCTTTCCTGGATATCCTAATAATTAGACATAAGGGTCAATTTAATACTACAGTATACAGGAAGGAAGTTAGTGCAAATGTTACTATGAATTACAATTCAGCAGGACCGGTGATTTATAAAACAAACGCAATTTCTTTGGCGGTTAACAGAGCTATTAAAATTTGCTCAAATCAGTTATTATTATCCAATGAATTAAATTCAATCAGAAATATCTTCTTAAAGAATGATTTTCCTATAGATTTTATTAATAAAACAATTAGCAAAACCATGCAAAGAAGTAATTCTCAAAACCTAGTACAAAAGAAAATAAGAAATTTGTTTCTATTCCGTATGATGCTAACCTTAAACATAAGCTTGATCCTATTTTAAATCAAGCAAAGATAAAATTGGCACACAAAGCAAATAATACTTTAAAACACATATTTAATAAGAATATTAATAAAATTAATAATGACGATAAAATGGGAGTTATCTATGGTATCAAACGTGAAGGCGGTAATATTAATTGCACGGATTTTGGTGAGACTAAACGTAAAGTAAAAAAACGAATGAAAGAACACGAAACAGCTATAGAGAAAAGTAACCTGCAATATTTAACAGCACTATATCACAAAAATACCGGTCACAATATAATGGTAAACAATCCCGTCATCTATGGGATTGAGAAGGATTGTTATATACTTACTTAACTTTCAGAATCATTGTTAATTAAATCTAAACACTGTTACAATACTGAAGTATAAATTAAGAACGCGCTACAATATAATTTACGATAAATTATTTATATGTTACATTTGCAAGTTGTGATTTTATTGTTATCCAAAATTATTGTTACATTTAGATTTTAATTCCGAGCCTTGTTTTCCTTTTCATGTATTTATTTCTTTAATATCATCTGACGACGAAGGAAGAGTACCTTCGCAACATGTAATGAAATTATTTATTATTTATATCTCTATTGTTTTTGTGTGTTTGGTCCTTTGTATTAATGTTTATATACACAGAATGGATAATACATTTGAATAGTATACACTTGAAAAATATATTACTTACAAGTTTACAAGATTGTAAATAATAATAATCATTCTTGCACACGTCTTTACACTTGGCAATATGGGCTTTGGCCCTTGACTCGCCATGTTGTCTTTGCTGGGGAAACCCAGATTTGAAGCTTTTTACATAATAATAATAGGGTGAGTCACCCTCATATAAGCTGTACTGAGACCGCCCCATTCACACAGACAAAACCATACATCACAGCAGACCTGACATGACACTTGTTGATAAGGTTAACAAACAGACTTATCTCATTGATATTGCAGTGCCTGTCAGCAAGAACATGCAGAAAACTCACGCAGACAAGATCAGTAAATACACCGATCTAGTACACAAGCTCCAGAAGCAGTAGAGGCAGGACTGAGTATGGGTTGTACCTATCGTCCTGTCCGCCACTGGTCTGGTGCCTCACACATTGCAACACAGCCTCAGCACACTAGGACTTCACAAAAACACTTATGCACAACTCCATAAAGCTGTAGTACTCAACACAACACGCATAGTTAGGAAATTTATGGACACAACCACACATCTTCGCTGGGGAAACCCATGGTTTAAAACTTTTACATAATAATAATAATAATATTCTATTAGGTCAGGATCTTGAAGTTATAGTGTTACCTATATTGCTAAACGTATTTAGAAGCTAATGCAATCAGATCTTTATCCTATGTAATCTAACCAACTATCCTCTGTAAAATTTAAATTTACTCCTACACCTTGCAGATCTTAGGGTACTTTAGAAGTTAAGGCTCCGAAGATATGACCAGAAATGAAACAGAGTGGAGATAATGAATGTATCTGATCACTAACATTCTGATATTCGCTAATGTAGGCTGATGTGGGAAAGATGAATCAAGGGGCCCTGGTAATCTTCTAAATTTCCGAAATATAAGGCAAAACCTATTTTCAATTTTCTTTTTTTTTTTTGAATGGATGATTGATTGAAGGTATTTCGGTCATCTCTTTCCTAAGATTTAAGAAAAAAAGCTTTTATTTTTGAAGCCAAGCTCCAACATGTCGTCTTAAAAAAAAAAAGAAAAATAAAGGCCTGTACGTGCCCTTGCTCATTAGCATTTAATCTTAAACATGTTTACAACTTATAAAGGCGAATGATTTCAAGACTATTGTTTAAACAGTATGTTATCATAAAGATGTTCAAACTCACCGTTTCACCCAAAAATTCGTCTCATCACTAAATAGTCGCATTTTGCAATTCAAAAACTGACTTAGTTTTCATGTAGAATCGTCGAACTGTAGATTCCTGTCAATCAAGTTGAATCTAAATAGAATTGCGTGTCATGCCACGTGTCTGTGTTGTGCGCCCGAGGTTGTTTGGCATTTACTCTATGACTTCGAGCAATTCATAGTTTGTTTCGCTTTACCTACAAATGAGGATGATTAAATACTGTGGACGGGTTGAAACCAGTAATAACTGCTTTTTATTTTCAGTATAGTATTAATGATAACCGCCAAAATTTTGTATTAAAATGTAATGCACATCACGAGAATCAAATGTAGTTAATAATAATAATGTGTTGGGATTTCGTTTTTTTTTTTTTTTTGTTGTTGTATTTTATTTAGTTCACATGATGATCGCACCTTACTCTTTCCGCTAAAAAAATTAAGCGTAAAAAACTGTGTTGATATGGAAATAAAATACAATAATAATAGAATACAATGTGATTAGGAAAAAGGCATTTTTAAAAAAAATAAAATCCACGTTTTCTTCCGGGATAGATAGCAGAATCATTTCAAATGAGACAAGAATATTTAAAATTGATGAAGGCCAGTATTATTATTATGATAAAAAATTAAGCATAAATGAAAGAAGGAAAAATAATGGCGATGCATTTTGAATAGTGGACCTTTCACTTCGGCTGTTTTGCAACAATTTCACGTTACTGAGATTATTTGTTATCTGTCACCCAAGGGCCTATGAAAACGAGTTGTTTTTTGTAAACTTTTTCTATTAGCGATTCTGTATTAATGTTACTTCTACCAACACAGGCTTCGCCCTGTTACAGTAATTTTCCTAAGCTTTCTACGCAATGTGGAAGAATTAAAATTTCATCCTCATTACATACAGGTAAAAAAAAAGAATTTTTGCCTAGTAGGACTTGATTTTGTATTTTTGATGTTACAAGAAAAAATATTCTGAACCTAGTAAATTCGATTTTTTTAGACCATTCAAATTTATTTTATATTATTTTATTTATTTATTTATTTATTTATTTATTTATTTATTTATTTATTTATTTTTTACTTTCAAAATTAGCCTTCCTTATTTTTAAGTTTCTTATCATAATTAATTGGATCAAATTCCACTGGAATGTGTTTGTTCAATTTTTCTTTAACTGCATCTCATTTCAAAATTCCTCGAATTTAACCCAAAAACAGGAAGGTAGAGTTTGTCCTTCACCTAAAGGTCAGATTCTTTCCTTGCTATTGGGTGGTGTTGGGAGTGACAACCTTTTGAAATGAAAGATTTCAGGAAATTTCATCAGGGAGAAATGATAAAAATAAGTCAATGAGTTGTTTATTAAATAAATACACGTATCTCTTTTCATTCTTATCATTCGGGGTTGTTTTGACGCTGATTGACGGCTCTCTTGTAGCAAAAGGTTGAGCGGCAAACACATTATATCAAAGTCCAGTCAATTTCCGTAGTGGGTTCTGCGAAGTATTTTTATGAATGAAAAATTAGTTGTACGTACTAGTTTTTAAACCGTTCTACTTTAATGCTCATCTATTTCCGGCTTCATTTCCTCAAACATTTTGAAAGTTTTTTTTAATGTTAACCTACCAAGAAGCAATGTTAAGTTAGTGAACTATTTTAAATCCTTTGTCCTACCCTGTATCATCAAATTACGAACTCGAAAAATGATCTTAAATAGAAAACATATCGATATACAGGGTGTTCCTGAAATGCGCCGTCAAACTTAAAGATTGTATTTAATCATGCAAAACAACGAATAAATATCATACAAACATGGGTCTGGAAATGCGTTATTTCCAAGATATGAACGATGAAATGATACAGAAATGTTGGCCTTTACGTCGTATCGTAGAGTGTTGGATTGGAAGAGGGGAACCAACAGTATGTCCTGCTTGTTCCCCTGACTTAAACCCTCCGGACATTTTCGTATGGGGTTATCTTAAAGCATTAGTGTACATCACACCGGTTCCCGACGCCCACGCACTGCATGATCGCGTAGTGGATGGGTGCAACACAATTCGACGTGCACATTGCATCTTCGACCGTGTTCGGCAGTCGACGGAACGACTTGTGTTGCGTGTATTAAGGCCGGTGGAGGACATTTCGAGCATTTCTGTGAAACTGAACGACTGTACGGCCAACACCTCTGTATTGCTGCATCGTTTATATCTTGGAAATAAAGCATTTCCAGATCCATGTTTATACGATATTTATTCGTTGTTCTGCATGATTGGATACACCTTTAAGTTAGGCAGCACATTTCAGATACACCCTGTATACTCGATTGAGAAGGTTATGACCCCAACACACTCTTATTTTTCAGGCATCTATACA
>JAFIDM010003189.1:36018164-36030494 GCA_023159025.1 Thereuonema tuberculata | reverse complement strand
CAATCTGATGTAATTGGTTATTTAAAAAAAAAGGCTTAAGATTTAAAAACTAGTTCTGTAATGATCGATATTAATATTTATTTATTTACTACAGTAAAAACCTCGTTAAATCGTCACCCGGATAAGTCGTCACTCCCTTTAAGTCGTCGTTTTCCTTTGGTCCCGACAAGGTCTCATACACAATAATGTAAAATAACCCTCCTTTACCCATCACCAAATTTAATTCTACTCCGGATAACTCGTCACCCTCAAAAATGGCCAAAAGCATCTTTCTTCTCCATTTTGCATGCCATCGTGTTATCTTTTCAGCCCCGCCCCTTCACTTTAAGAAAGCCAAGCCTTTACGTGAATTTTCGACTACGCCTGTCACTTCATTCCTTTCCTACCCCTTTCGGGGGATTTGGGTTCTTGGAATCTCGCTGCTAATCATTCAAAGCACACTTCTCGCTGCGACTCTGTAGAGTGTAGACTTTTTCTTGACCGCTCCTGAGTGTGACTTTATTTCATAAGGGCTGTTTTTTCACTTGCAATTTCGTGGTTCGATTACGTTTTTAATATGCCAGGGAAACGAAACCTCGTTATCTTTTAAAGAAAAAAAAGACTTAATTGCACTTTTTGAAAAATGATGTTTCGAAACAGCTTTTGTCAAAGAACACCATATTCCCAGGACTATATTAAACGATATTCTTTCATCGAAACAAGTAATTGAAGAAGCTGACTGCAAAAACAAAAGAAAGAGAATGAGGAAATCGAAGTTTGACGAGATCGAGGAGGTTTTAGTTCGATGTTTTTAGTGTAATAGAGGATGCAGCATAGGCAAATACCTCTGAACATGTGACTGATAAGGAAAGCCTAGCCGGCCATAGCGAATAGATTTAGAAGTTCAGGTTTTAAAGAAAGTTTTATACTTAAGTGTGTAAATAGAACATGGCGGCTAAAAAAAAATTATGTTTTGTACAGAAGGCTCCGGAAATCAGTTTACACCCCTATGGGTCCAAGATTACCTAATTATTTCATTGAAAAGAAATAGCCTTAAAAGTGCAGGTATATTTAAGGAGCACTGCAATCTTTAAAGACTCTGAATTGACTAAGTTTCGAACTAAAAATCTAATCGAGCCCAATTTTTTTTTTTAAGGATTTTGTTAGGATGGAGACAGTGCAGTTCAGACAATAATCAAAGCTTGACTTGGGGTTTCATTCGAGAGTTAGCATAACTACACAATCGTCATCTACACAATCGACACATTATTACTAGAAGTAGACACCGACTTCTGCAAGTTTTGCGAGGGGTATACAATCCATTGACCTCATTGAAAAAGTTTCAAAATATAAATGTGAGGAAATGTACATGTAAATAATTAATAATTAAAGGTTCTTTATTCAAAATGCTTGATATTGGAGGAAGCCCTGCACTCAATAAGATTTATTATAGATAAAGCTAAAACATTCCAACCCGTAAAATAGGGTTCTGTTAATGGCTTTAGGAAATTACTCAATTTGAGGATACATTGTTATATGGGACTCTGTTAGCTGATTCCATCTAAGTATCTCCTTGAGCAGTTCCTGCACAATCTGGAGCAGTGATATTGAACCTGGGGTTCGAGAAGACGCGTAAAGGGATACGTGGAAAAAAAAAAAGTCTGCCAATGCACTGTCGAAAGGTTTTCTTGTTTTTAATTACTTTGAGTACTGAAAACTTTGTTTTTGAAAAGATAACACCTGTTGAAGCAAAAAGCAATTTTTTTTTTCCATCTTATATCTCATTTTACTTTATTTTGAAGCAATAATTTAGTTGTTTTATTCTCATAGACATCTCAATCCTGACTTACTCCCTCCCCACTTCTAAAATGCTTCTAGTAATTAGTGTGAGCGTCGTGTTTATGAGTATCTCTGCTTGATGAGATTAGTTGGCGCAACAGCCGCAAGACGGAGCCACTAGTTTTTGAAATATATTGTTTTATGCCATATTAATTTTTCAATGTCTACATATGCGACTTTGCAATTTATGCAACCTTAAATGAATTACTCGTTAATACATTATATAGGATGTACATTTAATTTTAGATGCTAGCCCTATTCGCTAGAATGTTACTATGTTTAGGCAAATTGAATACTTTGACTTATGCATCAGAAACCTTGGTTACTTAGTTAAAGGTAAATTATGTCTAATGGTAAGCGAATAAAAACAAAGATGCTTCAGTTCGCGAGGAGGGTTCTGACTACAGGAAAATGCAGGATCTCAATTGAAGCTTTCGAAGTTGCCAAATAGAACTTTCATTTTTCAGCCTGACAATTAACCAATGCCTTACTTGCTTTTGTTTATACATTCTCCAAACAAATAGCCTTAAGTCTATTATTCTGTCGTGGTTGCTGACTTTCTTCTTTGCAGGATTAAAACATTTACAAGACTCAAGAGCAAATTCGATGACTGTAATCTAGGATTTTGCGAGAATCGATGGCCAAGAGCTCAAATCCCTTCTCATGGTTGGACTTGTCCAAAATATCCACTAACGACTATAAAACATCGTCGTTATTTTAGACCATATACTCGGCCTTGAGTTTAAATGAGATACAGGTTTTTTACTTTCCTGTAAAAGTGTAACTCCACACGTTTATCTTCGCTAAACGGCTCATTAATGTATTGGAAGATAACAGCTTACGAAGCTATCGAAACAACTACATTATATCTATAGCAGAGGCATCACTAGGGTTGGTGTCACCCAGTGCGGTAGCTCATAACCTTGTAAAAATATCTGTTCAACCAAAAATAAAAAAAAAAGGTTATAAAAAGGTTGGTCATCTTACGTTTTGTGACAGAATCATAAGCAGTAATATTTTGCATTTTGGTGTCACCCCTTGTGATGGTGTCACCTGGTGCGATCCGCACCACCCCCCCCCTCCTAGTGACGCCTCTGATCTAGAGTTAATAAAGACATTAAGAAACTGTCTCTTTTAGTGCCTCGGGTGATATATTACTAAAGATCTGGCAGGCTTCATATCAGATTCCTCAAGAGAAGAAGGAATACGGATGAGGCACTGAGGTAGCCTGAGAGGTTTGATTCTATCACTGAATGTTTCATTCTGAAACTCCTACGCCGTAGCAGTAAAATTCACCCTGGCAGTCTTCGGTCTCATTTTCTGAACACCATAAAAGGTTGCACCTTATCATTTTACAATTTACCGATTGGTACTCTTCAGTTCCTCCCGATTGATAGGACAGACTAATAGGGATTAGGAAGTCAATATCTCGTATCACTTTAAAGAGATATATGAGCCCTAAGTATCTAAACCAAGTATTGGTTTGACATAGTTTGGTGCTACTTAAATAACATCGTTTGGTGCTACTGCAGCAGTTGAAGAAATTACGTTATGAGTATTTTTCAAGTTCAAGACAAATCTACCAGAAAGCTGGATCTGATAGAATCTGATTAACACTGTGAAATTATTTCTACATACAGTAAAACCCCAATTATCCGAGTTTCCGCTTTAACCGAGCTATCAAATAGTTCTAGGATTTTGTTTTCGCAAATTAATCTTCGTTCGTCTACTCATATGACCCCCTACCTGGAATCTGGAAATGGTTTCGACACCAACAATCCTGTTATCCTTAAAAAAATGCCGAAACATTGCTGCAGAAAAACGCCAAAGAAACGTAAAACAAAAACAATTAAGGACTTTTTTTTAAGTAAAAGAACTCTTTCAATATGAATTGTATGTAGTGTATCTGTATAACTTTTGTATTTGTTAAAATATACACTTAAACCTAGACGATTTATTTTATTTACAATTTTCGGTTTAACCGAGTTTTTCGGTTATCCGAGTTAGTCTTGGTCCACATTAACTCGGTTAATCGGGACTCTACTGTAATTATTATTATTATTATTATTATACATTTTGAAACACAGTCAAAAATTCGCTGACTGGAGCCTTTAGTAGATACAAGTTTCAGCCAGAAACCCTAAGTATCCACCAGGTATCTGCGCAATATATATGATGTTCCAAGCAGCGCTGTTTTCTGAAGTTCTGATGTTGTTATTTCAGACAACTGCAATTGGTTCAAATACTTGGTAAAATTTTTTGAGATTGTTCCAAGTGTTCCTATGATGATGGGGATCACTGTCGTGTGTTTCATCCAAAGCCGTGTTGTTTCTATTGCCAAATCCCTGTATTTTATAATTTTTTCCTGTTCTTTATTATTATTATTATTATTATTATAAGAAAATTCTACATTCTCCTCAACGATAGGATTTCCAAATAGATTGGGACCAAGGCAAGAAATTTCAAATTTCAACTTTTGACGCTTTTCCTATTTTCAAACCCTTATCCTAACGTTGTTTTTACAGCTTTTAGGGCAATGGTGTAACTACAAATAAATAACAACAAAGTCGATATCTGTTCACGGGTTTTTAGGGGGTGGAGCTTAGAGGTGGGACGTAACCTCAAAGTTGTGATTTGAATAACTTCCGTAAATTTTGGGCTTTTCAGCTAAAACTAACTTTGACTTCGGAAGATTGAATATCAAATACTTTATTATTAAGATATTATTAACAAATACTTTTCACAAATCTCAAGGTGGTTGACCTTTGGATAGTACTCTTGATGCGGTAGATGCGCGACAGAGATATTTTAAGAATTTACACTATTGTGAAATTATTGGTTTTTTTTTTTTTTTGCTTTTCAGTTCTTCATATTAAAAAATATACAATTTGATTATCAATTATTAAGGAATACTTCGTAGTAATATCAAAATAAAAGTTATGTCAACTTTTGTTTCTTCATCTTAATTAATCACCCTATTAATCTGTGAAAAATCGGATTGATTTATAATTTTAAACATCCATCTTTAATTTAAGTTGATGTTTAGAAATATTTATAAAGATAATTTTTGTTGCCTTTGAATAACTATATTGAAACGATTGCTTTTTATCTTCATCTTGATCTTTCGTATTCTACCAATATTTGCAAAAACTTAGCATTACATGTAAGATTTAACTTCAATACTGAAATCTAGTCGTTTATTCGTAACTGAATTCTTCTCGAAAGATCTGATTTATTAGCCCTTTTTATGGTCGTGTATTTTCAAATTTTTTTATGTCTTCAAAGAAATTTAATGAACGCTGATTTAATTAAATCAAGCAATGTGTTAACCATTTTACGGTAACATCTGCGGAAATTTAGAAAACTAGAAATTTTCACTTGACAGACTATAGTGTAATAGTATTATTGATAAGACTATTTTGATTTTGAATGGAGCTCTTACGAAAAATTAAAACCTACTTATTTTATTTTCAAGATGTTATCTTAATGCTTGGACCACGTTTTCAGTTAATAACAGGTTACGCAACTTCACATTTTGATCAAAGTATGTTTATTAAAATTTGAGGGAAATAAAAGCAGACCTTTGTTATCTAAGTACAAAACGTGTGATTTTTGAGAAATAAGTGATTAAAGTTAACCATCCTTTAATTTTTCTACCAAATTCGTTCTACAAACAGTCGACAGAGAGCAGCATTGGACAGTTATTCACTAGGAAATTATGTCATAGTTAATTTCTACTATAAGTTAATTTGTTTTAAAGTTACTCAGATTGCTTGATATTTCACATATAGTCTGTAATTCTTATTCAACTAAAAGCAATCCAGATTTCGATTTTAATAATTTTGTTAATTGATTTGTTGAAAAATTGGAATTCTGAGATTATTATTCATGAACACTGCCAATGCTTTCCTAACTTCATACAATTGTGTAGATTAGTCATATTGACTAACCAACCGACCTCAACCAGACCCGTAGGTCAAGATTCGCTGGAAGCCTAAACTTCCCGCGCACCTAAGGGCCCGCATGGCCTGTTCTGATACAGATTTGTTTTTTATATTTATTTATGCATAATATCTAAAAATACAAAAAAAAAATAATTAAATGAATACCGTAACACATTCTTATACGTATAGAATCTTAAAATATTTGTTTTCGTGAGCACTCCGTCAATTTGTCAGGGTAATTTTTTTTTTCAGTTTCTATTTTTTTTTTTCTTTTTAAGATTTTTTAAATTTTTGTCAGAATTAAATAAATGACGAAAAAAGAAGATGACGAAATTGCCGTTTGGCTTGGACTTTGCAAGCCCACTCCGAAGATCAGTCGTAAGACACTATTCAGAATAAATGTCGTTATCTCGAAAATGTTCGAAAATAGCCAAGAAGCTAAAGAACAATGCAGCGGATCAACGGAAAGGTCAATAAAGAGAATTACGAAAACATATTAAAAAATAGAAACGAAGAAATGAACTGTGTGGAGTAATAAACAATTTATGGTTTAAAGTATTTTAAGTGATTTTTTTTTAAAAATTTAAATTCCGATTTTTTTTTCATGTGATCAATGACGAAACGGATATTTGGATTGTGAAGTCAGAAAGACAAAAGCCTTTTCTTGGATGCTTTTTAGAACAAAATAAATAGTTTAACTAATAATCTAAATGTTTTCTTATCAATTTAGAAAAATACGTAGAATTCCTCTTTTTAATATGTACATAAAGATGTAGATATCATAATTTAAAGTAAATAGGGGCACATTAAGGCACCATAATGGACCAAGAGAAGGTAGAAGAATCCCAGCTAATCTTGACCAACGAAACGAAGTGTTGGTCAGTCCTACGCTCGACCGTCTCAATGGAAAAGAAACCTGGTTTCACATTTTTTGCAGGATTGGGCGAACTTTAAGAGATCATTAAAAGGAGAAACAACATACATCACCCTCCAAAACAAAGTGGGAAGTCTGCAGAATTTTATTTGTCTAAAGAATTTGGAATACAACAAGAAGCCGTAAATTAAACTGAAAAAATAGCTAGAGATCAATCCTGTTCTGCTTATATTAATAACTAACCGAAAGACCCGTTCTTCGCTCGGATTACAAAAAAAGAGTTGTTGTGATGTCAATGACGAAGAAATTGTGAGATCACTTAGAAGTTGGTAAAAAAGCCCAATGGTACTTAAAATTAATGTTGTATTCCTATTTTTTAACTCGATAAGTCCTAGATATGAAATTAATGTCGAGATCGGAGAATTTAAGACTCCTACTCCTTTCTGCTCTTCTCCACACCGCTTCAAACCTTCCTCAGTTAGTAAAAAAAGCAAGTGTTGATTACAAAGTAATGTTATATTCTGATTTTGAAACCTGAAAACCTCGTAAAGTACCCTACAGTAAAGTTTGTATTCCCCCCGTTTACACTCCTTAGGATGCGAATATCGAGTCGATGCGTAAGTTTTAGATTTTGACAATGAACACTCATGCGGAAATTTCGTGTTTCCAACTGAAGCGGTTTCACAGAATCGCATACTTTGTTTCCCCCCCACCCCGTTTACACCCTGTAGGACCTGAAAATAGAAAATTCGTCAAATACGTATCTTTTCAATATTGACAAAGAACTTCGTGTGAAATTTCGTGTTTCCCACTAAAGAGTTTTCGTGTTCCCACTCTAAGATATGCGTACTCTTCAAGAAAATTGGCCCTCCTGTTTATATCCCTTAATCCTGGTTTTCGTTGTTCTTAAATTAAAAACACTTAATTAAAATAAACAGTTAAGAAGAATATTATTTGTTTCAAAATAATAATAAAAAAAAGAAAATTCATTATCATAAATAAAGAAGGAAAGTATTAATAAAAAAAACAGGAAAAAGAAATATTGCATCAAGCGGTTTGGTCCCAGTACTTAACCATATCTCTACTTAAAATTTATACAAAAGTGTGAAGGGATTAAATTAGGGGGAGAGGGAGATGTGCCCAGGTTTCAATTATAGCCTGTTATTTCCACAGAGTCCTAAAGAGTAAAATTCTGCAAAGTTTGGCACAGATAGATCAAAGGGCCTAGGAGTGTATAGCGAACAAACAAACAAACGAACCAACAAACGTCTTCCTTTATATATTTAGATAAATTAAGATGTGGTTCAAATAAAACGATTCCCAACTACCAAAATCTAATCCGTGATAGATAATAAGATAAAACTCTCAAATATTAAACGTTTTCTTAGAGTGAATAATAAAATTGGAATTTGAGTAATTAAGAACTCACAAGATTCTGAATAACAGACATCCATACACACATATAACCTCTCCAAAAACAAAGTGGAAAGTACGCAGAATTTTATTTGTCTAAATATTTTAGAATATGATCGTTCCAACAAGAAGCTATACATTCTAAAGGGATTGAATGTCTCGCTCAAATCAAAAAAAAAAAAAAAAAAATTAGTAAAAAAAAAAATGTTTTTTTTTTTTTACTAAATAATTTTAAGCTCATCAAAATAAAGAAGGGGAGAGATGGAAGGGCAAAGAACTTTTTGTCAGTGTAACATTGATGCATCCTGTATTAAAAATAAATATTGTGTTATTTATTTTCTTTTCAATTTTTTTTCTTTTTTAATGAAGATTGATATATATATCGATATACAGGGTGTTTCGGAAATATCATAAATCTTCCATAATCAACATAAAACCACTACTTTCCACCAATATTTCTTTCTTTGAAACAAAGAATTTTTTCAAGGCTTCTTTAAAAATACAAGTAAAGAAAAGAAAAATGTTCTTTCCTCAAACAAACACAAAATCATACATGAATAATAACAAATAAAATATATTAAATAAACGTGAAATAACACAATCAAATCTATTAAATGAATGTGAAACAACATAATCAAATAATACAAACGTGTATAACAAAAACAAAATGAATAAAAACAATATAAATAATACAAAACAGACTTACACCAAATTTAGTAATTTTTTCAATTTTATATTGTTGTTCAAAAACTTTTTGAAAATACTCAATAAAATCTCACTTTTAACGATTTATCTTTGTTTATACAATGACTTCAATTAATGAAGTAAGATTCTAAAATTAATCTTTCTGATTCCTCTTGTGATTCGAATAAAATTTCTATTATGGGAACGGGATTATGATTTCTCATATATAAAATGATCCGCCCATCCTGATACCCCTTTCTTATTACTTATATACGCTCATAAGTGCTCCTGAACACGTTCTTGTAACGGTATGCCTGTTATTCCAATATAAAAATCACGACAATCTCTACATTTTAAAAGATATATGATTCCCATCTTGTGTAAATCTTTAAATTCATTATTAATAATCTTCTTTTTCTTAAATAACTTATTACCTTTGTAATAAACAACTTTCATTTCATTTTATACATCTTCAAAGGAAATTGAATATTACAAAATTAAGTAACTGAAAAAATATGTACTACGCAGACTTACTTCAATATTTCAACTTTTTCAACAAAAGTTTTCATCCGGAATTACATAAAAGAGAAGAGAATGATTAAATCACTCTTCTTCTACTTAAAAACAGAAACAGAATAATAATCATGAATTGAATCTCACGTACACTTGGTAACATACATAATAACCATTCATTTTCTTTACAAACCTCTTTAACATTCCTCTTTAAATTAATTCCAATAGGTAATTTAATAAATTTGTAATTACAACCTTTTTGAATATTACTTCCTTTATTTTTTAGCTAATTTAGATTTGTTTTTGAAAAAAAAAAAAAAACTATTAAACATTGATACGATAAATCCCTCAGGATATTCGTTAATCAATAATTTATTCTTTAAATCTTTATTTTTCCATAATTTTTTGTCTTCTGTGTGATGGAGAAGATGGAAAAGTACCATTTTTAGATATCCTAATTAAGAATGAAAATAAGGGTTTGAGGTTTGAACATTACAGTAAGAAATTTCAGAGTAGAAATATACAGTGCAACTTGGATAATTCGAACGTCTTTAATTCGAAATCGTGGTTAATTCGAAGATTTCTCTTAGTCCCTTGAACTTCTTATTAAATCAATGTTAAAAAATCGTGGATAATTCGAAGTTCAACTTCCTTAATTCGAAGTTTTTTATAAAAAATTTCGAACCATAACGACTTTTCGGCGTTTCATCGTTAAGAAATTCGACACGTGACAACTGAAATTCTCTTCCCGCCACCGTTCGACACGTGACGCTTCAGACGCCATTCGAGCTTCCTGCTGTCAGTGTCACCATGTCTTTCAGTAAACCAGGCGTGTACAAGAATTTAACGTTCGCTGAAAAGGTCGCCGTCATTCGCGAGGTGGAAAAGGGTATGAAGAAGAAATGCCAACCCCTTCATCGTCGGAGGCGCTTTTTCATTTGGGCGAATTTCGTCGGTACATTGAAGGACAAACCAATGTAAGTGAAGCTCTTTTCGATTCACTAAAACTGCTTGATGATTTTGCTAACCTTAAGCGACTGAATTCTACAAAACAATCAGACATTGCACAATTTTTTGAAAAACTATAATTTTCTGTATTGAATGTAATATGTACTGTAGCTTACGTAATATAAATTTTATTTTGCTTACATACATATAGTGTTTAAGTCTTTCATACCATGATCTTTCTGAATAAATATTTACTTATTGACAGAATAATCTTTTCAAGCATTCAGTGGACCTGAAATTAAAGTTAAAAGATGTAACTTCTTTAATTCGAAGTCTTGGATAATTCGAAGTTTTGTAGTGGTCCCTTCAGCTTCGAATTATCCAAGTTGCACTGTATTAAATTTTAACTCTAATGATAATTTGTCCATAAAGAAGGCTATTGTTTATAATAATTTAAAGAGGATTACTGACTACACAGAACATGTAGTCACATGTTACATCAACTCACAACATGTTACCATAACTACCGTTGCTAGCATCAATCCCATTGTTCTTAATGCGCAAAGCAGCACTCTTTTAACAAACTTTTAATAAAAGATATGATCCTCATTGTTTACCGTCGTTAACATTATTCCGATGATATTCTTCTGCATTTCTCATCAAGATCACTTATTCAATTGTTAATAGTCCAATATCCTATTGTGCTACTAATCGAAATTCAAGTTGTATCAAGGGAACTCTTTCTCTTGCCTCTCATTAAGTCTTAAGAAAATAACAATCTTCAATCCCCCTCCTCAACTTGCATTTAGATTAATTTTCAATATTTACTCCAAAAGCAATACATACAAAAACATAAAACTATTTTCTCAGATTCACGAAATTCAGAAATAAATTATGACCATGGGCTGCTAGACCTTTTGTCGAACCATCTGCTACATTTTCACTAGTCGGCACATATAACAGATCGATATCTTTGTTTTCCACATAATCCTTGATTACATGGTACTTCAATTTTACGTGTTTGCTCTTGGTTTGGTTGTAGACATCCTTTACCATTCTAATCGTCGGTTGATTATCGGTTATAAGGCGAAACCGGTTATAATGCATACTTTTTAATCTTATTTCAGTGTGTTGACCTATCTTCAACGGCGTACCAACGCCTTTGGGGGCCCGAGGCGGGAGTTGTTGATGGGCCCCCTAGTCTTGCTTTACCAACCAAAAAAAAAAAAGGAAATCTTGTGTGGATGGGGCCCCCTAGTCTTGCTTTACCAACCAAAAAAAAAAAAAAAAATTTCGAATGGATGGGGCCCCCTAGTCTTGCTTTACCAACCAAAAAAAAAGGAAAAAAGCTACTTGGTGGGGTCTCCTAGGCTGGCTGATGGGGGCCCGGGGCGGACCGCCCCCCCCGCCCCCCCTTTGGTACGCTACTGCCTATCTTACCTTCAATTGGTATGCGTTAAAATTGATTAATAAAAAAAAAAGAGATTGAAAGATTAATGAAAAAAAAAATAAATAAAAAAGTTAAAGATAAAACTTACAAAATATTTATAATAAATAGGTTTCAAAACTGAAAATAAATAAAAGAAAAGAAAGAAGAAAATGTAGACTTACTAAAGGAAAATTCTGTAACTGATGGAAGAAATGAGGAGATTTTTAAATCGTCTATCGAACGTTTTTGCATTTGAATTTTTTCTTACTGCTTATGTTAATCTATTATCACTTATTTACATTGTAAAAGCCTTTCATTTTAAATTAATGATATATTTTTTAGAATTAATTAGAAAAACAATTTGATCTTGATATTTAGATTTTTACTTTATAAATCATTGCATTATATTGTAAGAATGTGCAATATTTCAACGAATATAAAACATCAACAACAACAACATTAATCATTTTTTTTTAATTCCTGGAAAATTCAGTACAGTAAATATAATAATAACTATAAAAATATCATTAACAACAATTATCATAACAATAATGATAAGAGAAAGCAAGTTTAACGTCCGTAATCATTCATAAATGGAGAGAAATCGCCAACCGGACAATAAATATGCCTTCGCCCATTGAGCCAACATCAACGAGAATTCTGTACAATTGTTTCATCCTTATTGGGGAATCATCAGCAGAATCTAC
>JAFIDM010003189.1:35978755-36013164 GCA_023159025.1 Thereuonema tuberculata | reverse complement strand
CTAATGAGGACGAAACGGTCCGTCCCAGTCTCTTCCCGATGACAACTCAAGGTGCGAATCCTAACTTTAGCTAAGTGCCGTGGTTTGACACCTAACTTATAAAAATACTGTTTTAACTTGAAGTGGAAACTTCATTCTTATCCTCATTATACTAAAGAAGAAAGTGAAACAAATTGACAATGAAGCACTTCATTTACAATGGGGAAATACATTTCCATATTTAAACATGTTTTTTTTTTTTCGGCGACACCGCGGAAGTCTTCTAGTATTCCTTTGACACGATTAAACCAAATTCGAATTAGATTTCTAATTTCGCGGAGTTGCTTTCGAAGTTGTGAAATGAACTTGGTATATTTTATAAGAACATATTAATTTCAGATTATTTTTAAAAAATTTTTTAGCTTTATTTCTATGGATTATTGAAGAACCTCCTAAAATTGCCTGTAAATTTTGATGTAATAAATATTATCTGAAAAGCCTAAAAATAAAACTTGCTCTCATGAAAGCACTGCTTTGAAGATATTTTTGAGAAGAATTAAAGAAACCTCGGGGGCTCGAAAGCTTCCTGTTTGAATCTTTCTAATTTTTTCATAAAGAAATTTTTAACATAATTTTAATGTGTGTTTGTGGAAGTTTTTACATTTTCAATTAATGTTATATTATAGAATAAGTAAAAGTCACTTATTAGAATCTTAAAAAAAAAATTCAGAGATCAAAACCTTGTAGCAATGTTAATTATGTTTTCCCTTCTGTGAACAGCAGTCCTAAAAATCCAGTATGAATTCAATTTTTTTAAAATTTTAAAATTTCACAATAAGATTTTAATAATTTTTGCTCGTCCACCTGACGTTGTGAAGAGTAGGGAACAGCGATGAGAGAACGTATATTTTAACAACTCCAATATCCAAGAATAGGACAAATAAATGATAACGGAACATGGTATTGATATCGGTGTCTATAGGAAAAATATTATTTTAAAAAAAAAAAAAGATTAATTTTAAAAGAATTTTATTAAAGCCATAATTTCGGCTGTAGGATTGATGATGCATTGTGAATTGGTGAGACTTCGTATTGGAAATTGAAAGCTAATATAAAGTAAGATAAACCATTGTAATGTATTATTCAAATCTGTTTTATTGATAAAACAAGTTAGGAGCAGCAATCCCAGTAGCGATCGCGTAATGCTCCACGGCTTCTATACGGAGCGAATGTTAAAATCACGGAAACTTTACAACTTCAAAACCTCACAGAAAATATAGAAGCTCTCCATAGATTTGGGAGATCCCATTACAATAAAAATAGACCAATCATTGCAGGATTTATTTCAAGACGAGAAAAGAAAAATTGGCTTTATATTACTAATTCATATAATTCTGGTTGAAGTAAATATGAAGAAATAATTTTTTTTAATATACGAGATTTTAATAAAATTTATAAATTAAGATCAAATTCTAGAGATCTATAACTTGCGAATCAAATAAGCTAGGAACGAGTTCTCAACAGATATGAGCTAGTCTTGACAAGACCTTTTTAACGAGATATAGATCATATCTCTAGCATATGTCGTTCCTGAGATATGAATTTCTAGCGACGGACAAACAGATCAGAGATATACGGCTTCTCCTGCTTTGAGCTTCACTCTGTATAGTAGGCCTATAGAAGCCTAAACGTACGCAACATTTTAGACATTTTACAAGATTAAGGATAACGAATGATCTATATTACTAAAATCTTTTATTTCTCCGTCTGTCTGTCTGTCCGGCGCAATTTCCTTTGAGAATGGAAAATAGAAATAATTTTTACAATGAAACGTCCGCGACGAGAATCGAACCTTCTGATCCGAAGTCAGACGTCTTATCCGTTAGGCCACGGGGACTACAACTTACTTAATATTGTTTTTTGACTTATGTCTCCTTCCCCTTCCCCCCCCCCCATCAATAATGAATGTATTCAACCTTTTTTTTTTAATCTCAAGATTGTTTATTTATTTCCGATCCATCTATTTATTTATAATTCGAAAATGACAATTAGAACTATAATTGTCGAAAAAGTTGCAATATTTTAAATATAATATTCTTACTTAACCAAATTCTATGTGATATAGAAAAACAAGTGCGTGTACACGGGGGATGGCCTAATAAAATAAGAAAAGAAAAAAAAAATGAATATAAAAGTGCCGATGGTCGTCGTGAATTTTTTTACCCCCTCTTCATCTCTTCCTCACAAAGCACCGAAATTAGAATAGACTGTACTTTAATTAGATATCCTCTCTTTTCATTAAAACTGAAATGTAAGCATCCTTATCTGGTCTCCCTTCGAAAGAAGTCATTATCGCCCATAGTGAAAGGAAAAGCGTCTAGCCTCACATAAACAAACATGGCCGAACGATAAGAAAATAACAGCTTCAATTAGTGTCAGCAGGTTTTTCATTATCGTAGCACCAAATATATTATATTGTCACGGGATGTGACAGGAGAGCTAAGTAGCGTCTGGGGTGCGGATGTAGTTACGACAACTAGCCAATAGTTGACAAAACAAGATCTCTGATTTATTTTACAAAAACGCTGATTTAAATAGGCAATTACAAACAAAGGATTAAATGATGATTGGAGCAATTTAAATTTAACAAAAGAACAACAACTGATTAGTTGAAGGATTAACAAATCAGCGGGGACAAATTTAAATGAACAGACGGTTAAATCAATTATATTTGAAAATAAATAAGAAACGGAAAAATATTGAATACCACACAAAATTCATAAAAATTAAAATACATAAAACACAAATATACATGTATATCCTTATATAATAAAATGTACAATTGTTGCAAGAACTTCCAGGATTTATCAGGGTTAGTTGACGTAGGAAATTCCTTGTAGAACATTTGGTAATGCATAAAAATGTAACAATTCCATTGTATGTACACTGTCATACCCTCTTCATTGTCGACTGAGACTCATGCGTTTATCTGATGGTAAACTTGAGAAAGTGGAGGCCATATCTTCTCTCTTATCTCCGTCAGTTCTCCTTGCTTTTACCGTACACAAAAATTAGGTAAATTTCTCAACATTGCTTAGAATGCATTTTTTTTCCGTAGCTTTTTTTTTTTTTTTTTTTTACTCTCAGTTAGGAAAGAATTTACTCTTTTGCAGTACTGCTCCATCGCTAGAAGAATTAATGTTTTTGATTTAATATAAAATTAAATTTTGAAGGTTTTATTTGTCTGTACTGATAGCAATAATTCATAATGCGTATTTCTAAAAGAATTTTAGAAGTTCAGAGATTGGAATATTAGAGAAAACGGCAGAGAACGCGATTGTTACAGATAACTTTATAATCTTTTATTTCTAGACTAGACAGCACTTCTTTTAGCGACCCGTATGGAGGCGTTTGTCCTGTCCGTGCGTCTGTTCTCCCCTAACAACTCCCGAACGGAAGGTCGGATCGGAGAACGGACTTCACCATCGCGTTCAGAGGCCCAAACACCAAAGGAATGGGGTATTTCTCTCTGCCTATCCGGAAAAATGCGGACAGAGTCGACTGTTTGTTTGCTGAAACAAACAAAATAACAGACTTTTATGGATACGATCAAACTGTTATGGATTCGGTAGAATAAAAATATAGTTTGTATAATAGATACTCTAAACTAAAGCATAGCCAAATTTCAAGTCGAGCGAGTCAATAGTTGTCCAGGAAACAATTCCCAAACTTCATCTTTTTCCGGTGAACAGGCGGCTGTCGTTCTGCGACGGATAACCCTCCATCGCTTAGGAGAAGTTTAGGTTTTTAATGGGTCGACCTTACTTTTATGCTTTAGCACAATTTTTTTTTTCCCTCCCTTTGTTTTTTTTGAGCAAACCCACGTAATGCGTTGCAATTTTACGAGGAATTATTCAATTACAGGCAAAAGTTAAAGTAAATATATTAGATATTAAAGATGCATAAATTCCTGAAGGTTTTGGAATTTTAGTGCAATTGGAATTTTATCAACAAAAAATAGATGAGGGTTAAAAGAGTCGTTGCAGTAAAAACTTTCAGCAAAAAAACAAACAAACAAGAAATCTACAGTAAATGTTTGCGGAAATCTAGATAAGAATCACCTCTAATCATTATAGTTTATAAAAAAAAATAACAGAATGATAAATCATAGATACTAAGTAGGAATTTTTTTTTTGAGTATGTCTCCTAGTAAATTTAATAAAATTAAAAGGCCCAGTGATCTTTTTAATCTAATTTATCTGAAATGGAGGTAGGATTATACATTTTATTTATTTATTTGAAAATATTTTTTGTCTTCTTTCTAAAAATGTATATTTTTATTGGGTTGGCCAAAAAGTTCGTTCTGTTTTTAAGTAAAAATAAAAGATACTTTTTTTCATTTTCACCAATACTTTTATTGAATAACGTCTTCAACGGTTTGTTTCACTATCTTCTGCCATCTTTCAGGCAACTTCATAATTCCATCTTCCCAAACCTTTTTATCTTTTTGAGCCAAAAAAATATTCCAGGTGGTTTTGATGTCTTTCAGGCCATTGATTTTTTATTTTTTTTTTCCATTAAGATAATTTTGTAAAGACCGAAATCAATGGAAATCCGAAGGTGCAATGTCTGGTGAATATGGCGGATGAATCAGAACTTCCCAGCCAAGCTGTAACAGTTTTTACTTGGTCATCAAAGAAAATGCGTTCTTGCGTGCTTATTGTCTTCCATCTTCAGTATTAAATTGTCGACACAAAATTCACCAATTTTGATCAGTTTTTGTTTTAAATGCACATTGATACGACAGCTGTCACAATACAATCTATGAAAATGGTGTCGAATGACGTTAAAGACACCTAAGCGCTACTAGAGCCAACTTATGTAAAAAAAACCGAACGGACTTTTTGGTCAACTAAACAGTACAAAAAAATACATTATTCTGTAAAACTTTGTAATTAATCGAATTAAAAAATATAATAATTTAAATAAAATTCATTATTTTTTTATATATCTATTGGTACTTGTACAAGAAAGAAATTACATGAATAGATTAAAATTAAATATTCCGTAAGAGAAAGGGGAGGGCAAGTACCCACCTCTCTGTCTATATGCACAGGCATCCATGTCTGTGGGTCATCACTCAATATCTTCTTTCTAAATTAATATTTTTCTGTAAAAGCAAAAAGAAGAAAGAAAGAAAGAAAGAAAGAGAGGGGGAAAAAATGCAGTTACGAAATACAATATATGTATATGAATAGAAAAAATTAAGATAAACGAAATCAATGGCAACTTATCATTAAGTGGTTTTTTTTTTCATTGTCACATAACCTCATCATTTACAAGTAGGCATTCACAAGGAATGATAAGATTTGAATTTTTCTTATCTTCTAAGATTTTTACCCAGCGAACCGGATGTAGCTTGAGCACGGCAGGAGCGAATGATTGGGAAGGACGTCCAATCGCCGAAGACAGAGAGAGACACTTCGTAATCTCGGAAGAAGAGAGGAAAGATAAAATGACGCGATAACAGAAACCATAAGAAATAAGAGGTTACGCATCTTGCAATCAGAAACCCAGACACTAATTAACGCTGAAGCCTCAGGTTAGTAATTAACTTCGGTAAGCTATCAAGACTTACGATTTCTTTTACATATTTTTATCAGTATTAATTAACTTTTAACTTTATAATTTTTATTAACATCGAATGTATTTCACTTATTATTTTTACACATAATTATAAAGAAAAAATTTAAATAATCATTAGTAAAACATTAAAAAGAAATGCATTGTTGCCAAAAAATTTTAGCTTTCTGCTTTTCGTAATACGATTTTTTTTCTTTTTTAATTACTTATGCTATTTCTTATTTAAATATAAGTTTTCATAAGGTTTTCTATTTTCATTTTCGGATCTTGGTTAGATTTTTTTCTTTAACTCATTTTTTACTTAATAACTTATTTACAACTGGGTTGAGTTATATTTTGAAAGTATCTTATTAAATTAACAGAAAAAAATTCAGAATTTTTTTTTTATTTTTATAAACTGTAGTTATAAGAAAACCTAAATGAAAATTAGTTAAAAAGCAACAATGATTTGAACTTGAAAGAAAATATTAATCATAAAGTGAAAAAATTAACGACGTTGATCTCGTGTTTTGTTTTTATTTGTATTCTATAATATTTTTATTATAAATATTATTTTATTTGTATGAGAAAAAAAAATCAATTCTACAGCTTAATTTAAATAGTTTCAATGAAACGATTTAAACTTGATTCTTTCAATGTAATAGAAGCTGGTTTTTCTTTTCTTTTCTTTTAATTGTTTTACTTTGAAAGCAGCTTCTCTGCAGAGCAAGATAATGTTAATTTATAGGTATTTGTATTACACGTGTTCTATTGAAACTAAATCGCAAAATGTAATTTTACGTCCTCCCATTGTTGAATTTACCCTGCGTGATCTTATTTTTCATTGTATTACAATGTCATCGCTGTCTTTAAACCTTTATTATTGATATAATATCTTTTAAAAAGCTCTGATATCTATAGTCATTCTCTTTATTGCATTCTCCCCTACCTGAGCAGATGAGCCCCGGGAACTTGTTATAAACGCCGATTAGGGATCATAGATCACGAATATACTGTGTAGGTCATTCAAATTCTTCTTTATATTATTTCCACTTTTTGACGATTTTTTTTTCCTATTTTCAAAACCTTATAGTCACGTTGTTTTTAGAGCTTTCGCCACAAACTTTTCAGAGCTTTTAGGGCATCGGTTGAACTACAAATAAGTGTAAAAAAATTCGAAATCTGTTCACGGGGTTTTACGGGGCGGGCCTTTGAAGTGGGGCAAGACCTCAAAGTTGTGACGTGGATAACTGCCGTAAATTTTGAGGTTTTGAGCTAAAACTTTTGTGGGTGCTAGATACCCATTAGGACTCGGCTGGTATTGTATTTCAGCCAAATCGGATTAACCATTCCAAAATGGCGGCCGATAGAAACTTCCACTTTTTGACGTTTTTCCTATCTTTAAAGCCTTATCCTGACGTTGTTTTTACAGCTTTTGTCAGGAACTTTTTACAGCCTTTAGAGCATTGGTGTAACAACAAATAAGTAACAACAAAGTCGACATTTGTTCACGGGTTTTTAGGGGTCGGAGCTTAGAAGTGGGACGGGACCTCAAAATTGTTTCGTGGATAACTTCCGTAAATTTGGGTTATTGAGCTACAACTTACCTTGACTTTGGAAGGCTGAATAAAAAAACTTTATTATTAAAATATTATTAACAAATACTATTCACAAATCTCCAGGTAGTTGACCTTTGGGAAATATAATTAACGCGTTAGATGCACGACACAGATATTTTTACACGCAATAGTTAAATACAGTGTTGTTATATTGTCATTTTCTAATTAAATAACTTAATTGCAATCTTTCTTCATAATTCTTATTTATTTCATAGTTCTTTAGTGTGAAATTATTGTCCGATATTATCATCAATGTTGCATGTTTTAGCCCAAGTTAAAAATATTAACAAAAAGAGTGCAAACATTTTATCTATGGATCAAAACTATTGTTTTGGGATAGCGAAGTTATCATATCGAAAGGAAGAAATTGTGCAGTTTAAGCAAAAATTGAGTCGAATTGAGGGTTGATAGCAGAATAATGCTGATTATCTGCTAATACAAAGAAAAAGCTAGAATTCCATTTCCAATAATACTGTTAGAAATGATGACATAGCACATTTTACAGGATTTTTTTTTTCGCCCATCTTCTGAAGAATCAATTGAAGTTCAATCTTTTTTTTGGTGTTCCAAGAACTTCAACTTGTTCCAGAGTTCATCACTTATTCAGAACCTTAATCTAATAGAGCTCCTGGAATACAAATTTTCAAATACAAATTTATGCCGAATTTTTAATATGTATACTTGAAAGCACTTTCAAAATTACATGAAGGCTTATTATAAAATTGTTGTGAGGTCTAACTGAACGTGAACAGTTCATAGGAAATCCGCATTTTGTATTTTAATTGAATTTTAAAATATTCACTTTCTGTCTGACTTCATTCTTTCATTGTAAGAAAGGGTAACAAGTTTCAAATTTCCTTACTGTTTTGTTCTTCGTAAAAAAATATTACAATGGAAGCCTTTCTATTATAATTTTTTCATTCAAATTTATACGTATTATTTCAAATGTTGAGGGCTTATCTACCTATAAATGGCAAAACCCACTGACTGACTGACTCACTCATCAACGCATAGCGAAAACCGCTGAACTTGAAATTTTTTGGGGATGGGTTTCCCTTATGATGTAGGCGCTCACTAAGAAAGGATTTTAAAAATACCACCCTAAGGGGTGTAAACGAAGAGATGAAGTTTCTTAAAGATTATACATATATAACGGTTTGAGCTAGAAACACGAAATTTGACATGAGTGTTCTTTGTCAAAATCAAAAAGACCCGTATTCGACGAATTTTTGATATTGGATATGGGAGGGGGGGGGAACACTTTCTTGAAAGCACCACATATACACCTGAAGGCGACAATTGGAACTACAAAAATAATAGGATAAGTTAAAAGTTCTGAGCGTTTTTTCTCTTATTTCGACGATGAAATTAACAAAGTTAGGATTATCGGATTTAGATCAAATATGCGCCGTTTTGTTCGATAATTTTTGTTCATTTTGAAGGCAATTTCATAATTCCGCGATTGAAGAAGTCCTCGTCCCTATTGGTAAAAAACTTGACCAGCTCAGTTTCACAAGCCTCTTTTGAGGCCAGTTTTGTACCAACAAGAAAATTTTGCAAATGCTTGAAAAGGTGATACGCCGGGTGCGACATAACCTCCCATCCAAGCTCTCGGAGTTTCTGGCGCGTCGTTAAAGATGTGTGCGGCCTGGCATTGTCTTGATGGAACACCCTTCCTATTGGCCAATTCTGGCAGCTTCTCGTCGATCGCCTGCTTCAATCTGGTCAGTTGTTGACAGTGTAGGTCCGAATTGAGTGATTGACCCGATGGGAGCAGCTCATAGTAGATGATTCCCTTCCAATCCCAACAAACACACAGTAAAGCCTTCTTGGCCGTTAATCCGGGCTTGGCGATCGTTTGGACCGGCTCACCGCGCTTGGACCACGATCGTTTTCGCCTGTTGTTCTCGCATGTGACCCATTTTTCATCGCCAGTCACCATCCGCTTCAAAAATGGGTCGATTTCGTTACGCTTCAGCAAAGAATCGCAGGCATCAATTCGGTCCAAAAGATTCTTTTGCGTCAATTCGTGTGGCACCCATACATCGAGCTTCTTCGTGAGACCAGCCTTATGCAAATGGTTCCAAACGGTGTTCTGGCTCATCTTCAGTTCCTGGGCAATGGAATAAGTGCTCGCATGCCGGTCCGACTCGACGAATTCTATGATTTTATTGACATTTTCGACGATATGCTTTCTATGATGTGCCTTATCTTCGACGTCCATATTACCAGATCGGAATCGTTGGAACCATCGCTTTGCTGTTGCATTCGATACTGCATTGGATCCATAAACAGCACACGTTTTTTTGGCCGTCTGCTCCGCTTTTTCAGCTTGGTCGTAGTGGTACTGAAGAATGTATCGAATTTTCTCTTTTTTTACCTCCATTTTGCGCTCTAACACACAACTGGCTTCACCAAACACAAAACTGTCAAAGAACTTTTTGTAAAGCGTTATGTCACCTTTACAGCGCAGTATAGAATGACCAGATGCGACGTTTATATGGTGACTTATGGCTCACTAACGCCAAACAGCGACAAACGCTCAAAACTTTTTACTTCTCCTATTATTGTTCAACAATTGGAACTGAAATATTGTTCTGTACAATAGCGCCACATATTAACCTGGAGGCAAAAATTAGAGTTACGGGGTTTAAATGAAGGGGTTGATAAGATGTGCAACATTGCTGAAGGATAGTTCTACGGGGTTTCGGGATAGATATAGATTTGTAATGATTACATGAGTTTTTAGAAACTGGGGAAGGTTTGAAGTGACAGGGATGTGAAGAAGAGGAGAAAGGGGTGGAAAGTGTTACATTCTCCGATCTCTACATTAATTTCATATATAGGGATCTCAAGTTACAAAATTCAAAATTACTATCATGTAATTTTTTATACCAACTGGGAAAGTTTCGAAGTAATCTCAATTTCAATTTCTTTCTTCCTCATTATTGTAACCAGTACGAAGATCGGGGATTTTGCTAGTTATATCTTTCAAGAAATCCAATCAAATTTATATCATGATTAATTGATAACGTTAAGAAGATGGTTTTAATCTACAATTGAATATTTTCGAAGGGATTTTATAAACGAAACGCCAAATATTGAAATAATGTTTCGCACTGCTTTAGATCCTTAACGCGGAGAATTCCCATGAGTTTGGTAACGCAAAACCATGTTAGAATGTATTGATTTCATTGTATCCTCAATAATCAAGAATGTTTTTTTGACATTCGATCAATGTCCAACTCCCGACTCGTACAACTTATTTAACTTAACAATAACTTCCAAAAGTCATTAGAATTTTTACAATGAATAAACGATTCCACTTCTGGAATCTTCTGTCAATTTTAAGTTCCGTACATTTAGATTCTAATATGTCTTATTAATGCTTTTCGAGAAACCACTAAGAAACGGTTTGAGCTAGAAACACGAAATTTGACATTAGTGTTCTTTGTTATTCTAGATATTTTGTTCCCGGTATTTAATAAGATTTCATGTATTTAACAGTTTTTAGTTTCTAAAAAAAAAATTACTAATGCAAAACTAAAACGAAATTAAGTTAAATTTGCGTTTTCCGTAGGATCCTAGCAGGAAACGAATCATTGTCTTTGCAAGTAGATCTTTTAGATATATATTAAGCGGATAATTGAAAATCTGTTTAGGCTTTCAGCATGGACTCTTTAATATTCTTTCCTTTCTTCATTGCAATATTCTCTGTATTTTCTTTCCACATTCTTCTTGGTTTACCCTTTTTCCTTCCTTCTGTTCTTGCCTCTAGGATCTCTTCAAATATCCTGTTGTTTCCCAGCCTTGTAACATTTACATACCTTCTTAATTGTTTATTTGTGTATATTCTGTTAAGTTTTTTTTTTTTATTTATTTAGTTTTTCTCTTATTGTTAGGTTGGCCTAAAAACTTTGTTCGGTTTTTAAGTAAAAATAAAAGACACTTTTTCGTTTTCACCAATATTTTTATTGAACAACGTCTTCAAAGGTTTGTTCCATCACCTTCTGCCATCTTTCAGGCAACTTCATAATTTCATCTTCCCAAAACTTTTTATGTTTTTCAGCAAAAAAATGTTACAGGCGCCTTTGGTGTCTTCCAGCGAATTGAATTTTTTTCCATTAAGAGAATTTTGAAAGACCGAAATCAATGGAAATCCGAAGGTGCATTGTCTGGTGAATACGGTGGATGATTCAGAACTTCCCAGCCAAGCTGTAACAGTTTTTATTTGGTCATCAAAAAAAAATACTGTCTTGCGTGCTTATTGTCTTCATCTTCAATATTAAATTGGCGATACAAAATTCACCAATTTTGATCAGTTTTTGTTTTAAATGCACGCTGATATGACAGCTGTCACAACACAATCTAACAGAATGGTATCGAATTACGTTAAAGACACCCAAGCGCAATTAGAGGCAACGTTTGTAATAAAACCGAACGAACTTTTTGGCCAACTCAATAGAAAGAGAAATAATAGGTAATGCATCAAAAAACAGTTACGAAAAAAAAAAAACCAACGAATTTTCTTTAGTGATTTTTAATTATATTATAAAATATTATAAATATAACATATAACTGGTCCTTTGTTTACGGTGACCGTTCGTCTCGGGTTTCATCACATTTTCCCGCACGTTTCGCATTTGAAAATCGTCCTGTTTTGAATAAGCAAGAATTATTTTTTTTTAGTTCTCAAGCGAAATTCTTTGGCAACACTGTTCGAAACAATACATTTAAATTGTCGTCAGCATTGTTAAAGAGTTATTTATTTTGATTTACGATTAAAAAAGAAATTGAAAGCAGTGATGATTTTTATAAAATAAAATATACGAATTATTTAATAGTTAATTTATATTTACTGTATTTATATAATTTCTTAATACTATTTTCGAGCTTCTTCTTCGTTTATTTGAAGACTTACTCCTATCGTGATAATTTTTATGTTCAGTAAAAACCTGTTTGAATAATATCCCTGTTGGTATTTTCTTCATTCATTTTTATCCTGTATTACTATGAGTACGAAATTGTTACCCTAACTTTTTGTTTCTTTGAATTTTTGTAACAAATTGAAAAAGTAACATTACTATTTGTAATCAAGGAATCGTAATAAAGGAAAGTACGTAGAAAATATCATACATCGAATTTGAAAATGATATAATAAATAGGAAAGGAAATAAATAACTACTATCATTGAATAAGTAAATTAATAATTACTGTTACTGGAAATACCGGTACTTGAAAAGTAAATGAATGTGCATTGCAACCGCACCGTCGTAAGTCGAAATATCGTAAAACGAAACATCGTAAAGCGAGGGTCATCTTTAAACAATAAACATTTTTAATTTTTAAATGTTTAGGACAGGTAAATGTAAGATCTTATTATGAATTTCATTTGAATTCAAAAAAAATAAGTAAAATCATCTTAAATTCCTGTAAGTAAATAAATCATAAACATGTTCCTTTTTTTTTTATTTTAACTTTCATTTCGCGTAATTGAAAAACAAATTAGATAATAAGTAATTGGATGTAATTTCTATTCCTCTTTGCCAATCAAGATTATCTTGCGCTATTAGTGGCTGCTCAGCAAAAGTCACCAAATTATTTAATCCAATCAGAAGCAAATACTATAATCATCTTCCAGTTCTAAGATTCCAACCTTAAAGACACAGTTGCCATTAGCGGAGGAATTGATGATAATTTACAATTTAGAATTTCATTTCAGTATTTCTACTAAGGAAAAAAAATCGTAAGTTTTTCTACCAATTTTTATATTTCATTACATCGTTACGTAAGGATTTAAAATAAATTTCGGACAACTTTTTTAATTTATTAAACAGTATCTCAACTCTTTGTAAGTTTGTTTTTAAAGCTAAATAAAACAAAATTCATTTTTTTTTTTTTTACTTTTGTCTTTACATTTTAATTTGCTTTTCTTTATAATCTATCATAAATAGATCTGCAAATATCTGCAAGGATAATTTCGAAAAAAAAAAGTCGATAAAATTTTGGAAAATAAATTTATCCTTAACTTTTATTTTTAACTTCACGGTTTTTAAACTTGTCTAAATATTGAATACAAAGCATTTAATTCATCATACACTTATTGTTCGTCTGATTTAGCGTTTTAAAACAAGATAGGAGCAGCAATCCCAGTAGCGATCGCATAATGCCCCACGGCTTCTATACAGAGCGAATGTATGGGTTACATAAAGGGAAACAGAAAGGTATCCTTTCAAATAAAGGGTCGTATAACTGTAAACGGTCGTATAGAAAGGATCGTATAACTGTACGCCTATCATTCAGTTGCTAGGTAATATTACAAAAAGAAAGAAGATTGCAAATATTGAGCATAGGGACCCATAAGTTAAGTTGAATATTGTTTATTATTTTATTTTTCTATTCATATTAGTTTTCCAACCTAAATATTTCTAATATAATCAGGGAAAAAAAATGGAAAAAAAAGAGAAAAAACTTAAATAAATTACGGAGTAATAAATAATAATAATAATCTTAAAAAAAAAAACCTTGTCCCTCAAGCAGAATCGAACGCGGGAATACAATAAAAATAGACAATTAAGGACGGAAAATCAAATGACGCAGCCTCAAACCGACCAATCATGAATTTCTCGCGACGGACGGACAGAATGAGCGGAGATACAAGATTTGGCTTTGTACAGAAGCCAACAACGGAATGTAATTTCAAGAACGTTATTCTCGTTAGTATAAGGAGAAGTGATCTAAATATTCGTTAAATAAAAGGTGTTAATCAACTATAAAACCTTCATCGTTTAACTTGATTACAAATAGTAATAGGTCTTAAGTTTTCAATCTGTATTCATCTTTTCAAATGAGAATTCTTCCTCATTTGTCCTGTGAAGACAAATTGTGTTTCCTTCTTCATACTTTATTAGAAATACCAGTTTCCCCTTTTTCAAATATATAAAATATCAAAACGAACATGTTCAGCAATGAATAGGAAATAATAAAAAATGCAAACGTATTAATTAATGATTATTTTCTTTATTACATACGATATATGTTTTTGTTAATATTTATTTACTTTTTGCAATATTTTGTAGATTATTGATCAGCTATTTGACGACATCCATCTGTCTAAAATATAACGAGACTAAACTTAAATTTTAATAGAATATAAAACTAAAGGACCAGACATACAAATATGATATGAAAACTTCATTACATGTTACGAGGTTATAACAACCTCCTCTTCAGATGATACAAGGTAATAAGAAAATAATAAGTAAGGAAAAAAAAGGCATATTACGAATATACAAGTATAACAATCATGAATTTAAATAACAATATAAATAACAGATATCAAGTGTATGAGGATTGAATTGCAGCAACAATACGATGAAAAAATTAACTTAGATTGTATTGCAACGCGTTATTGATTGAAACATCAGTATTGTAAATAAAGACTCAAGGAATTTTCTTCAATAATAATCTGTTTTAAAGCCACATATAATAGGGTTGTTCACTAACAATTGATAATGTGCGGCTCTTAAATATTATAGATTGTTTTGTTTAATAGCTCTCTCGTGTTCTTTCATACGAATTTTAACCCTAGGTTTTGTCTCTCCAAAATATCTGCAATTGTTGTCTCCCCCTTCACGCTTAATGCCATAGACCAACACCCATTTTGTTCAAATTATCAGTGTCGAATTAATGTCATGATTGATAATGATATGAGTCTTAAATTTTTTTCAGTTTTTCTTTGTTTCAGGTTATTAAGCGTTTGTATAAATTATTATATTCATTAACATAGTCTAGGAAATATTACACAACCCAAGATTATTCTAGTAATATTTTTCCATTGTCAATGTGAATGTATATGGCGAGTCAGTTACGTGCTTATAAGTCAACAATACTTTACTAATTAATTACGGAACAAATGGAAATTTCGGGAACCATTGGTTTAATAAAACGAATTTTAGGTTTGTTTTTTTTTTTGTTTTTTTTTGTTTTTTTTTTTAGAGGATAAATTAAAAGATTAAAAGTTAAAGATTGAAGAATAATATAAGTAGGGGAGACTGGGGTCAATTGTAACATGGGGCAATTGTAACAAGCGCTCTGTAGCCTAAGCAAACTTTCATTAAATCCCAATTTTTGGCATGGGGATTCGTCTTATATACAAGAATGATTTACCGAAAAAAGACATCGGCCATTCAATTTGTTCTGAAGATAATTACAAAAATATGGTTTTACTGCTAAAAGTAAGTTTCCTTAGTCGTACTAATTATCAACTGCAACCAAATGTATTAGAGATAAAAATGTAACAAATATATATAAAGAAGGCAGATGGAAATGCTACATTTCTGTGTCACAAAATACGCTATGGCTGTATCCTGCGCTAAATAATTGAACACCACATGTGAATTGAGCTGTTGGGGACGATTGTAACATTGCTGATGGGGACAATTGTAACAGCGTTACAATTGAGCCCATTCTTTATATTTTTGTTTTTAGGCCAATATTCTGTATAGATAGGCCTACATTTTAAAATTTAAATTATATAATTAAATTAAATAAACATTAAATTACAGTTTAAAGTGGAAAATAATATGAAATCAAACGTTGCAAAGCCTGATGAATAAATAAAGATATAAATACTTGATTAATTAAAAAATATACAATATTATCTTACTCATTTTATTTACATGAGCCCAACTCATATTTATTTGAAAGCCTATTGAAGTAATTATAATTATATCTTTACAATATACAAAAACAAAAGCAACAGTATCAAGAGCAATGCAAGTAGGGATATCTACATGCCAAAACGGAAAGGCAAAGGGGCGGTCAAAGAAAAAAGATTCATCAAAATAACTCAGCAAGAAGATTAAGACTAGTAATAAGGCTGCAATAGATTCCTCAAATTAAGAAAAGGAAACATTTTGCTTAGTGTGCTATGAAGATTACAGAAACAGCAAACCCAATGAGAAATGGGTCTTGCTCCGAATGGGCATATGAAGATTGCACTCCTGGTGAAGCAGTATATTACTGCCAAAATTATGATTCTGATGATGATGATTGAAATACAGAACATTGTAAACAAAAAGTAACCTTGGTATACTGTATTATCTCAATTTCATTTCCTTCTGCGATCTGTTACAATTGCCCCCTACTACTGTTACAATTGCCCCCGATTTTGGGTCAAATGTAACACTTGTAGTGTGTCGATTTAAACATATTTTTTGTCACTTTTATATCGGTTTGACGAGTTGTCAATTTTTGTGTAAGTCCACCTAATGTTGAAGAAACCTTACATACTTTTCATTTCTGTATATGTCTGATTATTTTCTTGAAAAAAAAAATATTAGTGAAAAATGTTACAATTGACCCCGGTCTCCCCTACAAACATAGTCGGGTTAGATTTTAACAAGCAGACAGAAGTGCTAGAAACCAGTAACGTTATACCTTCCGTTATTGTGCTATTATTTAGATTATTTGATTAAAATTCCTTAAAAAGATATATCATAAGAATAAAGCTATTAGAATAGAATCTCTGTTATTTTTGAGACGCAAATAGCGAATACTTTGGAATTGTACTGATTTTATCCTTAAGAAAATCACTAATCCATTAGATATAAAGATGTAAATAGATCTTGAGCAGTTAATGTTTTTAAACTTTTTTTTTCATTTTATTTTATATTAAAATTATTACTCTTTATTTAAAATATTTCCAATATGATTCTAATTTTAAACAAAGAATGGTATTTATAAAATAGAATAAACTTACTAAATTAAACACATCTTGAATTAAAATATCTTACATTTTACAAAATTCATTTTTTTTAATCAGTATTAATAGAATAGAGTACATCGACTAAACCCATATCCTGAAGGTCCAATTCCACTTCAAAGTCCAACATTGTTATAAAAATAAACACTTTTTATATATATACAAATATATAAAGATTTTTTTTATTATCTGACAAAAAAAAATCTTTTACGATACGCCGTTTCTTGAGTTAAGATAACTTAATATCAATCTCAGCTTTTTTTCATTCAATTCATCCAGAAGATTGCCTTACTTCTTCTTCAGACAATCGACTGTGCTTGCTTTGTAAATCTTATAAACATTTTAGAAAACATATCTGTTTATTGTTGCGGAAGATCTTGAAAAATTAGCATCCCGATTACAAATCCACAGTATTTTTCATCTTGGGAAAAATGAAGCTTCGCAGAGCGATTTCATCGTTTGTATAGAAGTTAAGTTTGGTCCTTATGCCTAGTTATGGTCCAGCAAACTACGCCCGTCTAGTATAAGAATCTGGATTTAAAATCTTGCATGTGAATTTCTGATTTCTCTTCTTTGCCTTACAGTTCAGTGAAAGATAGCATAAAACCCCCACAGTACATTCCCTAGTAAAAAACCACACTGAAAAAGAGTTGTGACCATAAATCTTCCTATATTCGAGTTTCAGCAATTAATTAATGTAGCTCATATCTAATGGAATCATTCAAGTGATGAATCATTGAAAGATATGGTTTGGTGAAGTTTCTTTATTTTAAGATTAGCTTATCTTCATCACAAAAGTTGAATCTTTCAATATAGAAAACCATTAGATAAGATATCAGGTCATTGAAACAAGTAAATTCCATTTAGAATTCGAAGGTTCTCGTGTTTCTGATGAACTAAATACAACCATTTAATGCAACGGCTTTTGTATCTTGTAATTGTTCAAAGCATCTATATTATAAACTTCTGTACAAGTTGCATCATCTGTCTTACTACTGTACTTCGTTTTCGAATTTATATTCGAATAATAATGCCAAATAAATTGGATTTGCCAAAATAATAGTCACTTAATTTTATTCTCTATTACCTTACCTTCATTAGAAAAAAAAAATATGACATTTAAAGTTTTCTTTTAGATATATTAAGAGTTAAAGTGTTCCACTACAGGCCACCGCGGCTCTTGAGGTCGCGGGAGGTAGAGCTCCTGGCGTTCCACGACCAACGGGACTAACTTGGGGTCGGATGGTCAGCCCTACGCCCGCCCTTAATCCCTCGGGAAAAAAGACCCGGTACCCATTCAACAGAGGGCCCTAGGACCTGTTTGGAGGAATATGGAGAGTGGAAAAATACCCAACATCCGCCGAGGCTAGGGATCGAACCCGCCACCTCCAACCGACTGCCAAGCGCCCTTGCCCACTCGGCTGTCGGCCCCACTTTAGATACATTACGAGGAAAAATAAAGCATTTAAACTTTGTGAACTTTGTTTTGTATCACTATCTTAGCTTTATAATATATATTGTTTGGACTTTGTATGTTTTAATTTTGTTACTAAATTAGCAACAAAATCGTATCTTGTGATAAATTGTCATCTTAAATATCTCATTTATCGCAGATGCATTCTGCATAATTCTTGAGCATTTTGAAATATTCATGATATTATTAATATTCACTTCATTACTTTAAAAAAATAAAAAAAATTAATGGACTAATTTTGCATCCCACAAATACAATCGTACTCTTGTGTTTAATGTTTGAAAGAAATGTCACTCTTCTCATACGAGATTTTTCGGAGCTATCTCTCTTATCATAAGATACAGTATCTTCTCAAAGTTTCAAAACTCATTCCATTTGATAGAAAAGACACAAGAAATGCTGAGCCATCAACCTTATTCGTATCTTAATATCTATCTAAAAATCTTTCTTTGATATCTCTGTATTCTCTAATGTTTTCTTGAGTATTTCAGTTTAATCATAACACTTTGTGACAATACAAATATCCAGTACGTACTTCTCCAGTCTCTTGCTCTTTCTAATTCGTTAAAACGGAACTTTTCCAAAAACTCTTCATCCTGGAAACGTCATGAGATTCAGATCTTTTCAGCATCCCAAGATGGATCTGTTCCTTGGTATCATCCCTAGTTGCTGAGATCACTCAAAAGATTCTGGAAAATTCTCCCTGCGAACGTCAATACTAGACGGTATTAAACGTAATAAACAAAGTGAAACGGTGAAATTTCATTTATTCGGTTAGTGTAGTTTAGGGATACAGGAAACTAGTTTAAAATAAAAACAAATAATAACATGTAAACTAGCGATTAAAAAAATATGAGAAGTTTAACTTACTAAGTTTGATTTTGAAATAGGAAGCTTTGTCTATCAAGTATTTCATTGAACTGTCCAATGTTTAGGCGTTGGACTGAAGGAGCCCGGGTTCAATTCTCGGCTGTTTTTTCCACGATTAGGGGGAAAAAATTTGAGTAGGGTTCACGCAGTCAAATGGGTATCGGGTTTCTTACTCGGGGGTTAAAAGCGGGTGGCCGTCGGGAATACTTTCCGAACTTAACTAGTACCGTTGGTCGAGAATCGCTGGAGCCTAAGCCTCCGGAACACCCAAGGCCCGTTGCCGTACAGATTTAACCTTTTAGTCTATTTTAAGTTCATTAAACTTAACTGCATCAAAAAAACATAATTTTATAAAGGGTCAAGTTATTAAAACTTAATACAACGTTTTGTATTATTTGTCTTTCTTGCCAAAGATATTATCATTAGTAAAAACCTTGATTTCTGTTGATTCAATCTAAAATCTGAATACATAGAATTTCCATAATTTTCCTCTTTTTATTAATCCTGTAAAGAAAGTTCTTCATTTTGAATCTGATGATAAAAAGAGGGAAATTATAGAAGCTCTATGTATTCCGATTTTAGATTGCATCAATAGAAATGAAGGTTTTTACTATTGATAATATCTTTATATCTTTGGCAAGAAAGGCAATTCGTCACTTAAATAATACACAATGTTGTATTAAGTTTTAGTAGGCAGTTATATTATTGTAATAATTTCAATTATTAGTTTGTTTTCCTTTAAAATTGTTGTGCTTGTATTTCTCGTTAATGTTATTCCCTTTTTGTTATGTATTTATGTTTTCTTTTCTGTTTTGGGAATTTTTATTTTGAATTTTTAGCTTGATAAAGAAGTTGCCGTAAAGACTGAAAATTCTCCCCTTTGTAATATTATGGGTTTTTTTTTTTGGTGAAGTAAGTAACATGGTTATGACTAAGTCTTTGTTGTATTTTTAAATTCATTTGCCGAAAATATCTGTTTCAGAATGGCATAGATCAAAATCTCCTTAACTAAGCAGATAAGTAAAAGATATTTTTTTCTTTCTATGAACATTCCGAAATTGATATAGCATGCCTCTTTGAGTCTCATAATGAAATTCATTCTGCATTTTCACTTCTGTCTACAACATAGTGAGTTCAGGGCTAGATTTAGGCTTCATACAACCAGTGTAGTTGAAGAGATACCAAATTTCAAATAAGCAGATCTCTTGTATCCACACGAAAGGAAACAGAAAATTGAATAATGGAAAGTAATTTATGCCAATTGTGAATTTGGAAGAAGAAAAACAACAACTGTAGACTCTAATAGTACAAGGAAATCAATCCACGATTATTCATTGACCCAGAAACTTTTAATAATATTTTAAATTGTATATATGAAATCTTCCAATTCCAATGCCATAAAGTTGTCGTTAACATTTGACTGTGCACAAAATAGATCTTCAACTAAGAAATAACAATTTCTGCAAAAGCAATATCTTCAAAATGCAGAATAAAACACAGTAAGTAGAACTTTCTTCACAATTAATTGTGAAAATATTGCTTTAGCCACGTAGATACTTCAGAACACGACTTAGCGGAACAAAATAGAACCCGAATTTTTTTTTTTTTTTTTTTTATATTAAAGATTAAGAGTTATGAGATGTCTTGTTTTTATTCCCGACATTCTTCATGAAGACATGTAAAGAATGTTAGATGGAATTTTCATTTGCTCACAATTTCTATTATCAAATCGTTCTTCATACACATATGGTGGTTATTTCATTATTAGGAAACAATAATAAAACAGTATAGTCTCAACTTAATGGTCATACCAACTGAATCTTATTTTAAAAGATTACTAGTCGGCTACCCGTCGCTTCGCTCCGGAAGCCTCCGCATATGTAACGAAAACAACTTTTTATTTATTAAAAAAACACACATACATAAATTACATCAAGTAAACTAAAACTACAATTTTTAATTTAATTTTTGATGTTTATATTCTGTCAATCCACGACTGCTTTTAGAACCAGCGTGTGAATCATATATCTATGATATATTTTTATTTTTTATTGAGATTAGAATGTAGTTCTCGTGGTCTAATGGCTAAGACGTCTAACTTCGGAGCAGAAGGTTGCATGTTCGATTACCGTAATGAATTTGTAGAAATTATTTCTATTTTCACAAATTACAACAATTGCACCAGACAGACAGAGAAATAAAAGCTTTTAGTAATATAGATATACTTTTCAGTGGTTTTTGAGTTACAAATCGTATTGGTTTCTAAGTTATAAATAGTGATTTTTCAGTATTTTACCTAATAGAAATAGTGCTTCTTTCTTTCTTGACTCTTTTTTTAATTACAATTGATACCTTTCAGTGGTTTTTGAATTCCAAATAGTGATGATTTTTGAGTTACAAATAGTGATTTTTCAGTATTCTACCTAATAGAAATAGTGCTTCTTTCTTTCTTGACTCTGTTTTTTATTCAAACATCTCCCGTGTACACGTGCTTGTTTTTCAATATCACATAGAATTTGGTGAAGTAAGAATATTATTATATTTAAAATATTCCAACATTTCGGCAATTATAGTTCTAATTGTCAATTTCGAATTAAAAATAAACAGACGGATCGGAAATAAATAAAAAAAAATCTTGAGATTCAAATAACAAAAAGGTTGAATTCATTCCTTATTGATTGGGGGAAGGGGGAAGGACACATAAGTCAAAAACAATATAAAGTGAGTTGTAGTCGCCTTGGCCTAATGGATAAGACGTTTGACTTCGGATCAGAAGGTTGTAGGTTCGATTCCTGTCGCGGACGTTTCATTGTAAAAATTATTTCTAATTTCCATTCGCTCAGGAAATTGCGCCGGACAGAGGGACAGACAGAGAAATAAATAATTTTAGTAAATTAGATGCAGATTCTTTTGTCTGGTCAATTTCAGTTAATCAAGCAATTAACTTAATCTGACGTTGATTAAAATCTTGGTATCACTATTCTTATTTAAAAACACGACTAATTTGAGTAAGCATGCAAATCACGAATGGCAGTAACATATTTACAAAAATACAAGTTTTGGTTGCTTTTTTTAATTTTTTTTTTATTATATTTCAGAAGTCTTTATTTCGATCCCTAAATCAGGATCCCGAAATTTCGTGGAGACAGTGTATAAATAAAGATTGTTGAGATTACTTGGCTCTAATGGGCGTTTTATTTACCCTTAATTCGTTTGTTAAGTAATCCATTCCTTTGAAGCAGTCCTTATATCGATGTCAGGATCTTAATCCTAGATTTTCCTATATATATGTATTGAGTTGGCCAAAAAGTTCGTTTGGTTTTTACGTAAAAATATTTCTTTTATTTTCACTTAAAAACGTCTTCAACGGTTGGTTCGTTCCACTATCTTCTGCCATCTTTCAGGCAACTTCATAATTCGAATTTTATCTTTTTCAGCAAAAAACTGTTCCAGATACCTTTGGTGTCTTCCAAGGTATTGAATTTTTTCCATTAAGAGAATTTTGTAAAGACCGAAATAAATGGAAATGTCTGGTGAATACGGTGGATGAATCAGAACTTCCCAGCCAAGCTGTAACAGTTTTCGCCTGGTCATCAAAGAAAATGCGTTCTTGTATGCTTATTTTCTTCCATCTTCGATATTAAATTGACGACACAAAATTAATCAATTTTGATAAGTTTAAATGCACGATGATATGACAGCTGTCACAATGCAGTCTAACAAAATGGTGTTGATGACGTTGAAGACACCTAGCGCTAGTAGAGCCAACGTACGCAAAAAAAAACCGAACGAACTTTGGCTAACCCAATGGTCTATTCCTATAATCTTTGTCAATTATCATAACTGGTGACAGCTAATTCATATTTTCCTTAAAACGTAAAAATCTTTAATTTCTTGCGTAATCCTCAATCCTTCAATATCATGTCTTTTTGAGAGAAAGATTTTACGTGCGCTGTTCATAATTCTGTAGATCAAAGGAATAAGCCGGCACACCAGATTAAAATGAATTAAATTTAATAACTGAATAAAGTAAAGAGAAGTACAACCCGGCTTCGGTTATATTCTAATCATCTTCATAGATGTACTTGAAGATGGTTAGAATATAACCGAAACCGGGTTGTACTTCTCCTTACTTTATTCAGTTATTAAATTTAATTCATTTTAATCAGGTGTGCCGGCTTATTCCTTTGATCTACAGAATCATGTCTTTTTGTTGATGAACATTTTTGTCAGTTGCGTTAGTATATACCCTATTGGAGATTTAATATAGAAGTTATGAGGCTTAACATATGAGAACCTTTAAAATATAATAATTGAGAATTACTTTAATAATAGTTTACAGGAGTGGGTTGATTAACTTTCGAAATGATAAACATGAAGTCTTTTTTTTTTTTTTTTTTTTTTTTTGTGAATTGATGCAATTTACCAACAAGGTCTTCAGTCTCCTCACAAGCAATTGCTTAGTGCTAGACAGCTTGACTCGTATTTCTGTACACAATGGTTGAGTCTAAAAATTAAGCTGACATATGCTTTCTTTCCCTTAGGTTGCCTTAACAAAGAGTAGTGATAATTAAAATTCATGGTCATGGTCCTGTAGCAAAGATGCATCAACGGTACTAGTAACCATCTAACACTGTCTTTAGAAATCTGAGATGGACTGAAGTTGACCTTTCAAAAATTAGCTTTCATTTTTTAACACTGTTATGAAAAAAAAAAATCTTTGTAAGATGAAGTTAAAATATATTAGAAAGATAATATTAACAAGAATTAACAATGTGAAATCAGATCTTAGATTCGTAGTTAGTTACCTAAACGCAGATACTGATCTAGTCAGCTGATGTTCAGAGGCTGCTAAATCCAAAGAGCTATTAGATGATTGCAAAAAAAGATTAAAAAAAAAAAAGATGTGTTTGAAATGCAGTTGAGAGCGGTTGAAACAGATAGTTATCGCATCAATATCATCTTAAATTAATAAACCATCCTTGAAGCCGCAAATGTTTTTTCTCTGTTTTTAAACTAAATAATGATAAGCTGCTTTCTTATCACAGTGAAGAGAGCTCAGATCAACTCGAGCGATATCTCTGTTTTTCGTAATTATTTCTTTTAGGTTCTATCTCAAGGAATAATACTAACATACACAATAAAGAATATGGTAGAAAATCATTTGATAACATCTGAAAACACTACAGAATGACGTAATTAACTTCCTTCCAGAAGTTAAAGCGTAATTCATTGAATTGTCGGTGTCGTGGGGGTCTCCGAATGTTGCTAACGGAGTTGAGTAATCCGATATCGTCGCGCCATAAACTAATGTCGACAAGCAGTCTGAAGCAGCAATAAAAACTATTAAAATTATTGAACTTTGCACTTCATCAGAACGGCTTCAAGAGACGCACGCCTAGAGCTCGTGTTGTACACACCCACTCACTGGGCAAATTCCCCGTCCGACTAAAGGGAATAGGTATTACGCAAGTTGTACCCACTTGAAGCTGAGATTGATATAAGAAGTCATAAAGGACAAAAACTACGTCTCTTTCTTCACTTATAAGGCTTCTACTGTACAAAAGGATAATTTCTTTTTCCAATTAATTTATTTATTTTAATTAAACAAAACAGATTTGATCATTGATGATCATTCTTTTCAATTTATTATTTATATTTATGCGTTTATTTCATTTCAGTTTGATCTTTCGTTGTTATAATAATATTATTCGTCCAGTGACGTGCCTTTTTAATTATCAACTTATTAATTCTTTTTGTTTTATATACTGCGTCATTAAATTAGAAATACAGTCATTTTAAGAATACTGGGTAAATCCAACTGAGGAAGGGTAATAACTCAGAAACAGGCTGTCTTGTATTCCCGGTATCAGAAATTCAAAAAGTAGCTGAATGATTGTTATTTGTTGTGTTTTTATCCCTTCGTTTTTTATTTTCTTATTTATCAAAATATTTTTTATGCTAATCTTTGTATGAAGATATTATTACATTGTTTTTAATTAATGATGATATAAAAAATTAATGCTTATGCTTCATTATCTTAAAGTCAACTAACTTCGACTTTATTTGTCTGTAAGTATTTTTTGTATTACGTCGCAAACTAATGCGCCAAGATTATGATTATGCTTCTTTTTCTCTTTTTTAATTCTCATCCTTTTCGCTAGTTTAATTAGTAAAATAGTCGGTTATACATTCTTTCTTTTTTTTTAATCAGTACTTCTTTTATTTACGGAATTTCAGTCTTTCTTCAATTATTACTATTATTTTTTTTTAGATTCCCATCCCTAAAAGCTCTAGAATCAAAAAAGAGGTATTAAGGTAAAAGTGTCCAGAACACTAATACCATACAAGAACAAAAATTGAAATTTGATGGTTGAAAATATTCTATTATTACAATGAAATAATGCTATTAATTTTTTTTCCTTCATTGAAAATCTCAGAGAAATATTATTACAACTTTAATATAATTTTTCAATTTATTCACTACGAGCTGTGCCCCGCGGTGACACCTGCGTTAAATTCGGCCCTCTCGGTAATGTACGGTTCTCGTCGTGCGGCCAAGCCGCTCCGTCGCCGCCGCCGCACCCGTTGGTTGACGTTTATGTTTACTGCTCCGCTCCTATTGGTCATAGCATGATGTTGTACAGCCTATAACCTTCCTCAATAAACGGGCTATCTAATGCAAAAAGAATTTTTCAAATCGGACTGGTAGTTCCTGAGATTAACGGGTTCAAACCTACAAACTCTTCAGCTTTATATATTAGTATAAGATTGTGATCCCATTGGTCGCTTTCTGAGATTTCTGAAGAAAAGTTAAGTTTTCTTGGATTTTTTTTAATTGTAGTTTTATGTCAGAGTTATGTGTGTTTGTGTGACTTAACCCCAGATCCATTTTTCGAATTATTAGTCATAGAGCTGTACTCTATGGTAGAGTAATTTATGCCGCTGTCATTTGGTTAACTATCCAGGGGACGCACTTGTAAGATCAGATTTTTGCCTCCTATGGAGAGAAACAAACACAAGAAAAAAGAAATATCCAAGCTCCAAGCAGGGATTCGAACCTAGATTCAGACGTATTAGTGAGGCCGTCCCCTTGACCACAAAACTGTGCCCGAACGGCTGTTATGAAATCAAAAAATAAATAAACAAATAAATAAATAAACCAAGTCCCATATAACAATTATGTGACTTATTGGATTTTAATATTGTAGAAAGGATAAATTTTATAATACAGCCATAGAGTAACAATGAGAAAAAAAAATATATAGTTCTAATTCGATTTTGTACTAACTGATATGTAGGCCCATCTAATTTATTAACAGGTTGTTTTTAATATAATCAAAATATTTAAAATTGCAGTTATTAATAAAGAAATTATAATAAATTACGAACACTATTTTAAAATTATTCTAACTTATTAAAATTTGTATTTATTATTTATTTTAAATGTTAATTTTAAATGTGTAGATTGTTGATAAAAGGAAAAAGCGTTCTTAATGAGGACATGTTTTGTTCATAAGTGCACCAGCCAAAAATAGTCCATAACCATCAGTGACGTCATAGAATGACGTAAGAACGTTTCAAAGAGAGGAATATTTGAAGAAATCGAATCATGACCCGTTCAAGAACTATCCCTCACTCTCAAAAAAAAAAAAAAAATAGAAGCATCCGAACTAATACTTCTTCTTTTTTTGAATGTCAGAATGTCAGGGTAAGAAAGATAAAAAAAAAAAAAGTAGAAGCGAATAAAAACATGTACGATAGCGTACACGAGACTATTGCAGTAGGGATCCATCTTAAGATTATTTACTTAACAGGCACAGGTATTACAGTTTTAAAGAACAAAATAGATTTCCTTTGATGCAATTTATTTGTTTTATTTAATAAAACATTTTATATTTAAATTTATTGCCTGTAAAAGAAACTGAATACAGATAAACTTTTAAATGGTGGACGAAATGGATAAATTTCTTGAAAAATAAAGATTCACAATAAATTTAGTTTTTAAAATGTTTATCGAACTTTGTATATCAATAGAAGATGAAAAAGATAGAATTATTATTAAAGATAGGATGAAATGGATGAAATATCATGAGAGTGGCATGCTCAATAAATTTCATATTTTTTGTTTGTTTATTTATTTAACTTCTAATATTAAGAACTTAATACTACATCGGAAGCACAGTGGTGTCTCAAAGGAAAAAATACACAATGAAAAACTCACCAATGAAAAATTAGTGAGAAAATTCATGTGCCAGCAGTGCGCAGGCCTCATGTTCCAGGATGTCACTTGTAAATAATTTGGTCTCACCCATTGTTATTATTTATTATTCAAATGCGCAGTTTGAATTTTTATGCTTTAAAAAAATTCATTGAGGCCTGAGCACTGCTGGCACATGAATTTTCTCACTAATTTTTCATTGGTGAGTTTTTATTGTTCATTTTTTTCTTTTGAGGCACCACTGCGCTTCCGATGCTCATTCATATTAGCCTCAGTACGGAGACCTCGTTGTTTTGCTGGTGACTACTCCTGGCTGATAATCGCCAAAGAGCGTGAAACAGCTGTTCCAGGGTGTCACTTGGTAAAGAATTTGGTTTCACCCAATGTTGTTTATTAAGAACTGTATGTCTTTATATCGGTAATAATTATCGTTATTTTTTTTCACTTAAGTTTTTATTCAGACCGATCTAAGACTTGCATTTAAGTTGTAAAATGGGTTTTTTTTTTTTTAATGGTTTGTCGTTTTGATGAAATCTGTTCTGTCATATAACTTTCGCTAGAATGGGGTTTCTTTCTGACTGTCGTTAAATGTTAACTGATTCCAGCCTCCCAAGTCGTAAAAGCTGCATTTTTTCCATATCTGCATGGATATATACATACCGGTACTTTATAGGATTTTTTTTTTTTAAACTTAAATAACGATGAGAGATTTAACCATCAACTTCAAATGTCTTGGGTATTAAGACGCTTTTTGTCTTTCCATTTTTAAGATTTTCATAAAATGTTGAAAACACGGTACGTCTCTCCATCCAGTGATCCGTGTACTGGATGTCTACTTCTTTAGTCTACTTCTTTCGAATGTTTATTGGTGAAAGCAGAATAATAAATGCTACGGTTTACCGTGTGCGATCTTCTTTAATTTGTATTTTCATCTTTGGCCCTTGATTAAGAATTCCTACATCACACATATGCTATGATTTGACACTTGTTGTTACTTGTAATAATTCTCCTCCAGTCGCATCAATTTCCGACGACGACGAATAACGTTAAACGGAATGTTAAAAATTCAACTCAAAGGACTATCTGTGGTACTTCCTGTTGATTTAAAATGAGATTACGAAAAAGTGTAGTTTCCTACTGCGACTTCCTAATATAATTTTTCAGTGCAGAGACTAATATTGCGAACATGGCAGGGATTAAATCTTGGTAAACAATTGCTCTGAATTGAAAATATCAAACTCTGACCAAAGATAAGGTCCAAAGTTCAAAGTCCAAAGTCATCTTATTTTTCTTTTAATTTGTTGTGACCAAACGGCCAGAGGTTTAAAAGGATATTTAAAATTAATAAATTAGCCTACTAAGAAAGCTAATTTAAGACAGTGTTTTAATTCAAGGAATTTCGTGTATCCTCAAGGATTTTTTTTTTTCCATATTTTTTAGTTTCAATAGATATTTGTTTAATTTTAATATATCTTTTAGTAAAGAAATGAGGAAAGGGCTAACAAAAAATTACGCATATACGCACTTTCCACTATACGTAAAAAAATATATTTGGGCAAACATATTTTTTCTGTTAAAGCTATCGTAAGAAGGGATAGGATTTTTTTATTATTTATTTGTCAAATAAATCAGAGGAGGCTAAAGGAGGCTAAAGGGGTTGTGGCCAAGAGTTGTCAAGTTTCGGGGGCTGTAAGATTTTTTTGAGAAAATTGAGATTACCGATTTAAAAAACTGATTACAAGAGAAATTTAATGATTACAATTTACGATTTTAAATTGTTAAAAGGATTTTTTATTGTGTGGATTAAATTCAACGATTGCTACGAAAATCCAAGGTCACACGTGTTTCAAAAAGTTTAAAAATAAATATATGAATAAATAAATATATGCAATCAAACAACCCTTCCCCATGTTCAACTGATGACGTTGTGGTGAATACACATCGAAACTGTCCTGCTTGTAATGTATTTTTAAAATTTTCTTACTAATTTTTAAATTTAATTGGACAACTTTTCTTAAACATACGTGACCTTGGATTTTCGTCGCAATTTATGATCTTAATAAATTTAAAGTGAAAAAAAAATTTACATTTGCAAATGAATTTTATTCTAACTTCGTAAAAACAAAATTCGTGGTAATGTGCCGAGTCTTAAAAAATAACGGTTCAATTACCAGCGGGTCATATTTTTCTTCTTTTTTCTGTGTGTGTATGCTGGCCGGGTAATTGAACCAATGTGGACTATGTCATTTCAGCAAAAAAAAAAAAAAGCCAACCGTTTCTGTTTAAAAATAATAAAAAAGCTGTTTAAATAATAATAATAATAATAATAATAATAATAATAATAATAATAATAATAATGCTCGAGTTCACAAAATCCTCAAAACACAACTCAACGCCAGAAATAAAATTAAAGCTATCAACACTTTTGCCGTTCCCACACTAACATATTCGTTCGGCATAATTCCATGGACAAACACCGAACTCGAAGCACTACAACGCGCCAACACGCACTACATTCACGAAACACAACATGCACCACCCCAAGTCCGCTACGGAAAGGATGACTCTTCCCCGCAAGGAGGGAGGCCGAGGACTCATCAACCTCATCACCCTACACGAAAAACAAGTACAAACACTTAGGGAACATTTCCACCAAAGAGCAGAAGACTCCTCACTTCACTCAGCCATTGTCAAGGCTGACATACTCCTCACACCCCTGAACCTCGAAAACTCTTCTCCAACACTCACCACCCCTGACACCCACACTCAGCAGCTGCGTGAATCATGGGCTCGTAAGGAACTCCATGGCAGACATCATCACGAACTCAGCCAGCCTCATGTCGACATGGAAGCGTCGAACAGATGGCTGACGAGTGGTGAGCTGTTTGGGGAGACCGAAGGGTTCATGATCGCAATACAGGACCAAGTCATCTCCACACGCAACTACAAGAAACACATTCTACACGATGCAAACACACATGACGACAAATGCAGGAAATGCCACACTACGCATGAGACGATCGACCACGTAATATCAGGCTGTCCCCTTCTCTCTCAAACAGACTACCTCCACCGACACAATCAGGTAGCGTCGATCGTTCATCAACAACTAGCACACAAACATTCACTTATTAAGAGCACGGTCCCGTACTACAAGTACATACCACAAAGCGTATTAGAGTCACCCTCATATAAACTATACTGGGACCGCCCCATTCACACAGACAAAACCATACATCACAACAGACCAGACATCACACTTGTTGATAAGGTCAACAAACAGACCTATCTAATTGATATTGCAGTGCCTATCAGCAAGAACATGCAGAAAACTCACGCAGACAAGATCAGTAAATACACTGATCTAGCACACGAGCTCCAGAAGCAGTGGAGGCAGGATCGAGTACGTATTGTACCCATCGTTCTGTCTGCCACTGGTCTGGTGCCTCACACATTGCACCACAGTCTCAGCACACTAGGACTTCACAAAAACACTTATGCACAACTGCAGAAGGCTGTGGTACTCAACACTACACGCATAGTTAGGAAATTTATGGACACAAGCACACATCCCTAATCATTCTTGCACACATCTTTACACTTGGCAGTATGTGCTTTGGTCCTTGACCCGCCATATTGTTTTTGCTGGGGAAACCCAAGGTTTGAAACATACAAACATAATAATAATAATAATAGGTTTCTGGCTAAAACTTGTATCAACTAAAGGCTCCAGTCAGCGAATTTTTGACTGTGTTTCAAAATGTGAATAATAATAATAAAATATTGCCGAATACCTGATTCTAGTGCCAGGTCCGGATAATTTACTTGTCAAAAACGACTAGACTAACTATCGCGTAAATTGTCGGATTCTCAATCCTTTCCAACTTTTCAACTGATTAATTTTCCATAGCCTACTTGCTCAGAGTAACAACGGATTTAGGCTGGGAATTATAATTGTAAAATCACTCGAACCACTTGTCTTCCACAACATTTTGAAAAAACATTGTATGGAATATTTTTTATTTTGGAAGTCAAAAGGCGGTAAACTTATAAAAGCAAAAAAAGTCAAAATCCGCCCCTGAAATAAAGGCTCTGGAAAAAAAAATATAAGGCCATTTTTTTTTTTTTAATTAAATTCATTTTTAATTCTCTAAAATTACTTTCTGACAATTAAAATATAAAATGAGTAATGATTTTGTAATCTATGTATAAATAACCCATAAAATATAGTAGTAATTATATAATCAAAATCAATTTGGACTCTACGCCCTCCCCTTCGCTATTTTTTTTTTCTTTCCTAAACCCACCAAATGTTATGTTTGCTATCACGCGTTCAACTCATTGAGAAGTCATCCACTGTTTCGTCAATGGAGCGACGAGATAAACCTCTGTCCCACTCATGGGACGGAGATTATATCTGTCTGACTTTCGACCTCAAATCAGTGGGTTGTCTCAAAGACTTCTTTTTCTTTTTCCAGTCGCTACAACCTCCCAGACGAAGATGGAAGCATCGCAGATAGGAACCGCGTTTGTCGTTCTCGTCGCAGCCGGGATCGTCCTCTGCAGTCCAGGTAGGAACACCAATGGGATTTACGCTACTCTTAAATTGACTTATATCTGAATAGAAATGCAAATGCTGTGGAAAGAAAGAATAACGGGATCGAATAATAGTGTTTTGTTTTTTTTTGAGTGCGCGCGCTTGTGTTTTTTTTTATATTGCTGGGTGAAGTGTTTGTGCAGTCAGGAGTCTGATGTCTGAGTTACAGCAGATTATCGCGTAAAAGAAGTGGCGGTTAGAGCTTAAGTGTCGAATTAGGAAATAGAGAACAGTTACAATTTAACTTTACTGATTTCTTTTCTGCTTATAAATCAACTGAACTTTTTTCGCATAATGTAACGTAAATCGATTATTTTTGCTTTATGAAGAAATTTAAAAAAGTTTTTGGATTTAAATATATGTACATTTAAAGTATGAAACACTCATATTTTACACTTTTATATAAATATAAAGGAATAGCTAATATATAAAGGGTAGATCTACTAATTATATATAAAAAAAAACAATAGAAAGTTCTTTTTATATATAAATTATGTGTGTGTATAAATATGTAAACTATAGGGGGTAATATTGTCCTGGGGTAATACGTCACCTGACGAAGGGGTCGAACTTGGATCACGCAACATGTAGTGAAGATTTTTTTTAAGTGTTAGGTCCAATTGTAAATATTAATCACACGGATATAAAGGAAAATATGGGATAATTCTTACTAATAAGACGAATGGTCTAATATATATATATATATATATATATATATATATATATATATATATATAAAGTTTATTAACAAAAATTTTAGGCTATAGTCTTAAATGAGTCTCGCTGGAAAATATGAACTGCATTCGACTCGATTTTTTTTATTATTGAATTTTGACTTTTAATATATGAATAATAATAGTTGATTAGAAGGAAATGCAACTTAATAATTTAAAAAAAATAATATACCAAACTTTATAAGAAAGAAAAGTATATAGGCTTAATGAGATGATGGCTTTGAAAAACCACGTTTATTTGTAAAACAGGATGAGATTCTGAAGGTGCCGATGCAGGAATATTTCATGGCGCCTACAAATCTAAATCTACAAGCAAAAAAAAGAATTTCCCGGATTAAAAAAAAAAATGTTCTTCCTTCAATCATCTTTGTTTGTTTATTTGATTCAGAAGCAGTAAATGAGACGTATAAAATATCCTAAACCGATTATTCAAGTCAGCAATCAGATCTGCATTTGTAATGAATAAAAGTCATTGGCCTTTCAAAAATAAAATAAAAAAAGTCTAATGGGTTAATAGTCTTAAGAGTTGAAGAGGAAGAAAAAATTGCAAACTATTACCAAAATAAAAAATGACGAAATTTGTATGGTTAAACTAAAATTAAGTTGTGTAATCCTTGAATATTAATATCTTGCAAAATCGGCTTTTTATGTTAATAAAAAAAAAAAAAAAGTTAAATTCGTTAAAAAAAATTGTTATGTGATTGAAAATATTAATTGTTCATTTGAATCCTTTTCAGTAATTTGTTTTAAAAATTCATAGATGAATGTGAACAAAAAAAAATTACATTAGGTAGTATTAAATACTCAATGACTTTTATAGGCTTATTTGTAGGTTATTATTCTAATAAGAAAATAATCTTAGAAAGGTGAAAGGCAGAGCGGTCTTTTCCGGGTGGTCTGTATCTTTGAAGGAATTGTAACTATATCGAGCTAGTGTTGTACGTAACGGGAAGAATTCATTTTTCTCCTTCAGAGAAAGGTCAGAGGATTACGTCTTTTTTTTTTGTTTATGACCGGAACTGCGAATCTGAAATCATTTTGGTCTCTAAGAGAGTCACTGACAGACAGACCTAATAAAAGCGAACGTGTTCTCGTTGAATTTACAGGCTGGTATTATACTTTACTGAGACCACTAAGAATCGTACTGAAAGGAGACTTAATCTGAAATTTAAAAATAAAAATCTGAAAAATCATTGTGTTAAAAAAAAAAAAAACTGACTTTGATCTCTCTATGGTCTTTCTGGGGATGGAGTTATCAAAGCAGTCAACATAATGGCCGCCGTTCCGTCGTAGCTATTCAACAAACGAATAAGATCCGGATTTTCTTAGATAAGGGTATATTGAAGACCATGCTATAAAGAGTATTTTCATCATACAGACATAATTAAGGGTTAAAGTGTTCTATTATTTTAATATGAAACTCCGTTCTTATTTGGGACAGATTTTGATCATGTTTTTAGTCATTAGAGCTTACCTACGTCTATATATATATATATATATATATATATATATATATATATATATATA
>JAFIDM010003189.1:35947098-35978745 GCA_023159025.1 Thereuonema tuberculata | reverse complement strand
TATATATATATATATATATATATATATATATATATATATATATATAAAAACCCGAGCCCTAATAATAACTGGAAAATACGAGAACAACCTCTCCCTTAAATCTACCCTCTAACAGCAGTTATTTTCAGCTCCCCAATTTATTTTAAAGTGTTTATCTGTATGTTTCATTTTTGCTGTCTTGCTATTCTAGGTTGGACAAACTTTTATCTGGTTGACAATAACAATGACGTGTGAATATGATTAGATTCAATGATGAATCAAGGACCCCGATGTAACATTTCGATGCCAAACATTTGAAATCTAGTTTTTTTTTTTTTTTTTTTAAAGTTGCATATCTACATTTACGATGCAAAACGAAAATCAAATTCCCGCTTTCAAAAATTTCCATGTTGTATTTACTAGAAGCATTTAGTTTTTCATTTAATTTTAATTTTTTATTATTATTATTAGATAGATCAAGTAAATGAAATTTAAATTTTCGTCTTACGCAAAGGATGTAACGAATTTTTAATGCAGGAGATTGTAAAATAAACCCAAACTGATATGGACAAGTGATTTAAAAATTCGACTAAACACACTTACAAATGAGACATATACTTAAAAGCACGTTACATGTTGCGGAAACCCGTGACCGGCTCTCTTCGTCAGACTACAGTACAAAAATACTATTTCAGTCTGACGACGAGAGCCGGTATCGGGTTCCGCAACATGTAACGTTCTTTTAAATGTATGTCTCATTTTTAAGTGTGTTTAGTCCAATTTTTAAATTATTCTCTCACTTTTATTATGTAATGGACAAGTGTTTTTCCCGTGGATTTGGGACTCAATGGCTGAATTAAAACAAAAAGCTGCGTCGAATCATGCTTTTGTGCTCTATAATTTCTACCTACAAATTACAAGAATTATTAGTCAATACTCAGCTGAATTACACGTGTTGTATACACATACACATACAGACAGACACTACTGTTTCACCATTATATCTATCTCAAGCCATAAGAAAGCGAAACTACCTTTAAAGACTTTAAATTATGTCTATTTCAATAAAACAAATTCATGAAATTTACGCCGGACAAAATGTATACTTGAACTATCCATAGAAAATATTTCTTCGTTCTGTATAAATAAATGTATATTTCTACAAAAAGTTAATTGTCTTGTTTATGGTCCCTTGCTCACTATAGACTATTCCTTATATAGTTGCATTTTTCCATCTTATTTTTGGTCCTGTTAAGTCATCCTTACTGCATATAGATATCGAGTTTTAGTTTTTTCAGTGCCCATAGACTCCAATTTAATTCTTATTTACTACCAGTTCTTTTAATAATATCAAGTTCTAAAGAAAGTTCTCGGAAAAGCCTAACATGGTTTTTAGGAACGTAATATACTGCTAATAGTCGGTGACGTAAACTTCCCAAGTGCTGTAGGTGAGGTAAGGTGTTGGGATATTCATATAAACTGATGAAATAGGTACTCCATGCTTTGTCTGACAAGAATCGGCTGCAATGCTACTCCATTGCCATTGCTTTGCATGAACAGGAAAGACAGAATGTTTTCTTTGCATAGATTGGTCATGAGTGACGAAAAGTGGCTAATGTACGTGAATGTTATCCACAAAAGGTCCCGGATAAAGAAGGTCGGTAAGGTACCCCTGCATGGAAGGAAATCTGAGTTGTTAGTGGGATTGTTGTTCTGCGATACACTATGAACTGTTACCACTAAACAAAAACATCACAGCTGATACTTACATCCACCAGTTGGAAACTCTCCATTCTGCAAGAAAAGCGCCCAGCGTTACTTAATCGACGTGAGGAAATGTTCCAGCAGGACAACGCACTTCCACGTATCGCTTTATGGACACAGCAAAATTTAAAGGAGCTTGGAGATTGTCTAACCCACCGTATTCATCAGATTTTGCCCCATCCGATTTTTATCTCGTCTTTGTCGAAGTTTCTTGATGGAAAGAACTTTGCTAACGATGACGAGGTGAAAACGATGCCTTGATGACTTCTTCACCTCCCGAAGACCGAACTTCTATCGAAATGGGGTATTTCAGCTCACAGTCTAGTGAACTAACGTTATCAGCTTCAATGGTGGCTACCTGGATACAGTGTTGTGAAGCGGATGTGCCGGTTTGTCCCAGATGCTTAGAATTTTCCGAGAACTTTCTTTACAACCTAATAACTCTTTCTTTATATAGCACGGCCGAAAACAAACGACACTGAACAATTTGACCACAAGAAACGTGGCACTACGTAGGCGATTGTTGTATTCGGAACAGGAATGATTGTGGATTTGAGATTAATCAGTGTTGCTGTGAAAATGGTACGAACTACCGAAGAGAAAGTGTTAATTGCGAAGTACTATTTTCGATCATCCGGAACAGGCCGTGGCAATGGACCTAGCCTACTACATATTGCCGTTGGAATTCGGGAGCGTTTTAACCGTCTAGCACCCACGAACAAGGTTATGCTATCCGTCGTCGATAAACCGGAAGTGTATTCACACAGTGGAAAGGTTGCACCAGCCGTCCCATAACAGTAATAACGAATGAAAATCGCTGCTGCTTACTGCCTATGAGTACACATTGAACATGCATTTGTCGACAACTATCGTTGATTATTCTTTCAGTTGCAGCGTTTTCTGTTCAAAATGGTTGTGTCGTTTGTTTTGGGCCATACTGTAGTTGATATAGTTTCTCCAGGATAGTTCTTGTTTGCGGAGTTGAATATATTCCTGTGTTCTTTTCTTCTCTGCTCCAAACTCTCAGACGCTTTCTGATAGGCTTGTCTTATGGTTATATGCAAAACCTATTTGGGAATTGATAACTTTGCTTGATTAAAAGGTCCATTACAGATCAGATGTGTTTTTCCTTCTAATATTGTTGATTAAAGATTGTCCTAAATTATTTCAGCGAACGCCGTTTTAAAAAAAGTTTAGTTTACGAAACAGACAAGAAAATCAAAACCATAAAAGAAAATTTCGATTACATTTTTCATTTTGTTGAAATGCTATTAATGTAATATAACAGTAAATAGGCTAACTGTAATGACATTTTTTATAAAATATACAAGTAAAAGCTTTTCACTTTACAGTAATAAAAAAAATCTAAATCAACTGAAGAGAAAATTGTCATTTTGAATTTAAGATTCAAAATCTTATGTTTATTGTTTGCTTTATTCGAAGAACACGTAATTTTCTTCACATACTCTTAACATTACATCTACTTATCCTTTAATTATGTCAGGGAAAACAATTGGCCATCGACTGTCTACTATATTTTATTCCTGGTGTGCAGTGAAGCGATTTGTTTATTTACTATTTTTGAATGCATCTGATAAAAGAATTAAAGTTTCTTAAAATAAGTTAGTTTTCTTTATTAAAATATTATTTCAATATTACTAACCACCAGAAAATCAAAATAAATTAAGTGTTTAATTTTACTAGTTTAAAAGACAAAAATTTAAAATGGTCTTTAATTTCGATCAACAACATTTTAAAATGCAAATTAATAAAGATAAATTAAAAGACAAGTTAATTAAACAAATGAGGTATTCAAATTAACGAATAGTTACATATGCTCAAAATGTTGATAATCATAGATTATTAAAAGAGGGATCCTATGGTTTATCCCATCCCGATGGATTGGCTCTGTGATCTGTACTTCATCCATTATGGCTAGCGATAGTAAGAACCTATATCTCCTATGCTTTCGAATTTATTTGAGGATACAACGTTATTCTTTAACTTTTATAATACTAAACATTCCGTAAATTATATTTTTTGAGTGATTTTTTTTTTTTTGAAAATAATCTTTTAAATAATTACGTATTTTTTTTTTTTATTTTGTTTATTTTTCTATTAAATTGCATTTTATTTTGCGCTTGTGTTTGTGTGCAGTTATGTTTCATATTGTTATTTATGCCCATGCTTGATAGCTAGCATTATTTCGGTTGGACTAACGAGAGGAAACTACCTCGTTATAGTTTAAAATTAATTTAAAAGTTTTTTACGATCTGCATAGTGTTTTTCAGAACGTAAAAAAAAAAACAAAACCTCTTGATATTATTAAATAAATAGCGGCTTCTTAAGATGTCGTTTTTGATAAGGGCTAATTAAAAATGCTGTAGCAGAGATAACTTAATTAATTGGATGATGTTTTATCCCTCGACCTCTTAATTGCCTTCTTGGCATCTATCTGGCTGCATCATAATGAAAGCAAAATTATATCAGTGAAAACTACATAGAGATAAGCCATTGCAAAATTCTGTTTAGCTTCCAAGTCCCAACAAACATATAACTTAAGTTAAAATAAAGCTGATAATAGCAGTCATTTTAATTTTTAATTCGGGATTGACGAGTTAAGAACTGAAAGGGGTTTCAAATAATATTGCTTCGAACTATAATCACGTGACTCCGGAGAGGAAGGTCGCTGATTCGACCTTCAGGTTATTCATAATCCAATCACACGTCTAAAAGTGGATGATGTAACTTGTTTAATCCTCTGTTACGTAATAAGCATCCAAAAACATCTATCTCTTACGAGAGATTATTGTTTGTTTATTTTTTTGATCTGCCACATGTGTTGAAAACCATTACCAATGACAAATTATAACAGAAATTCCATTGTGGATAATTTCTATTCAGTTAATTTTTGTTTCGCTTTACAATATCCATATTATAATAAATAACATACACGAATTTGAAATTAGCTTACGAAATTGAGACATGCTTTTCTTAGTAAGAAAATTTAAGAACTTTAATCCTGGCATATATACTTATATTAAGTTAATAAAAGTACGTACAGTATATTACAAATTAATAAAAATAACTGTTGACATGTCCTTGGTGATTAAGTTTTCATTATTCATTTGTACTCCTCTTTTTTTTTTCAAGCAAAAATTAATTTTAAAAATTTCTAAATTATTTTATTTTTGATTATTATATAATAATGAATGAGTGCACCGATAGGCTCCTATGATCATCTATGGAGATTGGGTGGTGAGACCATTGCCCTCCGGCCTGTACACTCGGGAAAGAAAGTATGTTCGCATTTGATAGAAGGTTGAATGAACCCTTGGGCCTGTCTGGAGAAGAAATGACCTAGGAAAAATTCCTATAATACTGGACCAGCGGGTCTCTTAAATAATGAACATAGACATAATTAAAAAACATCTGTTGATGTTATAGTGAATTGATGTGACATTGAAAATGTAAAATTAGTTTACTTTAAAAAAATTAAAATAAAATGAATATTAGAAATACTCTTTATTTGACAAGATAACGTAATCTGGACGATTATTCGAGATAATCAGAACGTTGTTAGGAAACAAAGAACACAAAAATCAAGGAATCGTTAGAAAATTCGGCATTTATTATGTTTAAATCTATTTTATTAAGATAATAGGTCTTTTTGTTGTTGTTGTTTTTTTTTTGATTTTGTCATAATGTGAATTCGTAGGTAATGAGTATTCAAGAGCGCTTAGGGGTCGTCCATTAATTATGTGAGGTCAAAAGGGGGAAGGGGGGGTCCGGCAAAATCTCACCAAATCTCACCAAGGGGGACGTGGGGTGGGGTCAACGAAAATCTCACGTCAACTTTTTCATTCAGGGAATATACGTATTATAATAAATTACAACATTTTGTAATATTGACTTTTTGAAATCTCATGTGAGGAAGGGGGGGAGGTCCCACCACATCTCACCAAGGGAATTCTTCCGTAATAATTTCTTACTTAATTTCTTAACCTCTTCGTTAAATTTCCAGCAGATTCGATATCTTTCTGAATTTACCATTTGTTCAACTTCTGGAAAAATAATGAAAATTCTTAAATACTAAATTTTTTTCGATATACTTCATAGTTACAAAAACTTCGTTACAAAACTTCATAGTGAAAAAAATTAATTATAATATTATTCGAAAATTCACTTCTCTTAAAACAAAAATATTGTAAGATGTTCTATTGGAAATCAGTTTATTTTTTGTTTATTTGTTTGTTTGTTTCTGATTTTAGTCTTCGTAACATTGATATTTTTTTGTTTTTGTTTTAGTGAATAAAAGATCCGCCACGGACAGGATAACACCGGAACTATCTTTGGCCGCTTTACAAGAAAACGTCACTTCATTATGGAACACGCTGATAGAATTACAGAACAGGCTAGAATTTGTGGAAAGAGAAGACAGGATACACCATCATCACCATCACTACCACCATTATTACGATCCTAACGCAACAGATCATAATGAAACGAGTTTTAATTATGAGAACTACATGACAGGCAACCACGCACTTGAACTGAATCATAATCTCCAGGATGATAACAATGGTCACAGTATATCCAATGGTCCTAACCCTACCGTTGGCAATAACCACCATCATCACCACCACATTCTCCACCCTCACCATCCTCCAGACAATACCGTTTACATTAGCCGCAGTTCTCACTGTGAGGTAAGTTACAAAATTAGCGTTGTTAAACATTTGCTAATACAGGTTATTCCTGTTTTAGTCAAGCATATTTTAAATCTGCCGCCGTTAGTTTGTGGATTTATCACCAGAGGGGCGCTGTTAGCAGTGCCAATGTGCCAACTTTGTTTACGCTGAAGCCAAAATGTTTTGATGATACAATTCTGTTAATTTCATACATTTAGACCTCAATGATGTTATCTAAGAGAGGTGCAGAAGTATATGGTTCCCTTAAGGCTCTTAAAAGTCAATTTCTGTAGTCCGGCAAGAGCCAGGTCCCAAGTTACCGGATTAAAGAGGTTCAATCTGTAATTTTAACGCTTGCTTTTTGAGATACGTCATTATTGAAATTAATTTAAAATTTAATAAAAATAATTTAAAATGCATTAAGTAGCTTGGAATATTTTCGCGAACTGCCCACTTCTCTTCAGAGGGTGCTCGTCCTTCTTTACATATTTAGCTAAAAACAAGGTTTAAATAGTATTAAAATAAAAATAAGGTGCTCAATGGGATTCCTAATGTAAGAAAGCCACATTGAGAATTTTCTTTTGATTTAAAGCGTTGTTAACCAGTTAAATTCATTGATTTCGGTATTTATTGATGTTTTTCGTCGTCTGATATGTGATATCTCACCCAAGGCATTTTCCATTCAGTAGCTAGATATGTTTACTAATATTCCTCTTCTGCTTTTTCTTATTTTTTTCGTCTGTACATTTATTAAAAGAAAACAGCAAATTTTTGACATATAACTTTTTATTATTTGAATTTATTGTATAAACTACGCCATCCCCCGTATGCACGCGCTTGTTTTTCTATATCACATAGAATTTGGTTAAGTAAGAATATTTCAAATATTGCAACGTTTCGGCAATTATAGTTCTAATTGTCATTTTCGAATTACTAATAAACAGACGGATTGGAAATAACTAAACAATCTTGAGATTATAAAAAAAAAAGGTTGAATATACAGTATTCATTATTGATAGTGGGAAAAGGAAGGAAACATAAGTCAAAAAACAATATAAAGTGAATTGTAGTCCCCGTGGCTTAATTGATAAGACTTCGGATCAGAAGGTTGCAGATTCGATTCCCATCGTGGACGTTTCATTGCAAAAATTACTTCTATTTTCCATTCTCAAAGGAAATTGCGCCGGACAGAGAAATAAAAGATTTTAGTAAAACGATTTTAGTAATGTAGATTACATTTTCATCCAACCTTTTTTAATTATAAGCTTAACTTTTTCATTGAATATAAATTACTTTTTGGTGAACTCTGTTAATTCGAAGGCATTCCGAACTACGTAATGTAATTGTAACTTTTTATTGCATTTGCAAGTTAATTTTTAAATATGTTGTGTCTCAATATTTTCTCTAGATCTAAATAATATTAAAATATTAATTCTTTATTTAACTGATGTATTTAAACATCTGTAAAGAGGCCATAGTTCTTAGCTAAATTCTTTTATTTATTTTTTTTTAAATAAATGAATATTTGCAACCCAAAAAATTTGAAGATTGTATCAATATTGAAGTTAAAATTTAGCAAATTAAATAAATTTAGGTTAACATGAAATTGTATATTACTAATAATTACATTGCAGAAGAATTAGGAAAATAATATTTAAATACAAAATACTTTGTCAAAATAAGCTTTTTTTTATCATTATTATTATTACTACAATAAATTCAAAGAAAATACAAGTTCAGTTAAACATTTTGAAGTTTAACTTAAATCAGTGAATGAATACACTTTCCACAGTATTAATATTCGGTCATTTTTGCATTTTGAAGCTTTCTTATCAAAGATAAGAATGTCAGCCATCAACAATCTTTCATTTTCAATGATGGGAATTTTTTTTTTTTTTTTTTTTTGGGGGGGGGGGTTGTCTTTTACCTCTGTGATATTATTTTGCGTTTTCAAGTCTCAGTCGTCTTTCAAAACAGCAAAACTCTGATTTACTCTGAATTTTGCACAAATTTTATAAACTCTGCCCAGTGGCGGATATAGAATATATTTTTTGGGGGGCCCCAAAATTACTGTAAGGTTAAGTAGATACCCCATGGAAAACCAAAAAAAAAAAAAACGATGGAAACCTATCTGTACAACCAAAAAAAAACGTTGGTAGGACATATCTTCATTATTTCGGGGGGGGGGGGGGGGGGGGCCAGAAAAAAAATTCAATCCAACAAAAAAAAAAAAAAAAACTTTGGGAGGACATATTTTCAGGGGGGGCTCGGGCCCCCCCCCCTTACATATGCCCTTGACTCTGCCATTGTTCCGTGAATTGTCATGACACGAAAGCAATATTGTGGTGATTTATTCGTTGCCCTGGTTCGTGGAAATAGAATGAACAAGACTGATGATAGATCTGAACAGGTTCTCTTGGTTCTCCTAATTTACAAGTATGCAAGGGTTTATATAAGTTTATTTAGATGAGTGTTGATTGGCTGGTGGGCTTTAAAATGATTGGTGCTTTTAAATGATAAGAGAAATTAACGGAAAGATTTAAATTTAAGGTGCATGATGGGAGCCCCTCCAACCGTTGGGATTTAAAAGTAAACAAAACAGGAATAACCGTTAACGGTTGGAATTTGAAATAATACAAGAGATTACAAATAAGTAAAAGATATAATACATTGGATAAATAGAAATAAATATATAAATACAAATATAAAACTCATCACAATATAAACACAAACAACAGTTTTCACGGACGCCACATCGCTGTAATAAAATTGAAATTAATCAAGTCAACATTTTAAATAGACGAAGGCGAATTCCTTCAATCGTTGAACCTTTTTATAGGCTTTACTTTAAAACTTAAAATCATTTACTTAAATTACAATCATTAAAAGATTATCAATCCCTTCGTTGTTTTGAAATAGTCAGCTACTTGTCAATCTGAATGCATTCTATAACAAAACTGCTGCATAAAAATTCAATGCTTGATGCTACATCGTTTATTTCTAACACATAAATAAATTCTATTAAAATTTCATTAGAATCTTCACGTAAAAGTTAGACTTCACAGCAATGCTCAAATTGAAAATACAGGGGTACCTCGAGTTATGAACTTAATTCGTTCCAGAACTCGGTTCGTATCCTGAAACATTCGTAACCCCAAACATTGAAATCAATGAAATAGAGACGATCCGTTTCAAGATGAAAGAATCGTTCCATTTTATTAACATCCGGTCGTTTATCGGACAAAACGCAAAGAATACATGTACTTCACGTATTAAATAAAGAGAAAGAAAACAACCAAATGAAATAAATTTAGAATAATAACATTTAATAAATACCTTATACAAATAAATACATTACGATGCCTTGTTTACATCGGAAAAAGAATCATGTGGACGCGGGGAAATATTTTCAGATGCTAGGTGAGACGCCTTTGGCCCCGTAACTTGTAACTTTGTACTGTACGCGATCGTTTGTCTCCAATGTTAAACCTTGCTCTCTCTCTCACCTTCGTTCGTAACCCGAGGCACTGTTCGTAACCCGAGACAAAAAATTTGTCATTGTTCGAAGTTGTTGTTCGTAACCCGAAATGCTCGTGACCTGAGTTGTTCGTAACCCGAGGTTTCACTGTAATCTTATATAAAATTATCATTTGAAAATTTCTGTGACATCCTAAAAATTTTCCTAAGGTTTATTCTTTTCGTTAAAGTTTAATTCTTATCATACAATAATATTTGGATTTTAAGGTTTCTTTTTCCATCTTAACGAAAAAAACAAAAAACAAATCACGTGACACGATTTTAAGATATTAATACATCTTTCATTTCTAACAACAATTACATGATACACTAGCATCCATGAATAGTAATAACGAATATGTATTGCAAGCTAAAAAAAAAAGTTTATCTTTGTTGAGGACTCAGTAGGCCTACTATCATACCGGTGACTTACGCTTCCTAAGAGGTAGGGCCTGGCAGAGATTTGTGTAATAAACTGAATATTTTGATTTTAAAATGTAAGAATATATATTTACACACTTAAATATATGAATTCATTCTTGGGCATTTCATGGAGAGTTTTAACCTTTAAATTATTTTTCCGCGTTTAGATAAGATATCTTGTTTCAGGCATGATTAACAGTATTCATTTCATTTGTCCTATTTCATTAATATCTTTGGAGATAAATATAATTGTGCTTCCGTTCTGACATAAAAACAATTTCATTTAGATGAATGACTTTTATTTATATGAAAGATAGTGGTAAGCCTAAATCTAATTAAATTGCTGATCTATTTAAAAAAAATGCGATCTTATTCCAAAATGGTGTGATTACATTGTTAAGGCTTCATTGGGGATTTAGTAATGTTCCTTAGCTTTGAGATTAACGAGTTCATGATTATAGTTTTTGCTTATTTGCGTTTTTGAATAGTTTTGGTCTTTGGACAGCTAAGCCTAACCAATATTTTCGTTTCTATGTAGGCTAGACTTCTTCTGAAATCAGGGCCGTCGCGTGGTTTGTTGGCTCCCGGGGCAAGATTTCGTCAGGCGCCCCCTGAATCTCCAATTCAACAACCAAAAAAAACCGATTCAATAACCAAAAAAAACGCAACGAATCTCCAGGTTCCACAACTAAAAAAACACAATTCAACAACCAAAAAAAAAAAACGCAACGAATCTCCAGGTTCGACAACTAAAAAAAACCAATTCAACAACCAAAAAAAAAAAAAAAAACAATCTCCTGTTGCCGTTGCCGCGGCGCCCCCCTAGCCGCGGCGCCCTAGGCAAGATTTCATCAGGCGCCCCCTCAATCTCCAATTCAACAACCAAAAAAAAAAACGGAATCTCATTTTACCGTTGCCGCGGCGCCCAGGGCGATCGCCCCGGTCGCCCTGCCCATGCGACGGCCCCGTCTGAAATAACTGATTTGTTTTCAGTTTTTTGTAGTTTAACATTAGGAACTTAATTTCTTTGAATAAATCCTCTTTTTTAAGTCACAATTTGAATCATTGAAATTAAGGTGTGTTTTGTAAGGAGTTATGAAGAAATTCTTGAATTTTATTTTCACTGTTATTTGTTGTTGTTTCGTTTAAAGAGTATATCTCTTGTTATAAGAAAACTATGAAGAAAAAAAATTATTAACAAATTAGTATAAAAATCTATATTTATTACCAGGGGAGTGGGGCAATTGGTTCTTCAGCACCGGGGCCCCGCCGTCAAAGAGGACCGGGCTGAGGTCTTAACTGAAAAAGGCTAATTCATATATACATATATATTTTTATCTTCTTTACTTTTTTTTTTAATAAGTAAGACTACATTTTATATAAACTACCTTTCTGCTTTAACCATCTGCATAGAGCTAATTTACATTACAAAGTTTGCTTAGAGCGGTTCTGCATAACAATATTTGATCACAACAGAAACGTTCTACTGCACGTGTTCAACAATGGCTATCATGTTCACAGTTACGTGCAAGAACGATTTATGTGGCTTCCTTAAGGATCCCATTTACATTTGAGGTTCCATTATAACTGAACCGAAACACTTGCTTCTTTGTGCCATTTTACAATTGTACATTCAAATTTTTAAATAAATTAAAGAAATTGTAAGAAATAAAAAATCGTGTGGATATTTTTGGCTAAGAATATATGATTTTGAGCATAACGTGGAAGGGAAGGGGGGCGTTACTGCACTCCGTATCTGGTTTCTGATGTGTGTGTGTGGGGGGGGGGGGATGTTTACTACTATAAAGAGTTTCTGATTTATTTGTTTGTCCACGATAAACTCAAAAACTACTGAACTGATTTCTGTTGAAACTTTTATTGGTGTATTCCATATAATCTCTGGAGTAACTTCGGCAATGCTACATCAGGATAACATAACAGGGAGTTGAGCAGTGAATAAAAAATGTGAAGTTGGACGAAGAAAAAACGCATTGGCGGCACGTAAAACTCGATAACTCTACCTAAACTACAAGAGATATATAAAAAAAAAAACATGCATGAAAGAATTGTAGCTAATAATTAATTCTATAAAAAACTTCGCAACAATATATATCAAAAATTTATAAATAACTCAAAATAAGCATTTTTAGATTTTTATTGTTTTAAAAACATTTTTTGCAATTTTTTAACATCCACTTTCGTGATGAATATTAGCCATAACTTTAATGATGTACAAAAGGAAATAAAACAAACGGAAGTGTAGTTTGTAAGGAATAAAACACCAGGTCAATTATCTATCTACGACTGATAGTTGTAGACAGGGCCGTCGCGTGGTTTGTTGGCGCCCGGGGCAAGATTTCGTCAGGCGCCCTACACTTGATATTTGCGCCCTCCCCATCCTAAAAATCTACAACCAAAAAAAAAAAAAACGGAATTTCCGAATTTTTTTTTTTTTTTTTGCCGTTGCCGCGGCGCCCCCCTGGCAGCGGCGCTTAGGGCGATCGCCCCGGTCGCCCCGCCCACGCGACGGCTCTGGTTGTAGAGATATCGTCGACAGAATATAAAAAAAAACTGCACTTTAAATTGAATGAGCTGTCTTTTCAATTTAAGTATTATACGAAACACATCCATTCACATAATAACTTTTAAATTTAATTATTTATTATTAGTTTTATAGTTTTTAGTTCTTTAATTTGTATTAGTCCTTTAAGTTTTTTTTTTTATTTTAAGATTTTTATATTTTACTACTTTTTTTAAGTTTCTATAATATTTTTTTTTAAGTTTTTTTAGTTTTTAATTTTTTGTTTCGTTAGTTTGTTAGTAATATAATATTGAAAGCATTTTTAGAATTAGGAACAAATTGTAGATTACCATCAAAAAAGCCATATAAAAATTAATTAATATATTTCTGAAAGATATTAATGATTTTATGTTAGAAACTACTTTAAGACTGTTATATAAAAACCATAAAGCTAAAAAATGTGTATGTATCTGTAAGGCGAATATGTCTTGCAGGGAAGCACTTCTTTTTTGTTTCGTTGTCGTTCTTAGTTTATGAAATGGAAATTTATGATTTTCTTTATTAAACTATATTTCATTGATTGAATATATTTGAAAAGGAGGTTATACTATGTGCATCATGCAGAAAAAAAAAAAATCTACATTTTAAATCACAAGCTTGGATGTATACCTTTCATTTATAATATAGGTCCAAATTTTTAAAACAAAATTCCCAATGAATTTCGTTTTTTACTTTCAAGTTTTTTTCTTGAATGTTTCAGAACTACTGAATTTTTTTTTTAGATTATTGTTTTTCTTTCCTTTTTTTTTTTTTTTTTTTTTTATTTGAATTATTTTAAGTCTTTTAACTAAAATTGAACACCTAGAATTTTCCTTCTCAACGCAATCTGGAGGGGGTGAAATCCCCAGATTTTATAATGCGATGTGTTTATTGACTGATTATAGATGATTAGTTATTTTTAGATTAGGTAGATTTTATTTTTTCATTTATCACCTTTCTACGAAATGTCATCTCATCTTCCAAAGAGGGAAGTCATTCAGACAAGACTGTGATCGTCCATCCACCTGAAATTGCAGTTTGAAACCAGACGTGGCTTGAGTCTTTGTATTTCATTCTTTCTCTTTCCTTTCTATGGCTTATTGATAAAAATGCCTTGGACAGAAGATGGACTTAATTCCCTCCCTCCTTCCTCCATCTTTTTTTTTTTTAGCTAATAAGAATGGATTTTTGTCAGATGTTATTCTTTTATAGATTGTTTTGCTTTTTGTTTGCAGACTTGTTACTTATATGACATTACACATTCTTTTGCCTCCTCATTAATTGTCCTACAGTTTCTGTCCTATCACTATGGAAAATAAATTCATTATATTGATGTGTAGTCAAAATGATAGAGACTAACGCCATGGTTTAGTCTAAAGCATACACACAGTTTATTTACCATTATGTATAGGTTTATATACAAATGGGATCGGATTTCAAGAATCTCTCTAGAGCTCTCTGTCTGGTCCGCTACTCGGAGAGCGTTAGCTGCGACGCTCCCTGTTCGGTCCGTTACTTGATGAGACAAGACACATCGCTGATTGGTCCCCCGATTCGGCCAATCACAGGACATTAATTGGCCACTCGAGAGGATTTCTCAACTTTGTATCAATATAATTAAAGAAGAGAAAATAAGTTGACATTCATTTCATAAAAATGAAAATGAACATTTAGATGTTCTAAAATCTAGAATAATAGATCGTTAAGCCCTGCTAATAGCACTTAATGTCATAAGTAAAAATTTGTCTACATATGGCCAGTCTAATTAATTAACCTGGATAAATTAGACACCATTTGGATAAATTTGAATTTTACATTTGTTTTCGATCATTGATGTCACAGATTTCTATCTGCAATTGAGAAATATATTTTGCTTTAACCAAAATAAGCAATAAGTTATCATCAAAGATACAAAACTTGTGTGAGCTTTTTCGTTATTAGTTTATTTATTTGTATAAGGAAGTAAATTAAAACTTAAAGCAAGAAAAAATTAAATTTAGCATGCATAAATAAGTTTAAGAATCAACTCAAGAAATGCACAAGCGAAATAAATTAAAGGTTCTTGCACCCTAAGCCACCATCTTGGGAATCTGGGACAGCTGTTTCAGACTTGTTAGGCTTCTTCAGCGAGATTTACCCTTGATGATGGCTCGGAGTGCATGATACGAACGCCATCTCAGCACAAACCAAAAACGCACAACAAAGAAAATAACCGTATCCAGCACGGCCTCAAATTCCTTGTACCAGCTACCGCCAGGCTCAAAGGAAATTGATAAAGGGATTGAGGAATCCGAAAAACATAAAGAAAATTTAACATGCATAAATAAGTTTAAGAATCAACTTAAGAAATGCCCAAACAAAATAAATTAAAGGTTCTTGCACCCTAATCTTTAAATCATCTTTATCATGCACTCTTGAGCCACAAAATGATAAATTAAAGAGATAGCTTTATTTTAATTGATTTAAATAGCTGATTATTAAAAAAAATAGTTTGTTATTAACTAATCAAGTAATCAGGTATATTCACAAGCACTAGGAATTCAAAAGCATTGGAATCTTCTAGAGTTGTTGTTTGTAAAGGTCCGTTTTCAAATCCCGTTAAGATAGAGGGCGAATTGCTTAGTTGTCACACGAGTTGCTTGAGAACAGGTTGTTTCAGTCTTATTTGCATTCTAATCCTCTTTGCAGTTGATAGAAATATCTATTAAGATTTCTTTTTACAATTATTAAGGTATTTAAAGGTATCCCAGAAATTGCTTTTGTTGATAGGGACAAGTAGATAACAGAAGAATTCTTTTTAAAGTGGCTATTGCAGTTTTTTTTTAGAATAGCAAACCTTCTTCACTACCCAATAAAACAAAAAACAACTGACAAAATCACATTACAAAGCAAAAAAGTTGCTGAATTAGACTATTCAATCAAAGCAATGATACTTTTACATAAGTTCTACTACACACTGCTCACAATATAGGTCTCAATCCACACTTTAGATATTTAAACATCTCTGTTATTAAAATAGAAAATTGTTATTGATTTCCTTTTATCTAAAGATAAACTATCTTTTAAGTAAAAATATACTTTGAACTTTTCATTCGTGAAACAATGAAGTGTAAAGCTATTTTCTTCCCTTTTATTTTTAAAACTAACTAGACTAAAGCATAAAATACATATTTGCACTAATTGTGAAAAATAAAACTTTTATAATAAAACTTATAATAACTTTCTTGTTTCTTTTGTTTAGAATGGAAATGGTGATGACGATGATGATGAAGGTAAAATTTCAATTTTCATAAAAGTAAATATTTTTAGGAATCAACATTTTATATTTTTTGCAGTTAATGATATATATTAAATTCATTTTTTTTCATATTTAACTTTGAATTAAATATAATTTTAAATCTTTTTTAAAACAATTTCTTTTTCGTTTAATGAAATCTTCACCTTATTTCCTTTCCAAAATGAAAGCATTATTTTTATTGTTGATAGAAGAAGTGTCAGCCAAAGCCCTCTGTGCTGTAAGACCCAACCGAGCGTTACCAAGCAATGAGAGACAAAATATTCGAGGAATTGCAATTTTCAAACAGAAAGTAAGATCTTTTTTATTGAGTTTTTAACTTAACTCATTTTTTAACTTAATTCTAAATACCAATTGATAAAATAAATTAACGCATGTGTTAGTGCTTAAAGTTTCTGTACAAATAACATGAAAATTCTTCGATATTTTTGATCCAATCGTAATGACTAAAATATCATATTAAATAACTTAACTGATAGTGTTACATTTATTCAACTATGGCTTCAAAACTCAAACGATTTATGAATGTACTGCGAAGAAATGCATTTACCAACAGTGTTGCCTAAGTTTTCATTGGATAAGTAGAATGACCTCCACATTGACCAGAGACATTCATAATGTGGAACACACAATCCATGCTGGTACAGCTTTAAAAATTTCATCTTAAAAGGATGAAGTATTCATTAAAACAGAATAAAACTAACCAATTTAAAGAGCAAGATCTAACTAATGCTTTTGCCAGCATGCTATACGGTTCTCAATTCCAGAAATTTCTAGGGAGTACCTTCGGGAAACACTACAGACCTCCAATGCTAGCTTAGTTTTTTGGAAAACTAAAGACTTCAATCATGTGTCAGTAGCTCCTTTAAGCCATCTGCCAAAAATCAATGCTTAGCTGTTATTGGCACTATCAAATGTATTCCAATAGATTAAAATCCAATCAGACTTTAAATTGAAATAAAATTTCATGGACTGTTAGCTTTTTTATTTTTGTTATGGTGAGAAATTCAAAATTTTTTAAGAATTAAAGATGTATTTTCAATTTTAAAACCTTGAATATTATTTATTTTATACATTTAATATAGTTCAACTAATTTAAGATACTTGAATTATTTACAGTTTCTCAAGTAATTGTATTTATTTACTATTTTCAGAATGCTAACTTAGAAGTTACTTTAAAATTACATGGGTTCTTGACACCCTTTACACATGCGTCTCACTCTCATCCAGATGAACCACATGATCATGGCTTCCGTGTGCATGGTTTCCATGTACATGAATTTGGAGACATTAGTAATGGTTGTGAATCAGCAGGTAGCCATTACAACCCCTTAGGAAAAATTCATGGAGGGCCTAATTCTACAAAAAGGTAAGCATTTTATTTTCTTATCAATTTGAACAGTTTCAATGATTAATGGAACCCTTCATGTATATTACATAATAAATCATAATCTAAATAACTATAACAAGTCAATTATTGCATTGCAGTTGCAAATAACACCTGAAAATTATATATAAATTTATATATATATATAAAGCCAGACATTGATGTGGAATTTGAAAAAAGCCAATACAAAAACAAACAATATTACTGTTTCTGTGAAAATAGGGCCAATTTAACCTCAAGTCATCAGCGGCATGAGAATAAATTAAAATAACAAAAATTTAGAAACAATTTAGAAAACAAAAACGCAATATTCTAAGACTTTGCTCTTTTTTATTCAGTTATTATATTTTAAAATAATAAATTAGAAATTAAAAACTTAAAAAGAGCAAACTCTACAATAAGGACGAAACAGCTGTCCCAGATTGCTTTTGATAATGACTCAATGCGTTAAAAGCAAGCAATTCTTACGAATTTGTGCATTTTCAGATTTTTCTTACCCTTTTCGTATTACATTTATGCACGTTAAACCTTCTTTATTAAAAAGAGCAAACTTTACAATATTGAGTTAAAGTAGAACACTATGAATACGGTTTGTTTTTGTATTCCTGACCTATCTTTAAAATTTTTTACAAGGAATTTTGAATCACCATGTGTGTGTATGTATCTATATATTACAGTTAAAAATATCCCAATACGACCTACGTGGCCCATGGTTTCATGGGAAATAAGGTTCCCAGAGTTTTCTGACCAATGACACTAAGTTGAGGTGCAGTGGTCAGCCTGACTCCCACCTGCCTCTTACACACTGGCAATAAAGTCCGGAACCCTAGGTCCTGCCTGAAGGATAAATCAATGTAGAAAAATCCCTGACCTCTGTTGGGGCTTCAACCCAGTTCCTCCAGCAGTTAATAAAAAGAAATTGTTCAACAGAGGAAAATAGCAGAGTTGAATTATTTTTGTTGCATCTATTATTAATGTATATATAAGGCTTTTACAGTTTTAATTCATCATGGTTTTAATAATTATTTGGAAATTAAAAAATGTTATTTTTTTCTTCCTTTAGGCATATTGGCGATTTTGGTAATATAGAATGTGATAAACATGGAAGAGTAGTGGTCAAATTTGTAGACACAGTAGCATCATTACGTGGTGCTCACTCCATCATTGGAAAAACATTAGTGGTAAATATTAGGCTATTTTATATTGATGATAATTTTTTTTTTATTGTTTTCCTTGATGATCATCCTATAGAATTAAACTCAGAACTGTTTCTAACATAAGCTTAAAATAATGATATTCTTTTTACAATGGTTGGAAGGAAGGAATTCATATAAAAATTTTAACTTTTTTTTTTTTTTTTCTTAAGGGTATATGAAAATTTTTTTCACACAAGAACTATTGAGAAATATTTATATAAGTAATTTCTCAATAGTTCTTGTACAAGATAGTAAATAATACATGTTTTGTCACACAATAAAAAATGTTAAGTTAAAGTAATCCCTTCGAGAGGCCAATAAGGCCTGTGGGATCGCGGGAGGTCAGGCTCCCACAGCTCGACCAACGGGACTAAGTTGAGGTCGGGGGGTCAGCCCGACGCCCGCCCGCCTTTAAATCCCGGAAAGAAACCCGGTACCCATTCTACAGATGGCTGGGTAGACCCTAGGACCTGTTTGGAGGAGAAAGGAGCGTGGAAAAATCCACGCCCTATGCCTAGGGAATTGAACCCGCCTCCCCCAACCCGCAGTCAATCGCCCTGACCACTCGGCTACCGGGCCGACCGTGAAAAAATGGATCTTATTAAATAATAAGAAGCTAAGTTCCTTCTGAAATTCGTTTCCTGAAAATTTTAAAATTGATTTAATAAATTTCACATTGCAACAAAAGAAATTATTAATTCTTTGAGATATAATTAACTAATATATACAAAGACTTGCACAAATAAACAATTTTAAAAAAGTTTAAAAAATTTTTGATACAATACATTATAAAATGTCCAAGGAGTTTCAAGGAATACATGTTACCCATCATCAGCAAGATGATTTTTGAGATATAATTGTAAATATCTACATAGATATATATTTAAAATTGTCTCTCAAAGAATTAATATAAATTTACCGATACATGTTTATTTTTTAATACAAACATTACCTTTTTCTAAGGAAGGATTTGTATACTTCTTTCTTCAATGGAATGAAAATTTGAAAGTTTCTTTCTTTCTTTTTTTTTTTTAAAGGGAAATGAGAACATGAACTAGTTCATAATTTTTAGGATCTCTCTAAAATTACGTCTCATACGAACTCTCAGACATTCTTTGCATTTCAACGATGATTATTTTTGTTGTTCACAATACACTTTGTGCTGTACGTAATAATTTTTGAAAATTTGAATAGGACATTAATAGACAAATGAGTTTCTGGTCTACATTGGACAATTAAAGCTATCATTTTCATGTGTTAAACTCACTAATAGAATTAATGAGTACCGGATGCCATTGTATTAGCTGTACACTTAGGATTCGGATAACACAAATGCTGTTATTAATGCTTATGTAGCAAGAGTAAATACATAAAGATCAAGGGAAAAAAAAAAACAGATTTAAGAAAGGAAAAGGAGAAACTGTCAGTCCAAAACATTCATATCGATATTTCAAGAAGCATGAATATTAAGAGTGAGAAATAGAGGCATCAGAAGATAATAAGAATACAACTGTTATCTTCACTTCGCAGATGATAATAGTAAGCTTTTTCAATGATGATGAAAATATAATGTATAATACGAGGGACTGCCACTGAAAGTACAGATTGTTTTGATTAATAATAATCAAAACAATACAAATTGATAATACAAGTGGAGAAACTGAACAAGTATATACTCAAGACAGTGAAAGATAAAGCTTAATACGCATTTAGTTTTTTTTTTCTTTCCTTAATTTACCTTCGACAATAAATTATAGTTAACTAATTTAAAAATTATAATTTTGATGAAAATTAATCATAGTATTAAACTTACATTGAGTGTTTTTTTATGCAATATTGCAGTGCCGCCATGGTCGTGCGGTCTCAGGCGTCGGTCTGCCGTGAGGCCACTGTGCCGGTACCCGGGTTCAAATCCCAGTCGAGAGCATGTATGTTTCAATTTCCTTTCCTGTGCTTGTCAGCCTCTTCTTCACTTTCCCTTCGGTCTGACGTCATTCCGTAATGGCGTCCTGCAGAAGGCAACGTGAAACCACTCCAGCATCTGTTCCCTTGTATAGCTACAGCTTCTCCTAGGGGTCACCCTTCGGGGGTCACTAGGGTTCCGTAGACTTGAACCAATCTATGGATTGACCTATCATGGTATGGTAATGCAATACTGACAATTTGAAGGCCACTGTGATTAAAAAAAGTTTCTAACAGTATTTCTACTTGAGAAGTGAATATATGGATACTCAATGAAAAAGCAATTCTGAGATTACAGACAACATAAATAAGAAGGAAAAGATGCATGTTAGGATTTATAAGACATGACTGCAAAAGAAATGCAGGTGAAAGAACAAGAGTATCTGATACTGTAAACAAACTAATTGGAATTGGACATGACATGTAGCTAAAAGAACTGATGACAGAAATTCTTTGATAGGAATGAGAGGAAAGCAACATGTGGTAGATGATTAGATTCACTTATAAGTCTCATTGGATTCCACTAGAAAAGTATTCAACCTGGGAAAAACCAAACAAACTTGGAAACCTTCCATCTTGCAGTGGTTTGAAAATGGTTAAAGATAATATTGATCAACGTAGTTTTTTAGCGATCAAAATCGGTAGCTATTGCATTTGTTCTATTCATCCCTAACAACTCCCAAACGGAAGGTTGAATCGACAAACTGATTTCACCATCGTCTTCAGAGGCCCAAAAACTTTAGGAATGGGGATTTAGGACCAACGCTCCCCTCATGTTCGAGATATTTGGCATTGGTTTTCATTAGATTTCCACTATTAACTTAAACATTAGAAACTCAACCATCTCATTTCAGTTGTTAGCTATAGCTTGATGATTAAGGTTTCGGACTCACATACTGAAAGTTGTCGGTTCGAATCCGTATGTTTACTTTTCCTTACGTTATTGTGCTTTCTTATTTATTATTATGGGTCGCTCTTAAATTTATGAAGTAAAAAAGAAAAGGAATTTAACGTGCTGTAAGAATCAGTGAATAAAGTAAATAAATAAAGTGCTGAAATATAAATAAATATGCAAATTGCTGAATTTCCTTTTCTTTATTTACTTAAATGTATGCTTTAACACAAAATTATATTCACTTGTCTTTCTTTTAGTAATTATCTTCATGTTAATGAATACCCTTAAAAATATAAATTGTTACTTTATTAGCAAGTAAGTTCACAAAGGGATTCATTTCAGGTTTAATTATATGAGGAAAACTTTATTGATGTATCTAATTTTGCTGAAGGAGAGTTGCCGATTAATTAAATATATCTATCATTTACATGAAATACCTAAGAAATGTGTATGTATCAGTGCGTAACTAGTTTTACTTATGTTTATATTAATTGAATATTATATTAAGGATACTCTTAAATTAAGAATGTTAAATTATCTTTCAGATCCATGAAAGTGGAGACGATTTTGGTAAAAATCCTAATGATATTGGAAGCATTACAACAGGAAATGCTGGACGAAGGTTGGCTTGTTGTGTTATCACGAAGCAAGACATTCAGAAACACTAACTACTGAAGATACTTCACAGATTTAGAAGAACTCTAAAATGTTGATAGTCTTCCAAATGCATTTTCCACTCCTTAACTTCAATTTTATCTGTGGTTTCTTTTACATCCAATTTCTTAGGTCATCAAATAAAATTTCATTAAGAAGAATTTTATCAATAACAAACCGGGTTACAAAAGGAGTTGTATATAAAATTAATTGTGATCAGCAAAAATGCTTTTGTATAGGAGAGAGTGGACCAATTTTCTATAAAAGAAACATTGAAAATCCTTAACCTTTTATTGACATTGTGATAGGAGGAACATTTGGGGCACTTGCTTAGAATTGTTTTCTTTTTGTTTTTGGTAGAACTTTTTTAACTTTTATATTAATTGTTTTCCTACAGTTACTACTTTTGTAACAAATAAAAGAATCTCGGCAAAATGCAAATATTTACGATGTTGATAAGCCAACGGTATGATGTCACAGCTAAGGTTTAAAAAAAAAGAAAAAACAAAGGTACAACTGAACAGTAGTTACGATGCTAACGGTATTTCAACATCACCTAATTGTTGTTTAAATAAATGTTTCATATCAACTTTTGAAGTAACAAGCGTCATACAATTTTTTGTTTGCTTGTCAGTTCTTACATCAATTCAATTTTTTTTTTTCATTTTTTATTTTTAAAGCTACAAATTCTTGGTTCTTGTATTTTAACAAATTATGTATGGGTTTGTTATGCTTCGTTGTCAAATTAAATTTAGAAAAATATCAAAAAAAAAAAAAAAAAATGAAACATTTTCCCATGCAAAATTTATTTAAAAAAAATGATATTCCTTAAGAACTGATTCTTTGTAAAAACGTTGTTCCCCAGTTATATCTTGGATTGGAATTCACAGGTCTTACCTCCTAAGTTCAAAAGCATAAAGGATTTTTTTATTTCAAAGAAATTCTTGCAAAAAGAAAAAAAATAATAATGCATGGGATAGTGTGACAAATGTTGCAAATATGGTTAGATTTCACTGATGTATATATATATTCCGAGTCCATTTGAAGCAAATGTGTAGGCATCAGTTATAACACATCCCACACTATAGCTGAGAAGGAGTGTTTATTGTATATTATCCTCTTCCCATATATGACAGCTTAATATGAAACACTTATGTAACGTTTTGTGCAGCTAAATACCTAGAATTACAAAATTTGAAATCATTACGAGACAAAATTTCATTAAAAAGTATTACAATCTGTCAATTTTATTCTGTAGACCAAAGGATTAAATTTCAAAGTTTTTTTTATTAAAAATTGAATAACAAATAACGCAAACATTTAAAAAAAATTACCATATTTTTTTCGATGTTTGCGATGTTTTTTTATTATTCAATACATGATATTTTAATTAATAGTTCTTCAAAACATCTTAAATTTCAGTCCCGTTAAAAATTCCATATAAACATTTTCTAAGTTGAAATTTGAGATGTTTCTGTTGTTTATCTCTTGTGAATATTTACAAGGCTTTAGTTGATGTTGATAAAAGTGAATGTATACCATATTTTGTACATAATACAGCAATTTTAGCATAAATTATTTTTTTATTTTTATTTTGCTCTTTTATTTTGAAAACCAAAATTAATTATTCCATTTCCTGCTTCCTCTTTTTTTTTATTTTGCTTATTTGTAAATTGTCTAAGTTCTTTTTTTTTAATTGTAAAATTTTGATTTTGTTAGTTCATTGTGTTTTTGATCTTGTCCGTTCAAAAATAATGTATGTTGTATTTAAAAATTTTCATATCATTGAAACGTTATCTGCAAAATCATACACTACTGAACAAAAATGGGTGTCTCTGTGATAAATGTAGGTATTAAAGAATTATAGAGTATGACTTTGTAATTAGTGTTTTACATCACATTTTTTATACTGTATATTTAGTGGTTCATTGTTTCATTCTCATGTGTGTTTATTCATAAATTTGTACATTTTTATAATTTATTATTGCAAGGCAATAAAATAAAGATAAAAAGAATACTTAAATTCACCAAACTTTTCATTAATGTAAAACTTTAAGATCCAATAAAATTTAATAAAAATCTAAAACGCTTTCATTTTTCATTTTTATAATGAATGCAACTGTCTGAAAACACGATGTCATTACCAATTTAATGATGTTAATGGTATGAATCACAAATGGACTTTCGGCTAATTTGCCTGATTACATTTAAAAGCCAATTTCATATTAGAACTATTTTAGATTTGACTAACAATAACAAATTGCTAAATAATTTAGAAAATAATAATAATGATTTTTTTTTTATTATTTAGCTGTCTGATCTGGTTTCTCGGTGCGGTGTTGTTTGAACTGGGATTTTATAAAAGATTGGAAATTTTCTGATTTTTTTATTTTTTTTATTTTATTTGTTTGATGTTTTCCAATGCTTTAATGAAATGCCAAAATAGGCCAACAATAAAAATGATTACAAATGATCACTCATAGCTCTTCTTAAAACAACAATTCTTTTCTCAAATGATTTTTGATGAACTTTTATTATCAGAATTTTATTATTGTCATCAATGTACGTTTCGACAATAATAGGCCAACAATAAAAATGATTACAAATGATCAGTCGAAGCTCTTCTTAAACAACAATTCTTTTCTCAAATGATTTTTGATGAACTTTTATTCCATCCATCCATAGTTTTCTGTCCGAAGACAGGTCCAATTCTATGGAGGTCTCACATGGATCTCCTAGAAACACCTGAGGAAAGATACTGGGGGTGGTTTCCCGTTGCCTGCCCCCAGGACGCCATTAAGGAATGACGTCAGACCGAAGAGAAAGCGAAGAAGAGGCTAGACAACACAGGAAAGGAAATTGAAACAGCCATGCCACTGCCGGGATTCGAACCCAGGTACTGGCGCACTGGACGCCACGGTTGGCCGCCGCCGAGACCGCACGACCACGCCAGCACGGCGAACTTTTATTATCAGAATTTTATTATTGTCAATGTACGTTTCGACAATAATAATTAAAAATAAGAGGAGCATAACCGTGGGTTGTATTCTCTCCAACTGAGAAATAACTAATAAAGTAGTATGTTAATCAAATGCTTTATTATTCAAGTGATTGAAGTTTAATCCTCATATAAGGCTTTATTCCTTTGTAGTTGTGTTTCTTAAATTGGCTCAAGAAACTCTTCAGCTCGGCCGTCCTAAGGTAAAAGGAAGCAACTAGCAATTTGGAAACTGATTATTTGCCACCTTTGACTGTAGATATAAGCATATTGTGAGTCAGTTGCTACCTTTGATCATCGAAATAGGGGCCAAACTTAACAGCAGCAGATCATTACCAAATTGCTTTGGAAGATGTGTAGATACTTCCTTACGTAGAAAATGCAGAAAACGAAAAATCAGAAAATTTGCAGTTACTTCCTTTTACCTAAGGACGGCCGAGCTCTGCCCCTCCAAAAATTGTCATTCTAACTACTTCCTTAAGATATGGACATATTTCCCAGAATTTTTTACTTTTCTGTGAACTTAAACAAAAAAAAAAACTATAAAAATGTTTTAAATTAACTTACTGATTATGTCAGATGAAAGTTTAGATCTTATAAAACATTTTTGAGTCTGCATTGGAAAGCTATCTTTGGTTCTCATGATTCTAACATATTATGATTACATTGAAGCTACTTTTTTTAAAAAAAAATGACAAAAAAATTTCAAATATATTTTACCATAAATACATAGTAATATACAAAATAAAAACTTAAGACGTTGATAATGTGTTCATAATTTCTTGTTTTCTCATTGATTTGGCAATTTTGTCCAATTTATTTCTTCTCCTTATTGGCTTGAAGTTCAGCATTTGCTCGAAGAACTGCTCCTGGACTTGGGTAAGGTCTCATTTGGTATAAAGGTCCAGACGCTGTCGTATCAGCTCCAGTTTTAGCTTCACCTTTTCTTTCTAAACCAGAAGACCAAGTTCCCCTAAAAGAACCAAGATAAAAAAAAAAAAATGAAATGCCTTATTCGTAAATCTAATAATTTCATTTAATTACTTTTTCATATTATGATTTTTCCTTTGTAAGGATTTTTTGTTTTTTTATCATTTGTCATTTCGTATTAGAAAGTAAAAAGGAAAAACTAAAATTAATTTCTGTTATTACTGAAATCGCTCTAAAAACGCTGAATATTAGCACTTGATGAATTAATTTAATCTTCACTTAATTTCAAAATAAAACAAAAATGAAATGACTAAAATAAATAAGTCTTTAAGCTCAGATACCAGGAAGAAACTCTGAAATAAGAATGGTAGTTAAATGACTAATCAATATTATAAGTCCAGTAAAACACCAACTATAAAACAGTACAATTTTTTTTTTTTTTTTATTGTTTACTTTGTGAGAATTGTAGCAGTAAATGTACATGTCAGCTATTCAACCACTTTCTCAATTGAAAGATTTAGGCTTTACTTTAAGTAACAGCAAATTCCTAGAGCTATTAATTCAATACCTTTAAGATTTGTATAAATGTTGTTCGGCTATCTTTAAATCAAACTCTAAATTATTGGAAATTTTTGTTTATTTTATGGCAAAGTACTTGGAAATGGATTCACTTACCTTGGAGCTTCTGAGTAAGCAGCAGGATCCATAGGATCCAATTCAGTATCCTTCTGTTTGTGCCGACCTAGCATTTAAAAAAAAGGAAAAAAAAATTGAGGCTTAATCGTAAAATAGACTGGGTTTTTGTGTACATATTTTACATTGTTTTCTTTACAGTTTTATTTCATTGTTTGATCATTTCTGAAAATTATCAAACCTGTGAAATTTGGTAAAACAACTTTTGAAGGAGGAGTGCCTGATACTAAAGAATCTGTGGTAGACTGAATTTGTTACGAAAAGCAAGCTGGAATATTGCTAGATAATCTAAATATCAGGTCTATGGGAAATAAGCTTGTAATTCTAAAAAAAACGAGGATAGTTTGTCAATGATTATAACAACTACAAGAAATAACTTTCATTCAATTTTATTAATGAAAATTGAGCAGCTTTTGAATGTCCTCACTCATCCTCAACTATACTTGTTGGATTGTCCATGAAAGATCTTGGCATATATAATGCAGCCAACTTGCCATTCATCTGCTGCAACTTTTTTAGTTAGAAGAGAAACAAACATCCAATCCTGTGCTGGGATTTGAACCCAGGTTCTGAAACATCTGCCCCGTGAAAGGCTTCCACCTAGACCACTAGGCTATGCTGGAACAGCCTGAATATCCTAGCTTCAGAAAATTAGAACTGAGAACAATAATTCAACTGTCAGCTGGTATAAAATATGGAATTTGATCATCACTGAAAATATGAAAAAAGACTGACAACACTTATTTAAACTATAGAAGCTTAAAACTAATCACAATTAAAAACTCCAATACCTTCAGTAAAAACACACACAAATTAACAATTATTGTAATTTGAATAACGGAAAAACTATAGAATGCACAAATTCGTTTGCTTTCACGCCTTCGAGCCATCATCGACGGCAATCTGGGACAGCTGTTTCGTCCTTATTAGGACTCATCAGCCAGATTTAGCCTCGATGATCAAGCTCAGAACGCGTGAAAGCCTACGGATCCTTCTTCTGCACTCAAAAGTGGGACCGAGGAAAGGCAAACAACAATAGAGAAATAGCTATAATCAGTACAGAATAATACAAAACGGATTTGTGCATTCTATAGTTTGTACGTTATTCATGTTACAATTAATGCACATAAAACCTTCTTACATAATTATTATAATTGCAAGCAATGAACTTACCAGGATCAAGATCTACAGAGAAAAATAAACAAAGGAAAGGATTACCTTTAAATTACCATACTTCACAAATTATTCTTACAGAGATGATTAATCATCCACAAATAATTATAAATAATAAAAAATAATTATAAATAATAAAAAAGTTATTCAATTGGTCCACTCACTAAGAAGTAATTCACTAAATACAAAAAATACGATAATAAAAAATATATAAATTATACACAATTAACTAAGGATCTGAAGAAGTATTACAAGAAGTTATTTTCGTCTGTAATGATCTGAAGATTGCGATTCAGAATGTATTAGACTTCTATTACTATGCTCACTAAAGTTAATGGGTTTTTTTACTTCTTCTGGAAGCAGATCAATACAGAGAGAAGTCCGTTTTGAATTAAGATGTACCTAACAAAATTTGTAAATGGTTAAGGTTGAGTACAAGTTCAGTACAATGTATCATATATTTCATACATTTACAGTACTCAACTTTTTCCAAAAAAATAAATAAATAAAATCATAACTTTTAGAAGTTAAAATTTAACAAAAAAAAATGCAGATTAAAAAATAGTAATCCTGAATTCATATTTAGCGAGATTCTTCTTTTAACAAGTTCACTGCCACCATTGCAGTGGTAGGTGATCCTAAGGTACCACTAGATTATTTTACGCTTTTATTGTATATGGAAAAATAAGAAGTTCAGTACATATCAAATTTCACCCTCCAAACCCACTCAAACCAATTATCATGGCTCTGTGTAGGAGGCACCTCTGGTTAAATTCCTGCGCTAAGTGTCTTCTAAAATGGTATGCGCCAGAATATACAGTACTGAAACTCGCGCATGTCGAACACGTGGTTGCATTTGTCGACGGGGTATAGCTCCAGCTGCACGTGTTCGCAGTAGTGAAAAGGAAGTTGTGTTGTGCAGTTGCTGTTGGAAATGGGTCTCTCAACAGAGGAAAAGTATTCATAGCTGAGCATTATTTCCGCTCATACGGAAATGGTCGTTAAGGTGGACCGAGTTTGAAAAAGGTGGCAGAACAATTCCAAGAGGAGTTTAATAAGACGGCACCAAGTAACACAGTTATGCTGTCTATTGTTATGAAATTTCGCCATTCTGGTAGTGTTCTGCAGAATGCTACAGGGGTTTAGTGATCGAGCCATTTCTTCAGGGTTTGAGAAGGTTCTGTCATGCAAGGAACATTCAGATGAATAGACAGTGGGTATCAACAGGACGGGGCGACCAGCCGTACTGCTCGAGCATCTCTAGCCATGCTGCAGGAAAACTTTCCAGGACGAATCATTTCTCATGGTACTGACTATACCCGTCCCATTCCCCCGATCTTACACCACCTGATGCTTAATGCCTACTTGTGGGGAATGTTAAAGGAGAGTGTGTTCAACTGTGAAGATCCACCAAGAACTGTGCCTGCATTACGTGAGAAAATCATCTCCTTTTGCAGGAATCTGCAGCAACCTTTGTTTCAGGATATGTTTGAGAATCTGTGTGAACGATATGAACACAGTCTACAGCGAGGCGGTGCACACTTTGATCACTTACATTACGCATACTGTGGTAAATCAACACGCTAACAGTGTGTGTATGTATGTATGTAGTGTGAATGTTACTTTCTTTTGAGGAGAAATAAACACACAGATGATAATAATGAGAAATAAACTCACAGATGATAAACTCACATGATGACAACAAAAGATGATAATACTTTTGTTCATCTTTTCATTTCAGTACCGTATATTTTGGCGCACACTGTACTACATTTTCAGTAGGTTTTTTTTTTTTTTATGGTTTCATCAATGATATGGTAAGGAAATCAAACTAACATGTAAATGGATAGAATAAAGGATGTATTTTTTTATTTAATAATAAAGATAAATATAAATTCTCAAAAAAAATTATGCAAAATCAAATTAGATGCTTGATCAAGGAACTTCCTTTTTTTTTTTCAAATTCTGAATTCTAAACTCAACATAAAAATCAATAATCAACAAATTTTGATAATCTAGTGTTTTTCAGGGCCCTGCTATCAGTCATTATTATAGAGCAAAAATAAAAAAATTGAAGCCAATAACTGTTTACGAGTTTAAGATGTCTACTGAGATGTCGCACACAATACAAGTTCTTCTTACAAGTGCCGATAGCATACTAATCAATAGAAATTGCCTATCCACACAACCCGGCACCATGTAATCAGCATGTTGACTATTAGAGCCATCTACAAGGGCCCGGATAATCGGCAGTGAACTTGTTAATGCTAAAATCCAGTAAAGATAAAGAACTTTAAAATATATATAATTGAATTTCTTTAGAAGCGAAAAATAGCAAAGGACCAATGAATTAATTAGAACATTACTATTAATAGTTTGCTTTTATAATGCAGGTGAATTTGCTAATGCTGACATAATAAAAATTAAGTGTTTTTAGGCTATCTGTAATATATTACTAATAATGATCAATAATACTATTAATAATTATAATGATATCTCAAAATATATTATACAACCTTTACAGCTATATTTCATTCGGTTTCTTGTAAAGAGGTAGGAGAAAAGTATTTTCTCTTCACTATGGATGCTTGAAAAAGGTTGACAATCAGCCAAATGAAATATAGCAGTAAAGGTTGTAAAATATATTTTGAGAAGTCATGTTTTTAAATACTTTAAATACATACTTCTAGATTTGTCTCTATCTCTTTCACGCTCCCTGTCTCTGTCTCTTTCACGATCTCTGTCCCTGTCTCGGTCTCTATCTCTGTCTTTCTCCTTATCTCGATCTCGTTCTCTTTCACGCTCTTCTCTCCTCCGTTTCTTTTTAGATTCATGGGACCTACTTTTATCTTCTTTAATTTCCTTAAATAAAATTAAAACATTGCTTTTAGGAAAAAAAAAAAAAAAAAAGGGAAATTTTAAGTAAGAAGTGTGTTAACTACACATGATCTTTGTCTTTGGAACATACCATAAAGAAAACTTATTTTGGAGTTAGATTGCTCTGTAATACACTCTCATTAAAAAGATTAAATTAGAGAATCTTAACCAGAGGAGTTTGTAAACATTTTATAAAAAGAAATGTGGTCGAGCTCAAATGTTCAGAGTAACTTGATTATAAGCAATCATTTACCGTATATTTCGGCAGATAAGACGACCTTCAGATAAGACGATGTGTAAATTTTCGTCAAATTTTTATAGTTTAAGCATACATCTGCCCTAAAAGACGACCCCCAAACTATCAATAAACGAAGGCCAGTAAACGCTACTGCACATGAACAGAACGCGTCACAGGTCATGAATGGAAAGGAAAAAGGAACCTGTGAATCGTGTGAATAGTGACATTGAAACACATAGAAGCACGTGCTTCATATATAAATATATTGATTTGAAGTGAGTGTTTTGTTTTATTTTATAATGATTTTAATTTATATAAATTTCAATCTTATTTTTTTTTATCTGTCATATAAGACGACCCCGGATTTTTGGGGCCTATTTTAATGATTCAACTATCGTCTTATCTGCCGAAATATA